>BMAU01015098.1:0-250770 GCA_019973935.1 Trichonephila clavipes | reverse complement strand
TTTAAGTAACTAATGGATATTATGTTGTTTGTAGACCAAGTTTTATCCAAAAATTATAAATTCGCGCTGATAAAAATAATTTTAATAATTTATAATATTAAATATGTGCTGTTTTTTAAATCTTGTGTAAACACATAAATTATGTGAAGTTAAAACGCTTAAGCTAAAAATATACATTTTTATATTTTAACCGAGTACAAACTGGAAGGGTTGAGTAATATGAATATAATTTATGGTGAAACATTTTTCTGCATATGCGCCATCCATACATTTTTTTTTTCTAATTACAGACTATTATGTCATCGATTTTTTCAGTAAGTGTTTCGTATTATTGAAATGAAGTGATGTTACCTCTTTAAATAATTTATAAGTACAATAAAAAAAAATATTTATAAATAAGCTAAATTCAGGTCAAAAATAAATATCCAAATAAACTGCATTATTTAATATTAAAAATTCAACAGTTTAGCAACATAAGCATTTTCCTTTTACTTAAATATTTTATCCTTAAATAAAAGTTGTGGTGACAAATTTTTTTTAATGACTTTTTTTTATTTATTAACAACAAAAAATGATGTATAGAAAATATTCCATTCCCTCAAAGAATACCCAAAGCAAATAAATTATTGTGTATTAATAGTTTAAAATAGGTTACACAAAAAAAAAATACATGTACTCTTGTTTTAAACAACAATTCAATTAATGGCTATTGATTTTAGAAGAAAAATCCTTTTATTATGATAGAGCGTTGATAGAAAAATATGATCTATGCTGCACTTCATAAAAATTAAGTACCATTTAGACACCAGTGATAGATCGATGCGTTAAAGCTTAATACATTGAGAAAGATTGGAAAGTACAGAGGAGAGCTTAGCCAATCAGAATCAATCATTATAAATCACACTTCAAATAAGATTTGAGACTTACTTGACACTGATATTCTCCTTCATCATCAAGATGAACACTCCTCAAGCGTAGATTATACACTCCTCTTCGTTCATCAACAATCATGCTGTATCTCGGATAACCAGGAATATCTGGGTCATAACCTATAATTAGTAATTATTCATATAAAAAAAGCTATTTAAATGCATAGATGTGATATTATTAGCTCGCATTGATATTCAGACAATATTTTGAATTCGAAAAAAAATTAAAAATCTCAGAACAAGAAAAAAAATGCAATAAAAAAAAGAAAAGGTAGAAAAAATTGCATTTACATATTATTTATACCATCGACCGATTCCATCTAACGAAAAGACATCGCGAATTAAAAAATGGTGCAAAATGCTGTCATTCTTACTGTATACAAAAAGCGCGGGAACGGTTGCCAATATTGGCTGTTTATCACCGCATTTGGTGACGTTTTTGCTTTGACGAAATTGGTCGAAGGTATGATACGTTAGTATAAAAAAAACTTAATTGGTTAATGCCTTAAACTAAGATATTTTCTTTCATTATTCCAAAAAGGCTGGTTGTTTCAATACCCTCACTCTCAAAAAAAAAATAAATTTCTTTCTTTAAGAGGGTCAAGTAAACTGCAAAATATTTAATTTAACTCTCGAGTTGCTTAATAGTGCTATGTCAAAAAAAATCAAAAACAAATCAATCATTGACATATTTTATTAAAATTTTTAGGCAATTATGGTCTTAGATTCTAATAAAGATTTAAAAAAATATTTTCAAAATTATGTTTCATATTCTGAACTCATTTTTATACTTAGGTAAAAGTTTCTTAAGGTATGCGACTACTTGCGACAACTTTTTTTTCAAAAAATGGAGATATGGGGATTTTTTTGTGATTTTTAGATTTATTTAGTATATTTTAAAAGGAAAAAATTCTAAAATTGAAAATAGAAAAAAAAATTATTGTTATTAAAATGGGTAAAAAACTGCTGAAAATGTATAAAAAAATACATAAACGGGGCCCGCTCTGTACAAAAATTTTATGAACAAATTCTCAATTTTCCAATTTTGATGTGTTTCTTTCTTGTTCATGTTTGAAATGACCTTCAGGATAAGAGATATTTTAATTTTTACAAAAACTAGTTCACTTTACCTTAGTGATTATATGAAATTGCTTAAAAAAACAGTGATTATAATCACATAAAGGACTGTAACTTTTAAAATAAAATAATGATTGATAAATCTGAAGATCAAAACACTTCCACTGTTATACAAAACATACAGAAAAGATTTCAGCAAATTTTTCTTAAAATGTTTTGAGCAATCGCTGTCCCCGTTTGAGTTTTTCGAAAGAAACACATTTCCAGTAAAACGCATTTTAAAGTTTGGCATCTTGTGTAAAGGTATGGCACCTGCTTTTACTAAAAGACGTGTAGTATTTGTTCTAGTGAATGGAAAATAAAAACTTGGTATTTTTATTAAGCTCTCTAATACGATTACCTATAAAATAAAATCATAAAAAATTATCAATTTTGAAAAAAAAATCGGGATTTTAGGGTAGTCAGATACCTTAAATATTTGTAGAAAATGTTCAGCCAATTATAATCTAATTTGGTGCAAACATTTCATAAACATAGGAACTCCAGCAATTTACAAATTCATCAGCATTCCAAAATAAAGGGTGTTTTTTTTAGAGGTATAGAACTTCAAATTGCAATAAACCAACGATGTATTATTCGATTGACATGAACTGTTTTTTATTCGAAAGATAATCTGGTGGCATTACATTTTAAATATGATTTCTGGCATAGGACTGCCACGGCTGGCTCGGATGTAGTCCAATCTGGACGTCCAATTTTCGATGACTTTTTCCAACATTTGTGGCCGTATATCGGCAATAACACGGCGAATGTTGTCTTCCAAATGGTCAAGCGTTTGTGGCGTATCCGCATAGACCAATGACTTTACATAGCGCCACAAAAAATAGTCTAGCGGTGTTAAATCACAAGATCTTGGAGGCCAACTCACAGGTCCAAAACGTGAAATTAGGCGGTCACTAAACATGTCTTTCAATAAATTGATTGGGGGACGAGCAGTGTGACATGTTGCGCCGTCTTGTTGGAACCACAGCTCCTGGACATCATGATTGTTCAATTCAAGAATGAAAAAGTTAGTAATAATGTCTCTATACCGATCACCATTGACTGTAACGTTGTGGCCTTCATCGTTTTTGAAGAAGGATTCCACCAGCCCATAAAGCGCACCAAACAGTCAGTTTTTCTGGTTGTAACGGTGTTTCGACATACACTTGTGGATTAGCTTCACTCCAAATGCGGCAGTTTTGTTTGCTGACGTAGCCATTCTACCAGAAGTGCGCTTCATCGCTAAACAAAATTCGCGTATGAAAATCGGGAGCAACGGCAATCTCGTTTTGGGCCCATTCGACGAATCTACACCTTGCTTGATGATCGTTTTGATGAATTGCCAAACCAAACTGAGAATAAATCACTGGACAGCTGTTAAATCGGTCGCCATCTTGGAAAGTAATGCCAACTTAAACTTCTATACCTGGAAAAAAACACTCTGTATAAATTATATTATCATTTACTCGAAAAAAAAAAGAATTCTATATTTCTAAGAATACATCAAAATATTTTTAAGTTAAAGCCCTATCTATCACAAAAAGAAAAATGATTCTTTTTTTCTCCTTAGAAATTTTAAGGCAGTATATTCTTGTTGACAAAGTGTCTAATCTAATTTGATGTAAGAGTGCTTCCAGTTTTTAATGCAAAAAGTGCATAACCACAAATCAAAAATAATGATCAAAATCTTATTTCAGCCATCAAAGTTCCGAACTCTATTTTAAGCCCAAAATAAGATTCCTTAAGGTAATGGTTGTTCGAATCGATCAGTCTTAATGTAGAGTGAAAAGTTTTGTAAACATCGGGCATTTGCTACTTTACTCGCCATTTTCCTATCCATAAAGGCATCAAGGCATTATTCTAATAGATGAGTTTTTTTCCGAATGCATTTACAGGAAAACCCGGAATTTTTATACTGCATATGTATGTTTACTGAGATGACACTTTCATTATTTATTATGATTAAAGTTAAATTGGAAAAACTGCTATATAAACATAATAATAATGAAAAGGTTGGTGCTGACCCATAGTCAGAGATGATATATTAATTTTTTTTAAAATTATTATTAATAGTTATAAATGTGTGACACAAGAAATTTAATAGCAAAAGTCAAACGCGGTATTTGTGTTGCTCAGGATTAAAGGGACAGAAAATATTTGAAGCATTTAAAACACGCTTTTTAAAAAAGTAAATTTAAGTTTTTAAAGGTGCATATACGAGTATATATTTAGATTTAATCCTCAATGTTAAATATGATATCAGTATTAAAATTAGTTATTTCAAACTGTTTTCGTTTAACACAAATTACTTCAATTCATTTGCATACTCATCAACGTTATTTAATACTAAAAATGAAGAGTCTAAAATTTAAGTAAAGCATTACACATCTGCCTTTACACACTTTCTAAATAAGAAAGGGAAAAAAAAGGAACAACAACTATTTCTTAAAATTTAGTAGTTTGTTACTCGCTTTTTATTAAAATAATTATCTGATTTATAAATATGTATCAGATTAAAGATTTAGAGTATAGTTTCCCAAACGTTTTTGTCTCATAGACCCCAAAAATAGAAATTAAGATGGCTCCTCATAGACCTAGAAAGTCAGCACCTACAGATTTAACAACCGATGACGAGGATATGATAACTTATGACGTGGAGGAGGAGGAACTTGAGACAGATCCTACAAATAAGTTCAAAATTATGGAACATCATCGAAACTATCCTGACAAATATATGTACGCGCGTTAACTCCGACGCGTTTAAAAAAAAGTAGGAGATAATTTTTTTTCAGATGAAATACTTAAACTTTTTTTTTAAACAAAATTTTTTAACTAGTCTTTTTTTTTACTGCTTTTATTTTTATACCTTGTCTAACTTGTTTGCTTTTAGTGCTTGAAAACGAGTTTTATACGTCATTTGAAATTTTAACTTTTTAAAAACTGTGCTGTCAATAATTTTACACATTTTATCACATGTTTTAATATTTTAACAAATGTTTGGCGCAGTATAGCCAGATTTGGCTCTTGCGCTATAAAACCTGACATTCACTCACTCACTCATAGACCCCTTGCCATGTTTTTCGGTTTTGGGTATACCTCTAAATACCTCATATTGAATTCTGCTTGAAGGGACTTTTGGCAGATGGTGTAGAACTATTTACCTTAGAAAATGTTGATTTCTAACTGTTGAGAAGTAAAATGTTTATAGAAATTAAGAAACATGTTTATTAATTAAATTAAAATTTAATTAATAAAAATTTAATTAATACATGAATAAGGAGGGATGAATTTGGAGCTTCAGTAACAAATTTTAAACATTTGGCATCAATCTTCTCAGGTTTATCCCTAAATCTTTTCGGTTAGTAGTGTGTAGTAATTTTTTTTTACTTCGGAGATTGGTATCCTAGCTGTAATTTCTTTTCACCTGAAAAAGTGAGTAAAAACTTTTCAAGATATTCCACAATTCGGGATGAAAAGCAGTTATAACTTTTTAAAAACAAAATTGCTGAAATTCGTCTCTAAACTACTTTAAGATCTTCATTAGTGCCTATTTCGATCATCAGTTTATGTAATGTGACCATATGAACTCATTGACGACTGTAGTATTACAATGTTTAAAGCATTCTAAAAACATAATTTCAAAGTCTAAATAAAGGGAATTGAAATGCTGAACGTAGATTTAAACGTCAGTTTCCTAGCAGATTGTCTGCGACAAATTAAGAAACTGAGAAAATTAACGACGTCCAAAATTATATTTCTCTAGCTTAATTCTGGCAAAAAATGCTGAAATTATGGTCTTTGCTTTAAGAACTTTTATGCTGCCACCTTTTAACTGCAAATGAATTCCATTAAGTTTGTAAATAAATCTGTTAAAGTATCCGAATACGTTCGGAACCGTAATTTTGCAAAATGGATAATATTTCTGATATTTAGTGTCACTTAGATTAGAAAATGTATCAAAAATTGTTTTAAGAATAGTATTACAATAAAAAACATATTTAAGTACAATATTTTGACAAAAAATGAACATAGAATGACCTATATTCAAAATGTTCTTCTTTTGTGAAAAATGCTTCAATCATAATAATAATTTGCCTTTATATAGCACAAATCTCTGTACTGAGGTTCAACTAGAATTTTTGAAATATATAACTTAGAAGTGGCTTTATTCATATTTTATGACAACAGAGGGGAGAAATTTTAAGAAAAAAACGCCAATAATTATTTTAATTGGTGGTAACTCTAAAAATAATGTAAATTTTAAAAAAAATCTAGTTTAGCCTTTGTAGAGGATTGAGCTATATACAGGCAACACATTATTATAATAGAAGCATTTGTCACAAAAGAACATTTTGAAGAAAGGTTATTCTAAGTTAATTTTTTGCCGAAATGTTGTATTTAAATATTTTTTGTCAAAATGTCCTTAAAACAATTTTATACATGTATTCTAATCAAAGCGACACTAAATGTCATGAAAATTATCCATTTATGCGCCTTTTTAAAATCATGGTTCCGAACGTAGTCGCGGATACCTTAAATAGGTAAATCTTGTTCCCATTTGAATAAATATTCTTTTAAAATCAATGTCTTGCAATCTGGTTTAAAGAGAGCCACTACCGTAGACCCGCATTTTTACCTCATAGACCCAAAATTCTTTTTTTGCA
Organism: Trichonephila clavipes; assembly: GCA_019973935.1. Lineage (NCBI taxonomy): Eukaryota > Metazoa > Arthropoda > Arachnida > Araneae > Nephilidae > Trichonephila > Trichonephila clavipes. The sequence goes on along the minus strand of BMAU01015098.1, from coordinate 244,058 downwards.
GACGTGGACCTCTTTCAGGTTTGCATAGACCCCTGAGAGTCCATATATACCCCTTTGGAAATCACTGATTCAGAGTCTCTAAGAGTGATTTTGAATACATTACTTAGTTCTACTATAAAGTTCTGGTATTATGTGACGATTTACTAATATTATTAGTTAAGAGTGCTGTAGAGGTGGAAAACGATTTAAAATACGAAGAGAGAGAAATGTTTTTCTACCAGAACTTTTGAAAAATTTTATGATGTAGGATCTATGTATGATATTATGCAGACTATCATTAAAAAATGTATAACTTCCAAAATTTGATGATCATGTTTCAAAAGGACAGACCAAGCGCAATGAGGTACAAATAATGTCATAGTAGAAAACCCAGGGATCTAGAAATTAATAGAAAATAGATTTTTCATGTCAGGATTCTAGCATCCCAGACATTAAAATCTTCTTTAATGCCGTAAAAGCATTATAGCATCAAATTGCAACTAAACCAACGTAGATCAACTTAAGTAAGTTTTGTACATTCTATGCGGTAAATATAAAATATTAAACTTGGTTTTAGGGCCTTAAAACAGATAATGGAATTCATTATGAAGGATGACGGACAAAATAAGTATAAGGTTTCAGTGGACTAACGAAGAATATTAGGGTGCTCCCCCCTACAAAGACAGGTTTTGGGCCGCAAGCAGGAAATTACAAATAATTACAACTTAGCGTTAGAGTCAGGCTTTGGATCCCTTAGAATTTCGGTCCCCCGACAATGCAGGGTTTGCGTGCATGTACGCTACGCTACAGTAAGGTGTCACTTATGAAAAACTGATCTCGCAACGCATTCCCGGAATTTACTACGTGGATTAAATAATTCCTTAATGCGCAAATTTTGAGCAGGATTTTATATAAAAATTAAATAACATGTAATACATATATACAATCGGACCTCTATTTAACGAAGTTGCTAAATCTCGAAAGAATCTCGTTATATGAGAAATTCATTAAATGGAGGTTCATTTTTCAATATACTTTATAAACCCCATAAAACAGATTTTAATTTCATAAACACTACATATTAAAAAAGGTAAGAATTCACACCTTTTTGCAAATTAATAACTGTTGTTGTTGTTACCAATGACACCAGATCGCCAAAGGCCAGATCAAGGTCCACGAAAATCATCATGGCTAAGAGCTAAGTGACGCCTGTCGTCAGCCGTAGCTTTGAGCACCAAACAGGTGACAGAATGATTTAGCTCGGTTTCACGCATATTTAGAGGGAGAACATCCTGGGGGTGATCAGGGGCCTCCCACCTATCTTCCCCTTCCACCAACCTCACGACAGGACTTGTGGCTGGACGGCTTTTTTATGTACCCCCATGCCGCGAAGGCACTATACATTCACAAATATCCATGTCTTCTCCGGGATTCAAACCCAGCCCCAACGGCACAGCAGTTAGCGTCGCTAACCACTATACCGAATGGGCAAATTAATATCTATTTATTTTATATATCTTACCCAACAAAAAAAGAAAAATTGCAAGGAAAACTAGAAAAAAGAATGTCAGAATGACTGTGTTTTCAACATTAAGAAAATAATTTTAGATTAAAATTAATAAATTTTAAGGGCATTTTCTAATTTAAAGCATACACGTAATTTTTAACATACATTATTTTACTAGATATTCTGAGCAAATATTATAACATGCGTCCTTAAATTAAATTAATCCTTAAATCTGTTAATTTTGAGTTTTTTTCTTTCGAAAAAATGCTTTGTTTTATATTTTATGAAGAAAACCGTAAATGTTCTTAGTTCCCGGAAAAAGAACTCTATACAGAAAAATTCGCAACATAGACGTTCGTTACGTGGAGGTTTGACTGCATATAACACTGAATGGCGAAATGATTATGACCACTCGACACTATATTAGGAGATCAGCCTTAACTTACTATTGATGCCGTTAGAAGGCGAGATAGCTCATAAAATTGAATGCAGGGATAATGAAGCCTTAACTATATCGTGTTGATTGTGAAAAAATGGGGGAGGGAAATGTGATTGTAGGTGCAGAGTCGGAACTAATATAAGGAAAACGGTTGAACTTGTGAAGTGTTCGAAAACAGAGTTAGTAATGTTTACAAAGAACGGATTATCAAGTGGAAAAGAAGGTGTCGATGACAGCTTTGTGGTTGTCACATGTTATTGAATGAAGGAGAATTGCGAAAATTGCCCAGTGCTTCTGGAGACAGATACATTCAGCAAGGCATTGATCGATGTCACACAAATGGCCTTGTTAGCAAAAGTTTGAAGAGTATGACAGAGACTTTACATTTCATAGTCGTTCAAGATGTATGAGATCAGTCTCCCAAGTCCTTGTATGAGACCACATCTCAATGCAATTGAGAATCTGTAGAAAGATATCGAACGGGGCAGCAGGCAGTTGAATCCAGTACCATGCAATGTGAAAACGTTGAGAAGGATGGCTTCACATTCTTTATGCCACCTACTTTCATAGATTCCATGCTAAGAAGAATCCACGCAAAATTAAGGGCAAAAGTTGTATTGAAGAGGTGGCCATAATATTTTAGCCACTTTGTGTATATGTAATAAATACTTCTTTAATTTATCGTACATAGTGTGACATCGTCGATTGTTGTGAATCCCCATCTTTCGATTCACGATAATTTTTATAGTTTCACCAGCTGTTAAGTGACAAGTACGACGTCTTCAATTGTTGTGAACTCACACCCATCAATTGTCCCTGAATTTTTAAGATCCGTTAGCTGTAAAAGGACCAGTGCACGTGGCCATGGGGTCATTGTTTATTGTCTGATTTCGGGGAGTGACGGCAGCCAGACGGGTCGCCATAATGGTAAAGGAGAGCCAGTGCCCCATTGACAATAGGTGAAGCCTGTCTTAAAAGAATCATGTCGTTTTTTCTGATGTTGAGAGAAGGGGATAATAGAAACAGGTGGCGTGGTGGACGAGTGTGTCCAGATGTTGGACAAGGTATTATGGCACCTTGGGCCAGACGACCCGGGTGTGTTTCGGTGTGTTATGCGCAAATAGGACGAGGGAGGCCGAGAGAGACTTTTGTGACCTGCCAATAAGAAGGGACGAGGGGCGTGTTGTGAACACACCCCTGGTGTTTAAAAGAGTTCTTTTTCAGGAGACGAAAAAAAGAGACGAGAGAGAGGAAAGTCCTGCCTTGGATGGAAAAAAGGGAAAAGTCCTGCCCTGGATGGAGAAAGCATGAGAGGAGAGCCCTGGTTGGAACGGACGGGAAGAAATCGCGAAAGAAAAGGGCTTAGTCCAAGATTGGAGTGGAAAGACGATGAACGCCGATGGCGTTGAGAACAGAATATAGACTGACTGCACCGGCTTGGCATATGCACTGTATTCTATTGCTTCATTAACAAATTGTTTAGCAAATAAACAATGCTTTTATTTTCTTACTAGCCTGTAACAATTTATTGATGGTTAGCGGTACACGACGTTACAATAGTAACACCTTAAAATTAGTGACAAAGCAAGGGACCAAAAAATTAAGCAATCAATTCATTACAAATAATTTACAGAAAAGAAGGACAATCACTTCTATACGGAAACGTGAAGGTAATATTAAAAAAAGGCAGTTCGATTGTCAATTCTGAAAATTTTATGTGTATAAAATTACATCTAGGAAAAAATGTAAGGAAAAGCGTATTTCGGTAATTGAAGTTTTTAAAGAATTATGTTTTACTTTAAAGGCGAAGACTCTTGAAAATTATAATTATATCTTAAGAAAATGCATAGCCCCAATTTGATATGTAATCATTTTTTTCTATATAATATAGCTAATATTAACATAACTATAAAAAATAAAGTGTAGGAAGTTAAACTAATTTGACTTTTCACGAAGAAAGTTTTGAATCACGCTTTTCAGAAAATTAGTTTAATTTATTTTTTAGTGTCTGGAGTTTTTTTTAAACACACACAAGTTCCTCTTCCATTAACTTATTTACTTTTAAAATATTATAAATTAATGGAAGGATATAATAATTACTCTTTTTTTACTTCTCATACAAATATATGCCAACTTTCAAATGAGGTAGTAGAATGCTTAAACTTTGCTGTAAGTTTTTCAGGCAAAAAGAAAAAAAAATAGTGCATATTTCTAAGAAAATATAATTTTGATTCTTTCCTTTTATGACTAGTTTATCTAATTTTTTTTATATAAATGGAAATTTTAATATGTTTTACCTCTGACTATTTCTGCTGAACATTTTATTAAAAAAAATTAAATTGAAAATTAGTGAAAAAATACACCACAAAGAGTATTTCACAACATTTCCATAGGATTCATAGCGTAAATACTTTGAGGCACATCAAAACGAACTATTTTTTTTCAAGCAAGTTGAACCTGTTTTATTAAATGCTTCTTAATATCGCACTTATAATTAATAATTTTATGTACTTATTTGGAAATGTTTTCATCTTATTTTGGATGTATTAATATGTTTTTCCTCTCGTTATCTTAGAAAAATAAACGAAGGCAGAATGTTTATTAGATTTATAATAACAATATTCCAGTTTGTGTTAATAAATATATTAAGACAGTGCTTCTTAAACTTTCAATACTTGCGACCCAATATTCAATCACAATTTTCATCGCGCCCTCTCCATATATTAACGATGTATTAAATTCGATAATGCGATACTTTGACGGTGAGTTACAATACGACATTAACCTCTTCGCCCCCGGCGAATACAAACGTCTAGCTCAGTCAGTGAGTAGATTGTGTAGGGCGTATATATACGTCTTTCCGAAATATGTTCACTACTATCCATAAAATTATTCCGAAGACTTTTTGAATGCAATAAAATAACCTTAACATTGTTTGAGAAGGCTTATTTTACAAATGATTTTGTTCCTTTTTTCTCCTTTCTCCCTCACCCCAAATACACCACATATGCGTGCATACGTGCAAAACGGTGGCATTCAGGAGTAAATCGCGAAACTTTTAATCTGCAATTAAGGGATTAATAATAAGCCGTACAAATGATCCAGATAAATGTTAATTTTTGCATATGATTTTTTTTATGACGAACCGGTGCTGTCCCTGATAATTATTAAACTTATTCTTAACTTAGTATTGCAAAGATAATTGTAAAGTTCATTGTGCAATACTGATACCTTTTTAAATGTATTATATCAGTGTAAATGTATTTTTTTTTTATTATGACAGAATGTATTTTGTTTTACTTTGAAAAAATTAATTATTCTTTGAAATAATCTTTTGCTTTCGACTTTTCAATATGCTCGCCCCCCATAGGGGGTGCGCCCCACAGTTTGAGAAACACTGTATTAAGATATGAATATACGAATATAAACCGGCGTACAAAAATAAAACATATAAATTTTATAGCAATAAATTCAGTTAAAATGGTTTTTGAGTTCCTTACTTGAGAAAGTTATACAAAAAAAAAAAGTAGATATTTCATAAATTTTTAGTTTAGTTTTTGTCTTTTGTAAAAGTTCCTATAATTATATCAGCGCTGTTTTTTTTAAAAAAATGTCAAAATTACTTATTCAGATTATAATAAAAAATAAGATGTTAATACAAAAAGAAAACAATTACATTTTTAAATTATTACCTAAAATCAGTTTTATTATAGTTTTAATAAATATATTTGTTTTTATTTGAAATATCTGTTTCGGCTTTTTAAGAGATAAAAACAAAGATTATTTAGCTTTTCATGAGGCTTTAATATTGTTACTAGAACCATGCTAACCTATTTTTTGCTACACCACGTTTTTGAAAAAATTTCGCTCTTTTTGTGTGTTTCGGTTTTTTTTTTTAAAAACCCTTTGATAAGTTATCAATAATTCACTGAATAATTAAAAAAAATCATGTGAAATTTCACGGTAGATATTGCTAAATTTTTAGCTTCAAGGTCGTTTCAATTCTTTTGGAGTTTTATGAGGTTACATTTTTTTTACTGTATTCTAATAAGACGTAATTAATTAATTTAATTAATTTATTTACATAAATTAATTAATTTAATTAATTTACATAATTAATTTTGTAAGTACCATTTCTATCTGACTTATTAACTGTATTTGTTCCGGAGTGTGAAAGTTGATACATTGCAAATTATTTATCCATAATTATATGAAAAAAAGGGTACTGTATTTTTGTATTAGTAAATCAGAACGTTCCTGAATGATGTCAAAAAAATAATTAATCTTTTGCACTGATGTATATAAAAATTGGAAAATCACAAATAACTGTAACAGTTGTGTTTCAATACAGTGTGGTCCAAAGTCGAAACTAAATTTTGCATTAAACTAGAATTTAAAATAACAAAACATAATACCAATACTGGTAATAAAAATAGAGTTATTATTTTAAAAGAAACTTTGACAAGAGAAGCTGATAAAAACTAAGCTTTCGACGCTTAAAAGATAACAACTTGAAAATAAATGCTTTTGTTGTTACGTCAAAACCACGTTTTCAGAAAATGTAAATTATATTTTTACTATTCATTTCACAATAGAGGGAAACTGAATTGTAAGCTATGTTTCCATAATAATATGAAAATTTACCTGGGGCGATCTTTGGCTAATATCAAAGAGCACGTGCGAATTTTAGAACGTATTTCAGAAAAAGAACATATCAATTTCCATATAAATTCGTGATATTTTTACGTATATATTCCTTTATTCCAAGCATTTTTAAAATATAGAAACATTCTATCATTATTCGGTTTTCTCTTTGATATGTAAAATGATAAATCCATTAACATTTACACTATAAGGGAGTAAATATGAATCGCATTTTATATCAGAAAAAAATTAATTGAGTGAGATAAAAACTAAAAATGTATTGCATATAAAATACAGTGGGGATATAGAAGTTACATTATAATACTGAATAAAAAATGTTTGCCCCCAAAAATAAGTCCTATTATAAAGAATTACACACAGATAGCTTTAAAGCAAATGCAAGCCATAAAAAGCAGATTGTAATAAGTATTTCATACAGTAAAATTGACTTTAAAATAGGAAAAAAAATTAAAGAATGTTACTCTTAGCGAAGATTAAAATCGATCATTGTTAGAGCAACATTTTTAATAATCTAAAGGGAAGGGGAGTTTTAAATAGTTTGATGATAGTAAAAAATATACAAGATTGCAAATTTTGAACTTATTTGTTACGAATTTTATATGTTAGGTTTTAAGCTGTCCTTTTTGTTTGATTTTTTGCCTGAAGATGTTTGTAAAAAGATACTAATATATAGAATGAACTGGAATCTAAATTTCTGAAAAAAATGACAAGGTTATCCGACTACTCTAAAATCAAGATTTTCTTGAAAAACTGACAAATTGTTTTAAGATTTTATTTTATAGGCCATCTTATTAACTTAACTCAATGGTTCGACATCCCGTAAGGAACAATGCCTACTGTGCCTAACTCAGTATTCGCGACAAAGGGCCCTGAAGTGCATGAGCAGATGTTCCGGTCAGGTGGTTAGTCTGACGCGAGAACCCTTAGTCGTAAGTTCCCAAGACACCTTGGTACTCTTTTTATCGACCCATTGAAGAGATGAAAGTCTGAGTCAACCTTGCGAAACCCGGGGTTTGAACCACGGACCTGTGATGTGGAAGCGCGATGCACTAACCACTTAGCCACTCGGCTTCAGACCATCTTATTAGCTTTATAAAAATACTAAGATTTTTATTTTCCATTTACTAGAACAAAAACTACAAGTGTTTTAGGAAAATCCGATGCCATAACTTTACACAAGATGTCAATCTTTAAAATGCGTTTTACTCGAAATACGTTTTTTTTTTCCGAGAAATTTAAACGGGGACAGCGATTTCTCAAAAAGTTTTGAAAATAATTTGCTGAAATTTTGTGTGTTTGTTCTGTATAACAGTAGAATTGTTTTCACCTTCAGATTTATCATTTACTGTTTTATTACAAAATTTACAGTTCCTTATGTGAATATAATAACTGTTTATTTCAGCTATTTCATATAAAAACGAAGATAAAGTTCTCTAGTTTTTGTAAAAATTGAAATATCTCTTATCCTGAAGGTCATTTTAAAAAGGAATAGCAAAGTAATACATCAAAATTGAAAAATTGAGACTTGGTTAATTTACTATTTGTACAGAGCGGGCCCCGTTTATGTAATTTTTTGTCCATTTTTACAATTTTTTCCCCCATTTTAGTAGTATGAATATATTTTTCAATTCTTAAAATTTTAGCCTTTTTTTTCATAAAATATACTAAATTAATCTAAAAACTACAAAAAAATATCCACAAATCCATTTTTTTAAAAAAGCGCCGCCGCAAGTAGTCGGCTACCATAATATTTTTGACTAACATTGCACTCTAAAGCAACACGAGGTTATTGGCGACAAGATTTCGTAACATAGAACATGGTTAAAGTAACGAGGATGAAACATGAGCTTTAACCCTCTCTTTATATTTTTACACCATGCCAATGTGGGACAGGTTTAACGTGCATCAGTACCTCTACGTGGCGTGACTTACATGGCCCTAGGACTTTAACTTACGACTCGTCGAAAATACTCGAGTTCTTGACCATGACCACTTGGCTATCACGGTGTAATGTCCTAGCCAAATAAGTGATGAAGCATGATGTTTGTTTTAAGGATTTTATTTTACACACACAGAGATTAGACAGAGATTAAATATTTACGCACACACACAAAAGCGTTTAAAGTAAAAATCATTGAATGTCGAGTTCATGACACTTGTAGAGAAATAATCCGTCGCTGATGGAGCTAAAATTACTATGTCTCTCGTCGAGAGGAATTCACACTACGCTTACAGATGGAGCACAAAACTTGACCTCTCTCGTTGAGAAGTAATTGCTCAATCCCAATCTCCACACTGCGCTCACTGGCGGAGCACACAAAATCGACCGCTCTCGTCGAGAAGTAATCATTGACTGACGTGGCACTCGCGTGCATTCGCAGTGCTTCGGATCAGCCCACGTTTCCACCTAATGTTTCAGAGTGGGTCTAGAGTTCGTTACAACAGCATCAATATCTCGAACTAAATTAGTTCCGAAAGAGCGTTATAATTGACAACTGCTGTAGGTGTTAACATGATTTATAGCCTCAGAAAAGAAAACTAAGTACTGTCATAATTTTAAAGTTTCCTAATTTTATTATTTGTTGCTTGTGAAATCTTTTATTTCTCTGTTTAAGTAGAGAAGATATTTTGTTTATCTAAAACAGAGTTTTACTTTAGTTCCCTTCCTCAGGTAGATAGTCATTGATGTTTTTTATTTAACAAAAAATCTCGCAGGTGTCATGAGCGAGCTTTATGTTTCAGTTATGCACGTGTGAGTTTGGCATTTTTTTTAATTCTAGACTGTGTAGGATATTTAAAATAAATCTAGGCCTTATGAAAGTGGATTCTAAAGTTAAGAAGCTTTAAACGTGTGATGGCCACAAACCTAGCAAATGTAAAGTATTATTATAGGTAGATAACTAACACATTTAAAACTATTACAATTACTTGAAATTAAAAAAAATTGAGTTATTTTTTTACAACTAACATTGAATATAAATATGCAAATGAAGAAATACTGGACTCATTCTTCAAATTTTGCATCAATTCATAATGCCGTATTTAATGATTCAAGAGGAGATTTCAAATAGCTTTAAATGAACCGGTTTTATTTCCTGGTTGAATGATGTAAACATGTATTATTGAATGTATATTTACAGCAATATATCTCTAATCAAAGAGACTGAATTTGCAGTTTGTTCATAGTTTTAGTTTATACAAGATGCAGCCGTAACACATTTAAAAACTTTGGATATATGTACAATAAAACTGGTTCATATTCTTTAAGTATAAGAGAAAAATATAACTGACTGAAGATTTAGATAGAAATGTATAGGAAAACTAGTTTGATGCTGAGAGAGAGAAAAAAATACGTTTTTAAGAATAAAAATAACTTTCCTATAAGTTTTACAACTATTCAAGTGTTTGCATACATAATCTTGGTTTAATTATGGATTAGCGTTGATCTAAATTGCAACTGAGTACGGACTACAGTACTTTTAATAAAAAAAAAAGTGGAACAATGAAAAATTTTTCCAGTTATCCAGAATCAACTTATAATTCCACGTGGATGATTCGTATAAAGATATATCTATATATTTTTAAATACCACAGACACGCATATATGTCATAAACAATTTTCCAAATTGCTGTATTTCAGACTTAATGCAGAACAATATGTAAAAATATAGCAAGGTAGTACAAAAGAAGAGTAGAACTTTCAATTAAGCATTCATTAAAATAAGGGCTTGACTAAGACTGGAGGGTTAATTTCAGAGAGAAAGGTCGGTGTATTGAAACTATGTTTAACCCTCCATTATTTGGTCTTAACTGCTAAGCAATTAGAATACTCGTACTTTTGCTATTTTACTTTGTTCTGTATTGTATGGCATATTGCGTAGCATTAAGGTAATGTTCAGAAATGTTATTTTGCAAAAGCCAATAAATGGATAATTTTTATGATATTTGGTATCACATAGATTAGAAAACATGTATAAAATTGCCTTAAGAATATTATTACAGTTAAAAAAAATGCAATGTTTTGACAAAAAGTGAACCTAAAATTAACTATTTTCAAAACATTTTCCTTTTACGGGAAATGCTTCTATAGTAATAATATTTTTTCCAATATAGCGCTCAGACCACTGTACAGAGCCTGAACTAGGATTTTTGATATATATAATTTAAAATTGATTTATCCATATTTTACGACATCAGAGTGGTGAAATTTTAAGAAATAAAACACCGATAATTATTTCAATAGGTAGTAACTACAAAAATAAAGGGAATTTTTCAAAAATTTTAGTTCAGGCGCTATGTGCAATGTAAGCAAAATATTATCACTACAGAAGTATTTTTAATCAAAGGAGAATGTTTTGAATATAGGTAATTCTAAGGTCATTTTTTTGCCAAAATATTGCATCTAAGTAATTTTTTTATTCTAATAATACTCTTAAAACAATTTTATACATGTATTCGAATCCAAGTGACACTAAATATCATGAAAATGATCCGTTTATAGATTTTTTTGTAAAAAAAATCACGGTTCCGAACGTAGTCGGATACCTTAAGTTAGAATTATAGCATTTTAGTATGCGATTAATGATTAAATCTCACAGTGTTGTTTTAAGTGCTATGTAAGTAGTCAGTTTGGCAATTTTTCGCATCCCCAAGGAAATCAAAGATTTCTTTGTAAAATATATACATATACACATAAATTAAAACGCTTAAGCTATGAGATGGTCTGAAAGCTTACCCTGAAATAAACCTATTTATAAATTAAAGGGAGGCTAAGTTCTATTTTTAAATTCCTAACCAGCATTAAACTTCTGCAAAAGTTACGACGAATTTCACAGGCATTTTCTGACTACAATCACGCAAACCCAAACGCTTTGATTAAGAGCTTCCGTCCAGTAACTAACGAACGGAATTTCGGAACGAAAACGGAGAAGGGGAAAAAATGAAAAATGATCTGGTGCGTCTTAAATAATAAGGATGACGTCATCAAGGGTAGTCCATCGTTTCTTTTACTTCCTGTGATTTTTTATGGTATGGAAATGAAGTTGTCTTAGTAGATGGTTAAAATCAAGGGAAAACTTGAAGAATGCTTGGGGGATACGGATTTTTTTCATGTCAAACAATTTTAAAATGCTAAAATTGACAAGTTTGAAAGGATTATTTAGTTTAATTTCAATGCAGGTATCCTTGAAAAATTAAAAATAATTTAATTAGAATTAAACAGAATATAACTACAGATATTCTATTGATATTCTGTGGAATAATGTGGACAATAATTTTTCAGAAGTTTACTCTTCAGTTTTCCATACTACATGATAACTGAACACTTGAGAGAGTCAAGCATATTGTTAAAATATAGGTTAGCAGCAAACTATATGTTGTAAATCTTGGTAAATTGGATACTTAAGCTGCGTCATATATTGGTAAGTATAAGTTTAAAAATATACTTCTAATTAACAACAAATGTCCCTACAAAAAAATAAGAATGGTGTACGATTTCCAAATTTTAAAAACATTAATGAATTAGGTAGAAAAAATAAATCTTTCATTTTAACAGAAGGTTTTAACTTTAAAAAAAATAAAAGTTGTTAAAGTTACTCTTAAAAGTGTTAAAAGGATTATTGGTGGCAGATATTGAAATTTTTAAAGTTAAGTCATGTGAGCATTAAATTATCCAAACTTCTACAGCGATCATCAGAAACATGATGGCTTGACAAATGCTACCAATGTTTAATGGCAACAGGACTTAAACCTACGGATTGACAGCCACAACGTTTGCCAGAAGCCATGACTATTCAATATATCGTGATTATTAATTCATTATTATGAATCACGGAGAAGGTGTCTGTACTATCCTCTTTGTTGTAGCTTCCCACCAGGTGGCGCTACAACATATAAACTTCTGCACCGTTCAATCAATCGCCAAGAAGGATGCCATCTTAGCTCTACCACTAAGATATCGCTATGTTTCCATTGAATCGCCATTATAACGTAAGGAACGGCATTGCTGGCGAATATTAAAATTTAACATAAAATAAATACAACAGAAAATAATATTAACGTTTTAGACATACAGATATAAATTATTTACACTTTTTCAAGCGTTCATTACACAAAATTTGCAACAATATGTTACTTTGGCTGAGCAGAGATCAGCTTAGGAAGATGTTTTCAAAAATCAACCAACAATGGTGTTACGTGGATGTTTTAAATAGAAAAAAATCCTTTTTATCAACTATTAGACCTATAGATTTAAAATTTAACTAATGTGATTTTTTGTTCAGCTGAGATATGCAAAATGCATTTTTTTTGTTTAATTAGCAATTCACGTTATGATGGGGCTTTATCGCCCTTTCCCACTAATACTCTTGGGGAATCTTTGGAGCCAGAATGGTATTATTTGAATCCGACCCTCTCAAGAAGAAACCACGTTATGCAGATTAGTGAATAGATATGTAAGGGAGCTCTAGCATTCGCCAGTTAGTTGGATGGAATCCGGATAGTAGAATAGAAGTCGGATAGTAATAGAATGGAAGAATAATAGTAGAATAATAGAATACAAGAAGAGACAGAAAGCCGAGGTGCTGATCGCCTTGGAATATTCGGGAGAGATTAATTATAGAAGAGTAATTATAGAACAGACTTTATCTTATTAAGGAATGTATAGCGGATAAAGATTCTGAGGTTAATTTCTCGTAAAGATAGTGAATAGGATTTCAGGCACTATTTACTTAATAATTACATAGTATCACTCCTGATCATATCCCTCTAGTAAGACTTGTGTTGCGTTGATCAATATTTAGGCAATAATTAATTAGGTTTAGTATGGAAAATTTGAGTGATCAATCATTTATTCCTACAAATCTAGGTCTTGTAGATGAGGAGATGAAACCCCCGGGCCGCGGGGTATCACAATGCATAATTAACTCATTAAAAACATCCTTACACTTCAATCTGCATTATATAACTTTTCAATTCATCCGTGCGAAGAACGAGTATACCAGGTAGTAAATATGCCATGAATATATTACCATGAATATAATAAAGCAAATAAATAAAAATATAGTGAGGGAATGTTGTAGATAAACTGAAATACCTTCATTAGTGTATTAGCAAACGTTTATCCTTAAGAACTAAGAATTAGGATAGTTTAAGATTAAACAAATTTTTAATGCTATCGAACCTGCTTTGCAGCTCATACCACTCAGCAGCAAGGTAAAGAAAATAGAGTAAGAATAAAATTCCATTAATACTAAAGATAAGAGTAAATGAAACTAGAATACTCTAATATACATACATACACACAATTACCTATTAGGCAATAATAAATAGTCATAATTCGTAAGGTATCATATAAAAATTATAGTTTTAAGGAATAAACAACATTTTAAAAATAAATGCAATCAACTTAGAAAATATTTGCATGTTAACATCATTGTCATTTCTTGGCTCCATTGTCTGAAACTAGAGCAAAAACAAGATATGTTACTTAGATATAAATATTTTAGGTGGCTACAAAAGTAGGTTCACTAGTAACTTAAATGCAATAGTCATTTTAACTTAATTTTGCATAAACTCTGAGCTGCGTATTATTTACATAAATAGCTTGAATAAACATTAATATCATAATTAACGTGGTTTAATGGTTGCTTAGAATCGATTCTCGAAGTGTGTTTGTTTGTATTTAAAAGAAAATACATTGTGATAGTGTGTTTAAGTTACATGTAAAAACATCATTAGTTCTACATGCTGCAAATGTAAATTGATCTACACTTCTGTCTTTTTCTCGCATGAATGAATTATTGGAAGGAAATTTTTATTTTGATATTCATTGATGTTTAAAATTATCTGCAATATAAAAAAATATCTTTCTTATTGAAATAATATTTTATTTCGCTAGGCTACATAATTGAATTAATATATGTTGTTAAAGATTTTAAACTAACTTAATAATCTTTTAAAGTACGAATTCCGAATCGAAACTCAATAATCAGGAGAAAAATATGGAATGCTAAATAAAAGTCGCTAAATTTTTTATAATAAAGAAATAATTGTAATATAAAAATAATATAATTGTATTGTAATTTATCTATTTTTTATATTTTAGAGCTTTTCGATAATTCTTATTATGTAATCAAATAAAATCATTGAATATAACAAAAACAAACAGAACTTCAATCTTCTATTTCAATACTTCAACTGAATTAATTAATTCTAAAACTATAAGAAATAGCTCCAAGTTTCATCCCCATATGCATTTTTATAGAACTGAATTACAAAGAAAAATGTGTACTCAATTAAATTATCTAAACTTCAGACGATATTTTTACAGAGTCGTTATTGATGTAATTAGATATTCGAAAACAGATGTGTTTTGTAATGTATCTTATACCATGATATATATTACTTTAAAAATATATACTCAGATAATAATGTAAAATAATTACAAGAAATATAATAAATAACAAAATAGTAATAAGAACTAAACTTCGGTTTTTTTACGATAAGATAAATGTTTTGTTATTATTTAATGTATAAAAAATCCTTTGCTATTTTTAATCCAGAAATCAATGAATTAAATTAGAGAAAAATTTGTGTGAATTATATGTATACTTACTTTTCTGCAGCTTTTATTAAGGTCAGTAGTTTATTGTATTACTCAATGTTTTTTCATACATAGTTCAGATAATAACTAACTTTTAGAGCTATAAATTTGTGACGGATCTGTAAGGCACTTTATCACTAGTACTCTTGAGCGTCTTTGAGGATTGTAAATTCGCGTATATTTCCAACCAGCTCTAAAAGAAGAAACCGGTATATCCAAATTAGTCAAAGTATTTAAGGAGAGTGTTGTAAGTTAGCAAGAGAGGTTATACGCCAAGAGAAAGGTTGACGGAGTTCTAAGAAGATTCAAGTTGATTGTGCGATTAGCGTCTCGCTGATTATTAGGCAGCGATCTACAATTGGAAAGTTTGATCCCTCTGGAAAGTAAGGAAGTAAAAGGCAGAAAATATTTAAATTTAGATTATCGGATAATAAGAGTAAATATATATAATAAAGTTAGTGGAAGTTAATGAATGCTAGTAATTCAGATTGCGTGTATCTCGTGGTCCTCTTATTCCGGTAGTCCCGTTCGATATTGAGTTTAATATTTGATAATTATATTTCGTGAATTAATTTAATAGTAAGGAACAATCCCATTGACGTAGACATCTTGATAAATCTTTGTAATTAGAAGGATGATAATTGATTCAAGTGAATAAATATAATTTGCTATTGTAAAAATGTCGTCTGGTCGTTCTTTGCCTCAATTCAATCTTGGTGTACAGGGTGGAATCCATGGGGACTCCCACAGATTATAACGAAATCCTTAAATACAGGGTGTTTATTATCTTGTTCATAATTGTATGTTTTTTTAACATTCGTTCCATTACATAATACCACAATTTATTTATTTTGAAATACAGAGTAAATATATATTAAAACACGAAAGCGTAAGTTGTCTTCCCTGCAGTGATGTACTGCTTGTGGATGGGAAGTTGAGTTTTATAGGAAAAGTTCGCCTTAAGTTAAGCATAAACTGAAATAAGATGTGAACATTAGAAGAGATGTGAGCAGGGTTACAATATAATCAGCTCCATATCACCCTTAACGAAACGTACAATATCGCCAAAAAAACCTTCTAGAAGTCTCTAGAATGGATCCATCTGGAAATTTCCACAAGGTACATTTGAGACAATGATCAAGTCTAGTGGAATTGTCCTAGAGTGCTACAGTAAATGATCTGTTATATAAATATTATACATAAATTATATATCATATATATGTTATATATATATATGTATATATATATGTATATATATGTATATATATATATGTATATATATATGTATATATATATATTATATATATGTTATATATATATATATATCTGTTATTTAAATATTATATAAAATATTAAATATTTGTTTGTATATATAAACACGTCCATTTGTCTTCGTGTATTTATTTGTTCGTCCTTGTTCTTGGAAAAATCTTTAATTTTTCAAATAATTGAAGCTGTCGGCTACTCTTCCCCCATGCAAATTTGCAAAAATTTTTGCATTGGAATCTTGTACATTTATTTTCACAAAATATGCAGTACAAACCTATCTTCAAAAAGAATATGTTAAGTAAAATTTATCATTAAAAATATGTTATTAAGAATTTTTTCATTTGTGTTTTTTTATTCGATGCATTGTTTTTTTAGTAAAACACTTAAATATTTTTTCTAGCATTTAAAAACACAATTTCACTTTCATACATCACATAAATTTACTTCAGATATTCTAAAGATAAAATATCAAAAGTTCGTATTCTTATTTCAAAAGAAATGATGAAAAAAATAGTCCCAAATATCATAAACAATTATATTTTTGGATTATTTATATCTTCCGATGGCAACATACACAGTGGCGAAACTTATAAAAAATATTTTACAATCAGCTGAATTCTTGAAATGATAAAAAGGAAAAGAAGATGAAGGATAAAGTATTATTTCTTTAAAAAATAAAAGTGAAAAGGAAAAAAAAAATCTGAATTTTTGAAAGAGAGCAATTCCGAAAAATGGGTTTGATTAGAATGACAAGTGAAAGAAGAATAATGAATGGTTCGAATAATAAAGAGAAAGTCTCAAATGATGCAATGGATATTTTATGGAATAAATTTAACAAGAATAAAATTGGAATATATTTTAAGTTTTTTTCAGTCTTTTCATTCAGTATTTCAAATGATATAAAAAAGTTTATTTTTTCACGTCTGAAGATAAAAAAAAGCAATTCTATCCTTAATTGGAACAGACAGATTCTTTATTCAAATAACGGACATATTTCATATGTAAATGAGGGATATCATTCGAATTTTATATTTTTCTGAATTTTGTTCTAACTCTTCACATTTTCTTTGTTTTATTATTCCAATAATTCCAAGAAAATGTAATATTCTGTGAAACTATAAAAAGGTAATGCAAGAAGGATCATAATTATATTTATGCTTTACACATAAGAAGAAGAAACTGAGCTATAAGAATTACAAAAACAAATACGGGATTTGGAGAAAATGCATTTTCTACGACTTTGATACAAATAATACGAGATATAATTATATTTTGATCCACTAACGTTAAAAGTATTAAGTTTTCTTACAACACAAACAAAAGTTTATTCTTACATATAAGCAAATAAAAAAGGTGATTATTATGATAAGAAGTATGAAAAACGTTAAAAAAGTGTAGGGATTGTATTTTTACAGAGTTAATTAAAATGTAAACTTATTTTAGTTTCATTTTAGCTATCGAATTTTAAATTTACTCCACGTCAAATGAAATATGCTTTAAAGCAAAAGAAGGAATACTTAATAATGCAGGTAATATAAATAAATATGTTTCTATTTCTTCTGATTTTTTTAGCTTAACGGTAAACAAATGATCTGATTTATTTGCAATAATAATAATTTATATTTTGATCCATTTATTGCTTATATATTCGCTGTGATAATCATAATGCAAGCTTTTTATATTCCTGTCATTTTTTTGTATTATTTTCCTTTTTATTTATGTGATAAACTTATTCTATAATTTTAATATCGAAACTTATATACTAATATTTTTTATAGTTAATATACTTATAATATTGCAATTGAATTTACCGCGTAAAAAAGATACCGAACACTCTGATGCAGATATACGTATGTGTACGAGTAATAATTGAATATATGTTACACTCCTATACATTTTTCTCTAAATTATATCTACAAATGCCATATTTCGAAACGCTTGTCTAATTTTATTTTCACATTAAACGTAATAAAAAATATATATTGACAGATTTGATATCGATTCTTCATTAAAAAATTTTAGACTTTGTATTTTTGACGTATTTAATCGCGATTTCAAGAAAATGAATATCTTACTGGCTTAAACGTGCCTTACTAAGCGCTTGAAACTTTCACCCTGAATCCTCTTTTCCCTTAATTCCTAAAAAATAACCATTACTTTCCTTCACTTGTCTGTGAATACTTCATTATATTTTACCCCATTTCAGTGTAGGAAGGGATTCTTCTGTTTATTCAGTTGAACGGTTGCATAGAACTTCCTCTTCTGATGTTTAAAATAAATTAATAAGTTCTCTGTCATGTATTTGGCTATTTTTCTTGAAACGACAACAGCATATCTGTTAACAAAATGAATATATTGCACATGCTACGGTACTGCTAAAGGGCAACGCTGTTGAGGTCGCTGTAGTGACCGGATCACTTCTAGGAAAGGCTGTGTTAGGACATTAGGATGGTTGTAGGTGTGAGCCTTGCAAGTCGCTGTAGGTCTGAGAGGGTACACGCGAGCGAGCCGTCCAGGGATGCAATTCAATCTGGTTATTGACGAAAAACCTTTGGACAATTCGAGCCACGTGTGGTCTCACATTATCCTGTTGAAGTATCGCTGTGACCAAGCCCTGAAGGTAAGGAAGGACAACTGGCTCCAACACCTCGGAGATGAAGCGCTGGCTGTTTAAAGTACCGATAATGCGTACTAGAGGAGTGCGAGAGTGATATCCAATACCGCACCATACCATACCATAATACCCGGTGAAGGACCAGTGTGGCAGTGCATAACGTAGCTGTTCAGCATCCTATCTCCACGGTGTCTCCAGACTGGAATCCGACTATCGTGGTGTTGCAGGCAGATGCGTGACTCCTCAGTAAAGACAACTTTATTCCATTCTGCCGCTCACATCCTTCTTTCATTACACCATTGGTGGCGGAGACGTCTGTGGTTCTGCGTCAAGGGTATATCAAGAAATGAACGTCTTACGGACAGACCACTCTGCTGTAAACGGCGTCGAATGGTACGCGCAGACACTGAATGAGGCGTTACAGACTCAATGTGCTGTTCTATGTTTCGTGATGTGACCGAGCGATGCGTCACTGCCATGCGCACAATTTGCCTGTTTTTATGTGAAGTGGTGCACTGAGGCTAATGCGATCTATCACGTCGGTCCATCGTACCCTACTGCATCCAACGGTCACATGTCCGCATTAGAGTTGTTTGGTTTCATCTAACACGACTACCGATTTCCTTGAAAGATAATCCACAATCAAGGTAGGCCGCTATCCTTCCTCTGTCAAACTCGGATACTTGATCAAAAGCTGATCGCTGTTTTATACGAGACATAAATGATCGTTTTTTGAAAAACACAAGAAAAATACAATTGCCGCACTTGAAATCGTCGAAATTCCTAGCCTATAATAGCGCTTTGAGGTGGCGCCACAGGCACGCGTGATGTGTGTCTGAGCAGAAATTCTAACCATTTGCATATCTCACTTCCGCTAATGCATATTTTAAATTCCATGTTATTTGCATGCTTCCTTCAGGGTGTTGCATTTAGGGTGGTCAGTAGTGTACTTAAAGGTGGAATACGTTACGCCGACAAAAGTGACACATGAGGCAGAAAAATTTTTGTTTGGATGTAGCCGGAATTACTTGTCGGCTATTGGTCCTAGTCATCCCTCGCGCTGTGGACTTGGAAGTCAGAGACTGGCGGGAAACTGTGCTGGTTACTTTTCTGTCAGCTGGATAAAGGTTGATTAGCGTCTCAGCGTCCAGTCTCGGATACTTTCTCAAGCGAAACTTAATGACCTTTGAGACGTCACTATTTCTCCAACAGAAAATGGGTCCTTTGATGGACACCGCCGTACATATATTCATTACGTAGTTGTTTGTCTTTCTGCTGCTGGATATTCACGGAATTAGCAGCTAGTTTCTTTCAGTGGAAATCGTAATTTTATCCTCACCTTTCTGGTAATTATAATATTTTCTATAAGCAGGAAACAAAATATATAAAACCACATTAGTACTAATTCCAAGTTACCGCAGCACTTCAAATCTGTAACCACTATTTTACATAAGGGAAATGAATCGTACATTCGCTATGAAGCGTGCCATTTTTATATCGGACGAGAAGAACCTTGGAGAGAAGATTCTAAGCTCTAAGAAGATTCTAAATTCTAAGAAGATTCTATTCCTCCTTTACCCTTCTGCAAATGTTCTAGACAAAAGTTTTTGGGAACAAAAACAGATGCTTTTTTTTGCTAAATATGGTTATCGACGATATTTGTTGAACAATTAAGTCGCCAAAATCATTCCTATTCAGTTAACATTATTAAAGATAATTCTCTTTCAACTAAAACTACAGAAAAGATATTCCAAAACAATGACAAAAAAAGCGAACTCCTCCCAAATTTTCAATTAATATATATATATATATATAATATTTAACTTAGAGGAAATGTTTTCAACAATAAATAACAGTAACAAAAATATACGTATATAAAAGAATTACAAATGATTTTTTTTGCTAAATATGGTGAACAAACGATATTTGATGAACAATTAAGTCGCCAAAATCATTGCTATTCTGTCAACATTATTGAAGATAATTCTCTCTCAACTAAAACTAAAGAAAAGAACCTTCCAGCAGTTATGACAAAAAAAAAAGCGAACTCCTCCCAATTTAAAAAAAATATTTAACTTGAAGGAAATGTTTTGAACAATAACTAACAATAACAAAAATATACGTAAATAAAAGAATTAAAAATATTAGAAACATAATAAAGACTAAAATAAATTCCAGCATATGATAGAAAATAAATTATTTATTTGAAAAAATAAAATGTTTGCTTTCAATTCTACTATGCAATCAAATATGTAAAAAAAGAAGTTAAAAAATATTTAAAAAAACATGTTTAACATGTAGATATTCACGTATTGCATGTTTTGTGAAGGAAGTTTAATTATACTCTTGTACAATAACAGTGTATTCGCAAAGATTTGTCTCTGTAAACTTAAAATAATTTGTAAATTATCCATTGTGTTAATATTAAAATGCTATTTGATATCATTGTTCACTTAAGTATTAGGTGTCTGCTATTGTAATTAAATTGGTTTTACCAAAAGACTTTTATTAAAAATCCCCCCTGATATTTTATTACCTGGTACTTGAAACTTTTTTACAAAAATATATATAATTATTTTTTAAAGAAATTTTCTCCTAAAAATCTGTTTTTTATTGTGTTTTTTCAAACGATTTTTTTCTCCTTTCATAAATATTTTTTCTTCAATAAAAAATATGTCATTTTATCAGCTACAGATTTTACAAAAACTATTTACATTATTTTTTGAATATATAATTTTTTTCTCCTAAAATGCGATCAAGTTACAATATGAAATATATTTTAACGTATTCACTAGAGCTTAAAGTATACAAACCAACAAATATTTCTTTTAGTTAAAATATTCTAACAAGATGCCTCCAGCGAAATGCCTGTTTGTTGAAAGATAAATAATTCATCGTAATGATCAGAAAATTTTACCATGAATAAAATATCATTGACTTTTTTTGGTCTGCAGGAAACCTAAAGGGATGGTCATTTTTGTAAAGTCTGCAGAGTTATTTGCTTGAATGTGAATTAGTTATTTGAAAAAAAAGTTTCGCCAACTAAAACTATATTTGCGAGAAAGAATAAATAACTTAGTATTACTACTTAAGGTTCTAAAACAATGTTATATTTCGAGGGTTAAAACCTGAAAACCAAGCAGCTGATTTGTATTGATTATTCAATTTTTGTTATAGTACTTTATATAAATATTTCTATTTTATTACTCATTTTGTTATGAAAATGAAGCTTCAATAGATGAGTGGTTATGCTTATAATTTAGGTGTTCGTCGTCAATACTTCACATACAGCTGCAACATGGTAGTTGCTCGTAAATTTTCATTAGTAGGCTAATAATTCCTTGCTACATCAGCAAGGAATCATGAAACCTGCAAATGAAACAAAATAATGTAAATTTCGAAATAAAATATGTATTTCTCCTTGCATATTTTTCTTATGTGCACCATAGTGAAGATAGTAAACATTAAGTTTAAAAAAGAAAACTCGACTTTTTTGTTTTCTCACACAAAATCGCTATTAAGGTTTTAATAATTCGTATAATAAGTTGAAGTTCGAAATGTGTGTGTGTGAATATCATGATGCGTATATTTTGTGCTATTAATACAATCTGGGACCCATAAATGTGTCTTTTCCTGGATTTATTGGAAACAATAAACTTAATTATCTTTAACAAATTAAATCACCAAGTTAAAATAGATTGAAATATATATTCTAGAGAAAAATCCAAGTAAACAACGGCAAACCTTGTTACACCGAAGCCCAGATCAAGATTAAGACTAAATACGTTACATATGGTTTTCATCCACATAGACAACGTGGTAATTTCACGAGTGACAGCTTCGCTCCACTCACTCAGACCTGCTTCCACACATGACTCCACACACTCTACGACCATCTTCACATGGTTCACTACTTAGAATACTGTATGGACAGCTTCTATTCTGTCGTTTAAAAATCCTTCAATTTTTATAAATTTTAACTGTTTTAATGCATATTTTTTCTTTCTAGGCAACGCATGCATAGCAAACTGGATATATGATTGGCACCACGTCGTAATTTCAGAAGTTCTACATGCAGTACCAGGAAGAACGTATCCATTGTAACATTTTTTTGCCTCGCAGCTACAAGATCAACTTTCCCAAGCAGATAACATGACGCCTAAAATATTGCCGAATCCTTTCATCTTACATCAGGCCGACAACCGATGGCCGTGAGAAAATGCACAGCTGGATTTCCACCCGCGAGCTGAACCTCGAGTGAAATTCGAGGTATAAGAAGGAATCGCCCTACCCAAGAGTGTGTGGAGGGCAGTCCGACTCAAACACTCGACGAGAAACGTGCCACCTCCTCTTTCACCAATAACATATTCTATAAAATTTAAGGACTCAATAGAGTTGTAATTAATAGCTGTAAACGCAAATAATCAATAATTTAATTTCTAAAGAATGTTTAGGCACCAATTCAATTTCCTAAAATATTACATCGTCCGTGCAGGCACCAAAGAAAACGCGCGCGGTCTGCTTGTCTTCGATATCGTTATCTAGACCCCGGATGTGGTGTAAGTGCATGGATAGCCATTGGGTACACGTTTCGAGTACTTCGTTCATTGTCGTAGGTAATCTGAAAGTTACATCCCTCAGAGTTGAAGGTTGGTGGCTGTGCCCTATCTTCAAGGCCCCGGAGACGTCATCTTTTAACAAGATAACATAAGACTGTATGTTGTTGGCAAAGTCGTGACCTACCTCAACTTAAAAGATGTTCGATTGTTGCACTAACCATCCAGGGACGTCTTAAGGTATGTGTCCAGGGCATCGGCCCCAATGGGGACCTCGTCTCGTTCTCGACTCAGGCTTAATAAGCTCATGATCCGAATACTTTCAACGGTCAAATATTATTTCCAGTTGCATTCTACGAAAAACCAAGGAATTTCGGATGATATTTCAACTAGCTACGTATGATGACCTTGGTCCATGTATAGGCCTGGGCCTACCATCATACTCCCTCATTATTCAATCAGTCAAAAGGCGGTAGTCGATCGAACCGGTCTGTAAGATTGCGAGTCATGCACGTTTTATATGCTTAGGGTTACTGTTTGTACAAGTATTTGACAACGTTTGGTATGTACAGTCTACTTTTGTGGATAATAGGTAGGGTTTACATTTGTGTAGGGATCCAGAGCCCCAAGAAGTCTTAAGAAGTTTCTGTAACCAACACGTTCTCCAGGTCATTCATACTTTGAAAACATCTGGTCAGCGATTGCTGAGAGACTGCTCCACCTTCGCTCTTAAGTCAAGTACTATTAATAAAGTACTTTAAGCAGTACAAAATGACTTGCCTGTATCTGAACACAAGCTCAGTTCTACTTCCAACCAATTTCGGAACCTAATCAGGTTAAAGCTCTTTTAGCTACTAGTCAGGAGCTTAGTACTAATTTCGAACCTCCTTTACACTTAAAAATAGCCAGCACGTTTAATTATGCTTCCATACAGTTATGCTCTACAAATATAGTGAATTAAATTGTGTTGTTTGCGTTCCTTCATGTAGTTAAAATTTTAATTATCAGCAGTTTATGTTTGAATACATAAATATGCCTACTAATTTATAAGAATCAAGTAATGATTTAGAGCAGAAAATTTTGTCATACATTTCTCTCTATTATAGTAAATTATTAAATCAAAATATTACTATAGTGTAGTATTTGAAAGAAACTTTCAAACACAGTTTTAAAATTTAAATATATGTTAAGAATTGAGTTTTATTCAGGAAGAGTTTTTCAGTAGTTCTGAATTCAGACATATCCATTCTGACATTTTATGCAAGTAAAGATGGTAAATTTACATATGTATGTCAAATTTAAATTCTGCCCTAAAAGAACGTATTTTATCAAAGGGTTACCATGCTATTTTTGGAATATATCTTATTACCTAGACAACTCTGAAATTGCTATTTTACACAATATTTATGCAAGGTTTTAACAATGAAGGCCATCTGTTATATGGAGCACAGCATCAAAATTCAAATATCGCTTACGAGCTTAACTTTATTACCAACAAAATGACTGAAAGAAATTCAAGTTTTTAAGTAAAAGAAACAGTTACGTGATTTTTTTTAGAGAGAGGAAAATAAAATTCGAAAAAAATACATGCATACTACAATTTTATTTATAATATACTAATGGAAATACCAGTCTGTAGGAATAATATGAGAATTTTTTAAGTAAATTAAATTTAAATGTTTAACTATATTTAGTATCAAATTTACATTCAATTCAATTTTGGCAGGTCGTCAGTCGTTAAACTGGAATGTTCACTAGAATCTTCAATTACATTAATGACAAAGTTCTTCAATTTCGCTGCAATAAACGCATGAATCTGTAACTTTACTTCTACTACCAACATTTCCTTATCTAGTTGAGAAATAACTTCCATTTCATCAAGCCCCTCCTTCTCATTTTTACTAAACACAATAATAAAATATTTTTAATGTATTAAATTTTTCCAAAAGTTTAGGAATTATAACCTGCTAAGTAATCAATTGTTTGGTACTAGATTCTTAATCATTTAACTGTAGTTTAAAAGTTACTTCAACGTTTCTCAAACTGTGGGGCACGCCTCCCTACGGGGACGTGTAACCTTACGAGGAGGGGCGAGCATATTGAAAAGTCAGAAACAAAAGATTTGTTTAAACATAACCTTTTAATTTACTGAAAGTAAACTAACATAATAAAATAAAAAATACACATTTGCATTCATAATTGTATCACACTACCGCACAATGTATTTTATAATTATTTAACAATACTAAGTTAAGAACAAGTTTGATAATTATCAGTGACCCCATGGGCTTGTCAAATATAAATTTTTTATAAAAATCAAAACATATCTTGATAATTTGTACGGTTTATAATTAATCCCGAAACTGCCGATTAAAAGTTACGGGATTAACTCCTCAATATCTCCGTTTTCCACATAGGCCTGAGTTTGTGATGCTTTTTTGGGGGGTGAAGGTGGAACTGAAATGAAATAAAAAAACGTAATTCTGAAATAAGTAAATTATTTTCAAACGCTATCAAGATCCTTTTATTTTATTCCAAAGCCAACGGAAAAATCTTATGGATACCAGTGCACAAAGAAGATCGTAGTTTGGAAAGACGTATATGTATGTACATTTAAAGCTTTGATTGAGTGAGACGTTTATATATGCCGGTGGTGCTTAAGAGGTTAAAGAATATTGCAGATTCAGCGTCAGTATGGAAGGGGTGCGATGAAAATTATGATTAAATATTGGGTCGCAAATATTGAAAGTTTGAGAAGCACTGAGTTACGTTATTCGCTCTCCAGTGCCACCAGTTTTCACAAAGGTGCGCATGCGCGAGGTTATTGGGTGGTAAAAAAAAGACACAAATATAAGCGAATTTTTCTTTGGACATTTTATTGCGTTCCGAAACCATCGGATTAGTTCTAAGGATATCAGCGCATAGGAAAGAATCATATTTCAAGAAGACGTATATATGCGCCCAGGTCACTTAAGGCACCTCTTGAGAGAGAGAGAGAGAGCGAGATGGATTCATACGCCAGTGGCAGTTAAGAGGTTGATTGATAGAACTACATAACAATTGTTCTCAAATGATATGAAGTATTCAGTAAAGCGTTTTGTAATTTTCACTAATTTCGGCAAGATAACTTTTTCTATCTTACAGTTATTAAGTTATATTTGGTACTTTAATTAATTCTTAAATCTGTAGTTATTCCTCTGAATCACTGGATCAAATATACGTAAGAAGAGAAGAAAATAAAATAGCTGAATAAAAAGTTTGTTTACTAAGTCGAGATGCTTTATTAACTTTAAGCACTTGCTTACTAAAATTGTAGGAGCTGACTTCATAACAAACCATTCAACAGTAAAATTGGAAACAGCAAACTATCCAAAAGTAGAATAGAAAACTGAAAAAGAGAGGAACAAACTATCCAAAATTAAAATTTTAAACGTGTAATCTAACCAACGTATGAGCTGCTAATCGAAAGGAAATCCCATAGAAAGTGTTTTCGCCTTATCAACTGAGCCAAATCTGATCTATTATATGATATACCAGTACCTCGGTCCAGCTCCATTTAAATAACATTGAATGGAAACTTCTATCACAAGCCTCAAATACGCTTTTAGGGGTTTTAAAAAGATACATGTGTATGTTTTCTATAAATACACATCTATTTTAGTTGCGAAATTACTTAATTTCCAATTATTTATTGTTATAAATTTAAAACAAATTGAAGGGAATTTCCTGAAGTAAACAAAGAAAAAAAATCCAAGAGAAAATTTCTTAATGAAACAACAATATAAAAGTGAGCACAATAGCACTAAACATAAATTATTTATCAGATGGAATTGAAATATTTTCATAAAGAACAGAGACTAAAAATAATTCCGTTGTAATAACAATAAAATAAGATAGATACTAGTTGAAGAAATAAAAAAGATTTCTTATTGTATTTCTCTCTGTGAGAGTTCTTATATATATAAATATAACTATTTTGGTGAGTTTTCTTTAACTTTCATTAGATAACTACTCCACACTTTTACATATCATGTATATTTTACAAAACGCTTTGTGCTTACAAAACTTATTCATATAGTGTGAATCAAGCCATATGTGTGTGTGTGTGTGTGTTCGCACACAACAAGTTTCTCATAAATTTTAATGAAGTTTTAAAAATTTAAGTCTTATTTTCCCTAGTTTTGAATATTTATATAGTATATATTATAAATAAAAACATTACTAACTTTCAGAAATTACTCATAATACATGTAAAAATATGCTGTTAACGTCTGATATTTTATTTATTACACCCTGTCAAATATTTTATACATATGGTAATATTCTCTAATTATAGTAACATTTCTATTTTCTGTAATCTTTGAAATGGAAATACATAAAATTTAAAAAGAGTTAAAATTCATGTTATTCTGTGAATCTATTCAAGCAGTTTGGTCAATACATTAAAAATAGCATATTTTTTTCTTTTATTTTAAAATTATAGCGAAAATCTACCAGTTGAGTTCATCTTTAGGCGAATAACAATTTATATAAAAAAATGTCAGAAAGTTTTAACTGTCTGCGTGTTATTAAAACTGAGCATATAAGTATAAACTGATGAAAATATTAATTTGTTATTAATTTGAGTTTTATATTCTTCATTTGTCATTAATACACAGTCCAGTCACATTAATGTGACCATCTGTCAAAAGCCAGAATAACCACCTTTCGCAGAGCGGACTGCTGCGAGACGTGCAGGAAGAGAGTCACTTAGGTCCCTGAAGGTGTTCTCTGGGATGTTGAGCCATGCCGACTCTAATGCCGTGGCCAGCTGCGCTAGATTACGCGGTTGAGGATCCATGGCGCGAACAACTCGATCGAGATGGTCTCACAGATGCTCGATTAGGCTTAAGTCAGGTGAGTTTGCTGGCCAGGGGAGGACGGGAAACTCATCCTGGTGCTCTTCGAACCACGCACGTACACTGGCAGCTGTATGGCACCTCGCATTGTCCTGCTGGAAGATGCCATCATCCTGAGGAAAAACAATGCGCATGTAGGGGTGGACATGGTCCGCAAGGACAGATGCGTACTTGTATTGCCTTCCACAATGATCAGTGAACCCAGAGAATGCCAGGAAAACATTCCCCAGACCATAATGCTCCCGCCTCCAGCTTGGACCGTTCCGGCAATGGTTGCAGGGTGGTTCCTTTCAGAGGTTTCACGCCTTATACGCCAACGTCCATCTGTCCGATGGAGCATAAAACGCGATTCATCTGAAAACGCTACCTGTCGCCACTCAGTGGACGTCCAGCTGCTGTACTGGCGTGCAAATTCTAGCCTTCGTCGTCGATGAACAGTAGTCAGCATAGATGCACGAACCAGGCGTCTGCTTCGGAGGCCCAGACGCAGCAATGTTTGCTGAATAGTAGTTTGGGAGACACTTTTGGTAGCCCCTTGGTTCATTTTGGTGGTCAGTTGCTCAACGGTAGCCCGTCTATCTGCCCGAACGCATCTCCGCAACCGTCGTTCGCCTCTGTCATCTATGGCCCGTGGTGCACCACATTTGCCACGTCCCTGATTTTGAACAGTCCCATTTTGCTATGCACGGTACACTTTTACCACGGTGGCACGCGAACAGTTCACAAACTTCCACCCTTGGCCCGAAAGCCAATGATCCTGCCCTTTTGGACGTCGGATAAATCGCTTCGTTTCTGCATTACGCCAACGATTGAAATGTTTTCCGAAGCCCTCAGACACCCTTTATATACGCTCAACTGCACTGTGCTGCCACCTGCCTTCTGTGATAGGTTATTTAACTCTGACGTGGAAAGTACGTGGTGGTCACATTAATGTGACTGGACTGTGTATTAATAGGAGTTAAAGAGAAAACATTTGAAAGCTGCTGAATTAGTTCAGTTATTAGTTTGGCGAAATTTAAAAGCAGGCAAGATTAATTATTGGATATTTCAAAGCAATTATAATTTTAAACGATAAGTTATTGATTAAACTATCGTATTTAATGAAGTTTTGATGATAATTGATGAACCTTCCCCTTTGTTTGTATTGGAAATTAAAAGCAAAATAATTTTTAATTTCATCAAATTGAAAAAATACAATAAAACTTAGTTCTCTTATTCAAAACTTAGGATATCAAATACTTTTACAGATTTCATTTTTTTAAAATTGTTTCACCTGTATGTATTAAAAAATCCCTTTTTTAAAAAGAAACGGATAATCATTCAATTTTTCTTTTGCATTTAAATAAAAAATGCATAGAATTTATGTATTGAAGAACAAAATTTTTAAATTTAGAACAATGCTCTAAATGTGACTTCTAATGTTTGTTTAGTTCTATAACCTCCTGACATTCGACAAAATAGTCAAAATTATAGACATTATTCCAAATTGAAAATGTTTTAATTATTTAAGATGAGTATTACAGTTTATTTTTACTATCAAATGGATTGCGTCATTTTACAAGGGTGTCCACGTGTTTTAAACCATTTATTTATTCCATACTCAGTAAGTTTCAGTAATCATTCTATGTGTTGAAATATAAATTTGTTATTCTTTACAAAACTAAATTTCATTTTATTAGTACCACATTATATTTCATGTTTCGCAATTATTTAAATTTTTAAAAAATTATGTTACAACTAAAAATAAGTGGCAAAAGAATATTTATAAATTAAAGACGCAGTTAGATACATCAGTGCGGACATTTAAAGACACATAAATTAGTAAGGAATTTGGAGTAGTTTATCTACTCGTAGAAATAAGTTTTCTCCTACTCCATAACACATTTTTCCAACACCGATTGTATGGAGTCATAAAATTTAACATTTGTGACTTAATATATTAATAATATCCACATGAAATAAAAAGATTCAAAGTTTACTTCTTGTGCATGTTACAAAAATTACTTTATAATAAAATTTTTTCATTTACTTACTTAGTTTTCTTAGTTTAAAAGAATTAACAATTTAGGTTTTCAAATGCTGCATGTGTTTTTAGTTGTTTCCTTAGGGTATACAAATTTCTTATGATAAATATGTATATATATATATATATACATATAGTCTAATTCTCTAAAAACTAGAGCTAAACATCCATCAATCACATTCGAAAAACATATAGACAGTTGGAAAATCACACAATGAAGGACACATGAGCGATCCAGATTAAAAATTATAAAATGGATGCTGCAGTATTATAAACATTGCTGACTTAGGACAGCTAATATATAAAATAATTTGTATAAAAGTGGGGTTGAACATGTTTTTGGCCAGCCAACTTTTCCCCTTTATGTAAATAATACTAAGCAAAAAACCTATTGAAAGTGATAAATAGGAATATCTAAATCCATTACAAGATAGAGGTAACTTACTTAAAAATTGCACTTAAAATCTGAGTTCAATAAACAAGTTATTGCCAGATTCTAGACCCTAATGCAGATTCATAGCATGTGAATGGCTGAAATGTAGCACTTAACAAAAGTATAAAAAGAATAGAACTAAAAATTAGAAAGAGAGTTACAAATTACCATAACTTTATTGACACTAGAGTATATATGAAATAATAGTAAGTAATTTTTATCTAATATTAGAAAATGGGGGTAACTATAACTAGGAAATATGTAAATTTATAGTAATGGACTATTAATAATCTAAGAATTTTTAATCCTTACTATTTCGAATTGCTTTATTCATATAACTATTAATAAAATTAATTGGGCATTTCTGATTTAAGCAATATTTAATAAAAGGTTTATAGTTATTTATTATTTCGGAATTTGACACTAGAAATTATTGCGTTGTATATAATTAATAACAATATTCCTGAATAAAAAGAAACATGTACATTACTCTCCCAATGACGAACTTTTATAATATTGAAATTAAACTCTTCTCTTTTATCATAAATACTAGAGACTATTACAATATATTTTAATTTGATATGTATATCAAGAAAATTTGCTTCAATGCTGTTACTATTTGTCTGTATTAAATTAAGGTATTGTGGATAAAAATCAGTGTTAGGTATAAAATTGATTTGCTTTTCAATAATGTTCATGTCATCTACATAACGATAAATGTAATATTTAGAATTATTATTGTAACTATTTTCAAATATATATATATATACATATATATATATATAATATTAAAAATTATATGCTACATAATCTGTTGGAGAATACGTTTTTACATTTACGGGCTTAGAATTAATAATTTATGAAACAGGACACATGAACAAAATCGTTTATCTTAAATGATCTCACAAATGTTTATTTCCTTTTTTTAATTTTAAAATATCTGACTACTTGAGAGATATTTCATCTCCTAACAAAAATGTTAAATTATATCCAAATACACCACCTACCATGAAATTTGAGAATATGAATTAGATTAACTATTAACTTAACTGGATTTCCATAAAATGTAATAATTTTAAAATATTTTTAGCAGAATTAGATATTATATCAAGTTTAGATGTGGGTAAAAGAGATTTCAGAGTTACATTTTTCTTCGAATTACCCTATTTAAAATGACAAAATATGCAGCTCATTTCAGATCAAATAAATTCAGATATATTAATTGAAATCATTCAAAAAAAAGTTTTTAAAACATCAAAGTAGTTCTCTAAATACCCTCCAACCCTCTTCCATTCTTTTTTTAAAAAAGACTTCGCTAATTACTTTATAAACCTAGCCAATTAAACAACATTAAAATATCAAACTAAAACAAACACGCCAAGCATTCTTTAACATAACCCTAATTATCGCCTAGAATGTAATAAACCCTTCTTCCTCCAAATATAAAAGATCCCAAGTACTTCAACTGAAGAACCCAGAGGGAGAAGGGAGAGGAGTGAAAGCAATCAAATATTTTCTTTGTGGAGAAACGAACCGTGGGTTGGACATTGTCCACTTGCGTCTAGGAACAAAAGAGAAAATATTGGCTTCGTATCTTTGTTGTAGTTTGGGAAGTAAGGAATGTCAAGTAGTGAACAGGGGGAGTTAACTGCTTGGCGTGGGAAATAGATACCATGCGTAAAAGGACTGCATTCCTGGAGATTTGGAATTCTTTGGGCAATCAAGACAACAAGGAAGTCATTTCCATTAGAGGTTGGTGCAAGTTAGATACGCTCAAGGCTATAGGAGTTCGCCTCCGTAATGACTATTCGCGTACCTGTGGTAGATAATTTTATGTATTCACTTTTATGCAGAATGAAATATATGTGGCAATATTTTGCTGGTAATATTCATCAGAAATATGAGTAAATGTAGTACATGTTTAAAAATACAGATGTTTTCTTTTGTATCTGTTCGAATTCACGTGGCCATTATTCAATTCCTACTATTAGCTCACACACACTTTCTCTATATATTTATTTATTTATCTTGGTGGAATTTTCTATCGTTAATAGAATACATTTTAGAGTGCTCAATTGAGCTGAACTTTTATATACATGATTATTTTGGATGATAATACAGTAATATAATTATAATTAATAAAAATTAATTGATCGAAACTAATTATTTAAATAGTTACAAATACAGCCACGTTTTGGCATAATTTTTGGCGACTTATGTCAAAACTTGAAAAGGTTTTTTACTCACGTTTTAAAGCATTCAGTTGAACTGAATTGTTTTGGAAGACAATACGATACTTAAATCATAATTAATAAAATTTAATTACCACTTAATGTTGTGATTCCGTCATATGTATATACATATTTATATTAATTGTAACTATTTAATAAAAAGTACCTAAAATAATATTTTTCTTTGTTGGTCTAAATAGGAATTGATTTAAATTTTTTCTGTGATACTTGTTAGTTTAAAAAATAATCACATTAAATGTTTACGATATTTGATTAAAAAGCCATCATTTTAGAAGAATTATGATGACTATGTTTTAAGGTATCCGAATACCCTAAAATCGCGAATTTTGACAAAACATAACAAATTATTTAATGATTGTATTTTATAACCTTTCTTATTAGCTTTATAAAAATACCAAGTTGATTATTTTCCATTTATTAGAACAAAAACTACAAGTGTTTTAGTAAAAGAATATGTCTTTACTTTAAGCAAGATGTCATACTTTAAAATGCGTTTTACTCAAAATGTGGTTTTTTTAAAATGCTCAAACGGGGACAGCAATCACTCAAAAAGTTTTGAAAATAATTAACTGAAATTTTTTGTGTACCTGGCAATGTTCGTAAAACAGACATCTGATTGCATTTAATTAAATAAATATTTAACCAGATATTATGCCATAATGATCTTTGAGTTTCTCCATAGTAAATTGTTACAGAATTCATCGCATATATACCGAGAGGAGAAACTTACAGAAAATTTGTCGTATATTTCCTAATGATACCACAAAAAAACTAGTACAATAAAAGGAACATTTGACAAGTAGATACTACATATGTTATCTTTAAAGTGCATAATTCAGTTATTTCATAAAATAAATAGGTATTTCATGAAATAACTAGAGAAGTCAGTTAAAAGTATATAATAGAGGGAAAATTTACTACTTTACCTAGTTTTTCTATGAAATAACTATTGATTAACCATTAATGTGAAAAAACAATTTTAAAGTTATTTTATAAATTAACACTAATCATTATTAACTAAAATCTCTAAAAAATACATTTTACTATTGCGGATGATTAATTGATAAATGATAAGAGAAAGCAGACGATGTAATTTATTATCGCTCATATTGCTAACATTAGTTAAACAGAAAAGAAAAAAAAAGGACAATAGGTTACAGAAATAGTTATATTTAAATATTATCAAAAAAAAAAATGTACATGCTATGAAGAAAAACTGTTGTTTCATAAAAACATAGCGTAAACTCTTCTTCAAACAAAATTTTAAGAGAATATTAATTTAAGCTTCATGTGAAATACCTTTATTTTATTTTTCGTTATTTATGAGGACAAGGATTGTCGTGATGATACTTTGAAATGCGCATCAAAACTGACTAAAAGCAGCTAGAACCAGTTCAAAGAACTTTCGGGTGATGTATTTCATACTTTATCGATCAAGTAATCGTTATTCTACAGAATATCTTGTTAAATAGTAAAACTCAATAATTTTATATACTTTAGTTGGTCTCGTTATTTCATGAAATAGCTAGTTATTCTACGAAATAATGGATTTCCCATTTTAACGAAAAAAAAAAAAACATCTAAACAATACATATTGATAAAGCAATACGTGAATATAAGTTTTAACTAGCAATATCTGTAATACAGTGATTCTCAAACTTTTAATACTTGCGACCCAATATTCAATCATAATTTTCATCGCGCCCCCCCTCCATACAATGACAATGTATTGAATTCGATAATACGATACTTTGATATATAAGCTACAATATGACTTAAACCTCCGCAGTGCAGACGACGTATATGAATGTCTCGCTCAGCCAGTGCGTAAATTGCCCCGGACGTTTCCGAAGTACGTATTGTCTGTTTACTGCTGTCCATAAAATAATTCTGAAAGCTTTGGGGTGGGATAAAATGACCTTGACTGAAGTTTGCGAAGGATTTACTTAATAGGCGTTGAATAGGCGTTTTCTGTTGGGCGTCCGGACTGTAAACAGTCCTCAATCCCATATCGTGAGAGTCTGTGATGCTGGGCTTGGCAAAAGTGGTGTTTTCC
This sequence comes from Trichonephila clavipes, assembly GCA_019973935.1. Lineage (NCBI taxonomy): Eukaryota > Metazoa > Arthropoda > Arachnida > Araneae > Nephilidae > Trichonephila > Trichonephila clavipes. The sequence goes on along the minus strand of BMAU01015098.1, from coordinate 208,765 downwards.
ATTCTGCTGAGTGGCATGTTGGTGATTGGTTAAGCGATGGAATCCGGGAGGCGTGGCTTATGTTCTTCATCTGGGTGGTGAGTTTTAAAGAGTTTTTTGGCTTGACTGAGAGCTAAGAGGTTGCTCTCTGATTGGATGCAGGGTACAGTGAACATTGACTCCGATTGGCAGCCCTGGGGGTTGAGTTTTAAATAATGGGGACTAGAAAGTCCAGTGGGGAGAGCAGGAGAAAAATATTGACAAAATTAAAGAAAGTGAAATTTTAGCAATTACGGTGTGCAATAAAACAGAGGATTTTCTTATTTATACTCTTTCTCCCCCCCCCAATACACCACTTATGCGTGCATATGCGCAAATGGTGGCATTGGGGAGAGAATCGCATAATTTTTATTAAGCAGTTGAAGGATTAGTTATAAACCATACAAATTATCACGATAAGTCTTATTTTTTGCATATAATTTTATATATGACAAGCCCGTGGGGGGTCACTGTTGATTATTAAAATTGTTCTTAACGTAGTATTGTTAAATTAATAATAAAATACATTATGCAGTACTGATACATTTATTTATAAGTGTATTATATAAGTCTAAATGGTTTTTTTTAAAAAAAGTTTTATGTCAGAATGTACCTTTGATTGTTTACTTTTAATAAATTAACACTTTATTAAAATAATCTTTTGTTTTTGACTATTCAATATGCTCTCACCCCTCTAGGGGGGGAGTGCCCTATAGATTGAGAAACGCTGCTGTAATAACTAATAGTTTCGCAAGTCAACCGATACATTACATGAGAAGAAGCATTCACTATTGAGAGATTAATTTTCTCCTTCGGATGATGTATAAATGACAACAGCTGCATATATATATTCTCTCTTCCAGTAAAACAGACAATATATAATCAGAAAAAGTAATAAAGGACAATGATTTCGATCTGCAGTATATTAAACGCCAAACATTTTTTTCGCATGTCGACTTATCAATAAATAAAGCAAGTAAACTAAATGTTCACCATCTGTACATGGACATCTTTCTAATCAGAGAGCATCAGGTATAGTTACTCTAAGATCCTCCCCAGAGCGGGACCTGGGGATGAGTGATGAGGGTGTCAGGTGGATTTGATGCGCATCTGCAGAGAAAGATGACGCCCGGAATCGGAAATAGAGCTAATAGACTGAAAGTGACAGGGGTTGTCAGTCAACAGGGAACATATGAGGAGTGAGTTACTGTAAAAGGGTGTTTAAAATACTTCGAATTGTAAATATTTGCGCGAGGGTGCTTAGGTGTTGTTGAAAGGGAGAATGGATTGTTTGTTCTATTTGACGGAAGAAAGTTTGGGATACATATTGAGATGAAAATATCTTCTGTATAAACTTTCTTTGTTTTTAGATAATATGCTTCAACGTTATTTATATCAGCAAGCTTATTGTCCGAATAAGCAAAATTTCATAAAAATGTTAAATTGTGTTTCTTTTGTTATATATTTAGGAGTTAAATTCAGAAATGTTTTCTTTTAAAGAGCTATGAAAGCAAGTTGGCGTTATTGGCGACAATACGCAATATACACATAAAAATATTAATAAATATTAGATCTCATTGGTTTTTCATCCAATTTATCCGAAAGACATGACTGCAGAGTTTCTCAAATTGTGGGGTGTGCCCCACTTGGGGGGCGGGGTAACCTTACAAGAGGGCGCGAGCATATCGAAAAGTCGAAAATAAAATATGTAAGGTATTCTTCTACGTTCGGAACTGTGATTTTAACAAAGCGCATAAATGGATAATTTTCATGATATTTAGTGTCTCTTAAATTAGAATACATGTATAAAATTGTTTTAAGGACATTTTGACAAAAACAAATATTTAAATACAATAATTTGGCAAAAAATTAACTTCGAATACTTTTTTTTCAAAATGCTCTCCTTTTATAAAAAATGCTTCGATAATAATATTTTGCTTATATAAAGTAAAGACCTCCAGAGAGTCGGAACTAGGATTTTTGAAAAAATCAGATTAATTTCAGAGTTATTACTAATTGAAATCATTTTATGGGCGTTTTTTTCTTAAAATTTTTACCCTTTGTAGTAAAATAGGGATAAATCCACTTCTAACTTATATATTTCAAAAATTCTAGTTCAGCCTCTGTACAGAGATCTGAGCTATATACAGGCAAAATATTATTATAATAGAAGTATTTTTCATAAGAGGAAAACGTTTTGAAAATTGGTCATTTTATTTTCATTTTCTCTCAAAATATTGTACTTAAATAATTTTTTATTGTTATAATATTCTTAAAACTATTTCATATACGTTTTCTAATCTAAGTGACACTAAATTTAATAAATTTTATCCATTTATACGCTTTTGCAAAATCATGGTTCCAAACGTAGTTGGATCCTTCAAAGGTTACACATTTATTGAAAGGAAGCAAAGCAAAATACATTGCGACAAATTAAAACTAAAATACACATTTCCACTGATATAATATACTTGAAAATGCATCAGCACAGCACGATGTATTTGATAATTAATTTATGAATTCTAATTTAAGAAAACAAAATTAATTATTACTAGTGACTTCCATCGGCTTGTCATATACTAAATTTAATACTTGTCTTGATAAATTGAGCGGTTTACAAGTAAAATCATACTGTAGATGTACGTCAAATATATTATTAATTCAGTGCATTGGTGTTATATGGAAGGGGGCGCGATGAAATTTATGATTGAAAATTGGGTCGCAAGTATTGAAAGCTTGAGAAGCACTGCAGCACTGATAAGAGAAAATCATTACTTGTTTAAACAATGTAGCGCGGTAAAAGGTTACCATCGATAACATTCCATTTGGTGTCATTTGTATCCTTTTTGACGACTTTTTCGCCTGCGACGGCGAAACGGAAAAGTACCTTATTTTTATAATATTTTTGAAAAAAAATGTGTAAAATTATTTCATCAATGTTTAAATACTCTTTTTTGATAAACCAAATAAACAAAGGAGGAGGACCTTTTACAATGACACTTATCATTGACCAATAGTTTGCTCTCATATTAAATTATTCGTGAAACAAATAAGACAAATTAAGCACTCAAAAATAAATATTAATAATTTTCTTTTATTGTATAATGCCAAAGCAACAAGAGATACATGCAAATGTTTTCTTTTCACATACATTCCTTAAGAATATATATGATGTGAATGGTTTAAAAAAATAATAGTAATTTAATCCAGGCTATTTGTAGCTCAAGTTCTTTTTTGACTTAAAAACCTGTGACGTCGTCGATTGTTGTGAATCCCCATCCTTCTATCCACGATAAGTTTTATAGCTTCACCAGCTGTTAAATGATAAGTGCGACGTCTTCGATTGTTGTGAACTCTCACCCTTCGATCCACACTAAATTTTATAGATTCACCAGCTGTTAAATGACAAGTGCGACGTCTTCGATTGTTGTGAACTCACACCCATCAGATCTCACTAAATTTCATGGCTTCAACCAGCTGTTAAATGACCAGTGCACGTGGCCATGGGGCCATTGTTTATTGTTTGAACTCGGGCAAGAGCGCCGACACCCAGACTAGCCGTCATAATGGGGAAAAGAGAACTGGTGCCCATTGACAATAGGTGAAGCCTGTATTAAAATAATCCTGTTGTCTCGGCTGGTGTCGAGAGAATGGGATAATAGAAACAGGTTGTGTGATGGACAAGTGTGTCCAGATGTTGGACAAGGAATTATGGCGCTTTGGTCAAGACGGGTGTGGATTTGGATGTTACGGACAAATAGTACTAGAGAGGAAAAAAGCCCTGCCCTGGATCGAGAGAACTTGAGAGGAGAGCCCTGGATGGAATGAACTGGAAGAGAGCCCAGGATCGCGAGAACTCGAGGAGAGCGTTAAAGAAAGAGACTTGGTCCAAGATTGGAGTGAAAAGGAAGGAAAGACGATGAACGCCGGGTGCGTTGAAGAATAGGAGAGATATAGACTGCACTGACTTGGCGTATGAACTGTAATCTATTGCTTCACTAACAAATGGTTTAGCAAATAAACAATTATTTTACTTTCAAATTAGGCTGTGGCAATTTATTGATGTTTAGCTACTCACGACGTTACAACCTGTATTTGTTAACATACTAAACTACAACGCAATTCTTTAAAAAGATTTTGCACTTGCTGAAACGTTACAGTTCTTGCAAACATTTAGCATAATTTCTTTTATATAAATAATATAAAATTTATTTGTAATTTTAGAAAATATTCGGGACTTACCTAAAACAAAACCATCTTTGCTCCACTGCACGGCACCAGCTTGATTACCGATGTGACATTGCAGATCCGACGAATGACCTTCTATGATATCGGTATCCTTAGGCTTTACGCGGAAATACTGTTGGTTCCCCTCTCCTATAAAGAGAAAAAAAGTCCTTTATTAAAACATTCTTGCCTCGAATGAATATAGAAATTTTATTTTTTTAAAATAAAAAAAAGCTTTCAACAATATTGGTGAATGTCAAAACAATATATTTTTCATGAACAATGTTAATCATAGCAACACACTTTATCGGAATTTTAAGACAGTGCCCAATGTTTATCGCAGTAATTTTAACATAACCAGCATATAATAAAGATGAAACGGAATGCATTTCAGTTAAGTTCAACGATTAAGGTTTATCTTTAAAATTTGTGCACTCATGCAAAATTTAAGTGACTTAATTTAAATACTTAGGCACAGTTGTAAATAATACAGAGTGTTTTTTTCCAGGTATAGAAGTTTAAGTTGGCATTACTTTCCAAGATGGCGACCGATTTAACAGCTGTCAAGTGATTTATTCTCAGTTTGGTTTTGCAAATCATCATGAATAGACTCATGCCTGAACAACGCTTTCAAATTGTACAATTTTATTTCGAAAATAATGGCCGATTTTCATAAGCGAATTTTGTTTAGCGATGAAGCGCACTTCTGGTTGAATGGCTACGTCAACAAACAAAACTGCCACATTTGGAGTAAAGCTAATCCACAGGTGTATGTCGAAACACCGTTACATCCAGAAAAACTGACTGTTTGGTGCGCTTTATGGGCTGGTGGAATCATTGGTCCGTACTTCTTCAAAAACGAAGTAGGTCACAACGTTACAGTCAATGGTGATCGGTATAGAGCCATGATTACTAAATTTTTCATTCCTGAATTGAACAATCCGGATGTCCAGGAGCTGTGGTTCCAACAAGACGGCGCAACATGTCACACAGCTCGTGCCACAATCGATTTATTGAAAGACACGTTTGGTCTGCGTTTTCACGTTTTGGACCTGCAAATTGGCCTCCAAGATCATGTGATTTAACACCGCTAGACTATTTTTTGTGGGGCTATGTAAAGTCATTGGTCTATGCGGATAAGCCACAAACGCTTGACCATTTGGAAGACAACATTCGCCGTGTTATTGCCGATATACGGCCACAAATGTTGGAAAAAGTCATCGAAAATTGGACGTCCAGATTGGACTACATCCGAGCCAGCCGTGGCAGTCCTATGCCAGAAATCATATTTAAAATGTAATGCCACAATATTATCTTTCGAATAAAAAAAATTCATGTCAATCGAATAATACATCGTTGTTTTATTGCAATTTAAAGTTCTATACCTCTAAAAAAACACCCTTTAGTAATGACAAAAATTAAAGTCAAACATAGAACCAAGATGGCTAATAGATTTTATCACGGATTGCGAAACTAGTTTAAATCTAATATGTCGCAAAACAAAAAAGTATAGTTATACAAGACTCTAGTAAGACCAATTGTTTGATATGGCAACGACTTCTGAACAATTAACAAACAGACAAAGAGAAACTGATGACTTTCCGAGAGAAAAATCTTAAGAAACATTTTTGGTGCATTTAGAGAAAACAGAATCTGGAGAGAATACGATACAACCTTGAACTTCAATCGAAATACAAAGAGCTCAACATAATCAAAGGGATCATGGCTTCCTAAATAAGGTGGCTAAGACATGCATTTTGATATAGCGATGAAAATCAATCCTGTTAAGGAAATAACTTTCCAAACTGTAGAGGAAAAGAGGAAAACCAAGAACAAGGTGACTGGTTAAAGAGGAAAAACGGTTGAAGCACTCGAAAGTTAACCCTTTATCTACCAAATTATGATTTACTGTAGTTCTTTTCAAGTAATATTATTTTTTTTGAATCACTACATTGCAAATTGAGGGATATACATAAACAAAATACTCCCCTTTGAGAACTTTAATCCGTTAGAGCTAATTAATTAGTTAAAGATATTCAACTGTAAATTAATTATAGGTTCTGTTTACTTATAATAAATAGTCAAATCGTTTTCCAAGGTCTTCATTAATTTACAAAAAAAAGTTACTTATTTTTTGACATTAACTACTTTTTCGTAATCCACTTAAAACGCACTTTCTGCTATAAAGCTATTCGCCTTCCCCGCTAAAATACTCATCGTAGAACTCGTGCTACCATATATCTTAAAAGAGTGGAGTTAAAAGAATATTCCTGCTAAGTATCGTCAGAGTATTCGTAAAAATGGTTATTCTATGTAATTTTAAAGTGAGTGGTACTTATAAGTAGCGTCGGTAGATAAAGGGTTAACGAGGGAAGAATATAGCATGGAATAGATCAAGATAGTGTAAGCTTACTGATACTACCTTGGCTGTTCACCAGCTGCTGAGCTTGGAAAGAAGAAGGGGTGTACAATTGAACTAAATGTATCCTATATTACATGAATATTTTCAAATGTTTCAAAAGCGTGACAATGAAACCGAGAGTTATCGTCTGTAATTCAGAATTGACTTTTCATATCCACAGTTGTTTTCAATGCCCTGATCTCGAGAACGAGCACAACGTGCCAGATGCAGACTTACATGGTGCTGAAATGCACCGAAAAATGTTATCAAGTGTCAAGAGCAAAATCGTAAAAAATTAAACATTTTTTATGCCCACACATAAGTGTTTTCCTTTTGCAGTTAAAAACCTTGACAACTATACATCCACAAATGAAGTTATGAGAGCATGTCAAATGTATTGCAACAAGATCTTTATCGTCCTGATAAAAAAATATTTTTGCACTTTTTGGATAGGATTAAGTAAAAAAGCTATTTTCATATTTTTCCTTTCCTCTCTTTTTCTGCCCTTATTTATTTTTAATTTTGTGTAAACTTTTTATACTATTGAGTCATTGAACTTTTTCATGTTTTCTGATTCTAAAGATTTCTTTTACTCATTATGATATTCGCTAGTAGAGAAATTATGATATTCTTATAAATAACTTGTCTATCAGTAAATAGATTTGGAAGAAACTGAATAATTTGTAAATAGTAATTCCTTTTCCTTAAAGCAGTTATGCCAAAACTGATTTTAAAAACAATCACTTTAGTATTATGTGTACACACTTAATTATATACGGTAATAGTAAATTTATGTTTCATTGTTTTATTTGAAATGCAATTCTGCAGCTTTGGAAATATAAATATTTATCAACATTTAGTTTCATCAAGTATCTCTTTAAGTTCTTATAATTTGCACTTTCGATGAGAATAGGAATTTAATTTGCATTTTTATACTTTTTTTGCAAATAAAGTTTTTTTCATAAAAACATATATATTATAGCAATGTACGCGAAATCCATACAACCTAAATTATATTTCCTCAGCTGTAATTTAATTTTCACCATTGAAGCTTAATGTCATAACGACTCAAATACTCTATGTTATACTCCAATAGTATACATGCCTTGCATTTAAAAAATTTGAATAGAATATTAATGAACTTTGATTTAAATTAAGTTAATTTCCATATTTAAAACCAGTTTTCTAGTTTATAGTACGAATAATATACACCAAAAGCAACATATTTGAAAACTAATACTTCAAAATCAACATGTTTGATATATTTTAGATATTTCTTGAAGAATGTTACATAAGAAAAACATGACACGAATACGTATTCTATTTTTTGAATATATTTGCATACATTAAAAGAAGAGCTGTATATATTCCTTTGGGGAAAAAAAAGAAATTTAGGTGGCAAAGAATATAAAAATTTTCGACTTCCATAAGGTGAATGAAAGAAAGAGCGACAAAACATTTGTTATTCACAACACGCCTTGTAAAAAAAGAAACAAGAGAAATAAATATTTTTGTGCTTTTACGTCAATACATTCATTTTCACTCCCCCCCCCCATCCTTAAAAAAGTAACATCGCCTTATTAGTAGAGTCAAAAATGACGAACAATTCAAGCAACAAGCGATAGAAAAATGAAACAATCGCAATGTATCAGTTACTGCAAGTAAGAAACTTTTCCCCCTCTGGCACGCGATAGATACATGTATAAATCAAAATCCTTGCTTACACCTCCAAAAAAAAATTTTAACTAAAAAAAAACCAAGATCTGATTCTTTGGCATCTAGATTTCTTCCCAGAAGACAAGTAAAACCCCCAATGTTGTGGGCTGGAGAAGAAAAAGAGCTGTTACAGCTCATTTCTCTACCAAGCATCAATGCATATACACATAGCCTTTGAACAGAGCAATCTTTTTCTTATTGATTTTAAAGATGCTTTGTTTCTTAGCGGTTTTTTTTTACTTCTTTTTCCCCAAAGCTATTTCTATTCACCTATATTTTTTTGCTTCCTACATCTACTGGGAATCGGCGGATTTTAGATGAATCTATATCCTGAGCCTCTTCTGTAACAAAAAGGGAAGATTTTACAGGGAGTGAATGCTCAGATTTTCTTTTCGATGCCTCGACGTGCCGAATGAGTTTCATTTAAGGTCACAGTGGCGAGAAAGGAATGTGTAGTTTAGTTTTTTTCTCTCTTTTTTTTCCTACAGGAAATAGAAAATGAAATGGAATAGTGGGAGGTAAAATGTGAATAGCTTTTTTATTAACACATGACATGTTTTGAGCCAGAATCAGGCTTAATTTCAAAAAAGTATTTATTCAAGTAATTCTCAACATCATATGGTGCTAAGAGCAGGGAGAAAATGGAAACGCCAAAGTGAAAAACTAAGTGTGTTACCACTTAAACACAGATGTTAAAGTATCACGGATTTCATGAAAGTGCTTGAAAGTTAATGCTGACATATAAGGCTATTAAATGTAATGATCTGGAATCAGAAAAAAATAAGGGTTAGACCATCTGTTTCGGAGAAATAATTGAGAGATAAATTTGATACTTGAGAAGATGTAATGAAAAATAATAGTTAAGTGCTAGGTAGGGGATTATCTAATTTAATTATCCTTACATACATATAGAGCAGGGGTGGGCAATTGTTTTGGCTCGAGTCTTGTAAAAGCGGAGGTTGCTGGAGGCTGCAAAATTGTAAATATATTGAATTCTTTAGTTAATTCTACATCACAGAAAAGGTATAAATTGTACCCTAAAAATCAATGAATATGCTAAATAAAATATTGCTATGCCACACGGCTACGACTTAATGACCTTGTCCACAAGGCTACCCTGGCCTTACAGATAATATTGATTTAAAGAAAAATAATATTAACTTTAAGGGGACACACATTACGATTCAATCGACCAAAATCGGCCAAAAGATCAAAATTAATTTTTAAAGCCAATTTTTTCTTTGAATACTTTTCTACAACCTCGCAAAATTGGAAAGATCTAAACTTAAAAAACGCAGAATTATGATAGCTTTCACGTACGTTTTTATTCACATCCCTAAGGCAATTCAAAACTTTAAACTGACTTATCTTAGAAAGATAAAATAACTAGTTTGTCTTCATTTAAAATGCTAAGGCTTTTTTCTATTGCGCCTAATGCTTTGAATTGTTTTTTACTTATTGGTAATAAATAGTACATATGTAACAAAAGCTGGTATGAATTTTTGAATCAAAGTAATGTTTATGTTTTTAAAAATAATTGAACTCAGAATTTATACATTTTTTAAGGAATTTTCAATAAACATTCATAAAAAGAAGTATTGTATGAATACCAATCACGTTAACGCAAAACCTATACCAACTTTTATTATACATAGTTTGACGTCCTTGAAAATCAAATTTCATGCATGGACGTCAATTTTTGTAGGAGAGGAGTAGCATTTTAAAATCACTTCCAAAATTTTAAGTTTTTTCCTAAAAGTTTTTTTATGAAATTTTGAGCACAAAATTTGTTTAACATAGTATGCATACATAGGAGGCAACCAAAAAATTTTTAAAAATCCTTAAATTAAAAATTTTTGCGTAAATCGTGCCATGTCCCCTTAAATTATTACTGGTGGGTTTTAGAATTTTAAGTACCATAAAATCTGGCGTATAACACGCACCCCTTTTTTTACGAAGAAACTTGAAAAATACATATGCAATGCTCGTATGTTTTGAAGTCAATTATTCGAGGAATTATTGCAGGCTGTTGAAAGATAGTACATTTCTAGGAATACAGCCCTATAAGTTCATAAGAAATGATATTTCTTTTAAAAAAAGTATTTTGATATATGTAGAAGTTTACCTTTTTTTCTATACTCATCTTTTTCATTTTTCAAACTCTCATTATTATACCCGGCGTATAATGCACACCCGTAAATTTCGATCTTATTTTTGGTGTTGAAAGTGCGTGTTATACGCCAAATTTTACAGTAAATATTTAATTCAGTATATAACGATTTGTTTTAAATTAAACTACTTGCAGGATAGTTTTAACATACCCAGAATATCGTTTAAAGTTTGCTTTTTTTGGAAATAACAAAAAAAAAATAACATTTTTTTATATATGAAACTTAAACAAAATGAAGGACATAAACGTGTTTTAAAACATCTACAATTAATTATTCACGCATTTTCATCATTGTAATCTAATACATATCGCATTTTACTTGTTTTTGAGCAATTACTACTGAGCAATTTAACCTGTCACATGTGTATCATTCTCTCTCGCTAAATGGATATAATTAAACACTTACTAAATAAAAAAAACCAATAAAATAATTTTTTTTTTTTTTTTAAAAATGCTTTTACTTTTAAAAAGATGATCTCAATATTTTCATTGACAAAGTTTTATCTATTTTTTGAATGAGATATAATTCTTATTTATTTTGTCACATGGTAAGGATATGGAGCAAAAAACCCTTAAGAGTCAAATCTACATGAATTTCATTCTAAAAAAAAATGTGATAGAAATATAAATTCACATTCTATATTTATATGGAATATATCATAAACTAATTATAGAGTAAACACCATGGCAAAATACAAGATTAAAGGAAAATACTTTTAAAGTATAATCTACCTATAGAAGATATATGTATATACATATACTAGAGGACCTGACAGACGTTGTCCTGTACATACATCTTAAATTCAAAAATTCCAAATTTTTATGAATAAGATTTAACAACCTGGACCGTTTTGAGTAAAATTGTATTAAAAAGGTATTACAATGTTATTATGTGTCAAGTTTTATACTTTCTGGGTTGCTTAGAAGTGAAACACACACATATATACAGGATTGTTGTTGTTTTCTGATACCACCTGTCTGACGTAGTCAGATCGAGGCCCACGAAATTCATCGTGGCATGGGCAAGAGGTACGCCTGTCGTTGTCCTTGAGCACCATACAGGTGACAGTGCGATTTTAGCTCGGTGAAATTCCCCGAAGGGACGATAGATGGCGACACGACCTCTATCTCCACCTCCACAATTTCTGCATGTAAACTGAAGGGGAGGGAAATATTCTCCAGTTCCTACGTTCGAGATTAAGCCCACAAGACTACGGACCCACTGATTTAACGAGCACGTACTCCGTGTGTACTCGGAGGGTGTTTGGTGGCATCGGGCATCGAACCCAGGCCTTCCGGTCTGGAGTCCGATGCTCTAACCACTAGGCTACCCACAGCTCGAAGGGGAAAAAAAAGGATAATTGTTGTCAACGCACGTGTAAATTTAATAGAAAATCATGTAAAATACTCACTTCAATTGCATACTAAATTTGGAGAATGTATAGTTTTTTATAAACACTTCAAAACTCTTCAAACACTAATTACATCTGAATGTAATAATTTAACTAACACACGATTTATTTCAATAAAATAATAACACGAAGTGACAATATATTTTCCTGAAATGATCACAGCACCAACTGTCGGAACCAACTTGAATTATAATAAAATATTTTTGAATATTCTATACTGCGATCGTAGCGCAGTCTGCCGGATCCAATATATAAAACATTCCAAGATCAACAATTTTAAAATAAAAAATTAATCAAATAAATATTTCTAAACCGAATTATAAATCTAAACCATTCTCGAGTCCACTGGAACAGACAAAAACTTTCATCAAAATCAGTCCAGCCCTTTAGGAGGACTTCTGTTACATACACACGCACAGAAAAATTATATATATAAAGATTATTTAAAAAGATATTAACTAAAAACGCGCGCTAAACAGCGTGAATCGTCTGCATTTTCGTAACAATAAAGACCGGGTTTGGCCAGTTTGGCTGAAAATCAATTTTCGACGCCAACTTACGTTTTTTCAATTCCTACTATTAGCTCACGATCTCTATACACATTTTATTTGTTTGTTTGATTATTTATTTATCTGGGTGGAATTTTCAATCGTTTATAAAATACATTTTCAAGTGCTCAATTGAGCTGAAATGTAATGTACATGATTATTTTGGATGACAATACAATACTTTAATTATAATTAATAAAAATTAATTGATTAAAACTAATTATTTAAAAAAATTACAAATACAGCCACGTTGGCGACTTAGTGACCCTTTTGGCGACTTATGTCAAAATTTGAAAAGGTTTTTCTCACATGTTAAAGCATTCAGTTGAAAGGAAATTTTTTATACACGATTGTTTTGGATGACAATACGATATTTTAATGATAATTAATAAAAATTAATTACCACTTAATGTTGTGATTCTATCATATGTATATACATATTTATATTAATTGCTACTATTTAATAAAAAGTACCTAAAATAATTTTTTTCTGGGTTTATCTAAGAAGGCATTGATTAAATTTTTTTTATATTACTTGTTCATAACAATAACGTTGTTACAACAATGCAGGTGTATGTTGAGTTGTATTTTTTGAATGATTTTAATTAATATATTTTTAACTAATTGCGATATTGGACCGAAATGTGAATCTAAACCATTCTCGAATTTACTTGAACCCACACAAAACATTTCATCGAAATCGGTCCAGCCCTTTAGGAGGAGTTTAGTGACAAACACACTCACAGAAGATTTTTATATAAATTATAAAGATATAGATAAATTTGTTTGCAAAACACTTTATGCATATATAACATGAGGCTTACAGACATAGCATCATTATAAAATTTAAAACAAAATTAAAAGTACATTTAAGAGACAAATATAAAATAAAATGAAGAGAGGAAATACACATATATAAAAAATGGAGGTACCTCTCTATACAGCTTTAAAAATCTATACAGTAAACAAATTTTCTTAAGGAATTAAAAAAAAAATTCAGTACAATTGACCAATAAAGACATAATAGGCGGCCAGGAAATACCTAAGCGTCTCAACTCCTTTTTAAAATTTACTCTTTTACAAAAATATAGGTTACAATACAACAAGACATGTTCCATGGTTTCAGTATCCAGACCACAAGAACAAATATCATTACCAATTAAATTAAACCTAGATAAATAGCTCTTAAAATTTCCATATCTTGTAAGAATCGGGATAACTTAAAATCAGTATCAAATTTTGATTAAAAAGTAGATTTGAAATGCATTTTCAGAACTATTATTTTAAACTGCTAACTTGCATCTTTCTTACAGAGTAGTTTTTTTTAATTGACTAATATTAAATACATTATTTTTTTAGAGAAAATATAAAACGTATAACTATCATATACATGATTCTAAGAAAAAAATCTTTAAAACATTTGTTGTATTAATATATATTACTACTAAAACAATATGTCAAATGATGCAATTTAAATGTAGACTTTTCCCCACTTGTTTCTAATACACATATTTAAGTTAGTTTTATAGTCACTCTTTATTAAAACCTAACAATTTAACTTTAAAGCAAAGTTTCTGTAAATTTTTCTATTTCTGTATACTTAAAGAAAGTTGAAGTTTTAACTTTCGAGTCAAAAGTAAGAAATCATCGAATGAGGTTGAATTTAAAATAACCACTGTAACTTGGAGTTAGACGTATCTTTATGTATTAGTTTTGCGAAAGCTTCAAGGGAAGCTCCGAGACTTTCAGGACAGTAAACAAACCTAAGGGCTTTCATTACGGTTTCCAAACTTTCTAGAAATGCCGAACTAGTTGAGTGGAGTTTTCAGATGTGCTTGGCAATATTTCTTAATTTTAGAGAAAGTGCTCTCTTAGATGCAGTTATATGCAACAAAATGCGTTGATTTCTGCTTATTTACATATTATAAGCTTTAGAAAAAATATTTACGAAAGCTGAACCATTATTTTATGAAATTATGAACAACAAAAAAAGGAACTTATTCCGAATTTTTTCAATTCTTCTTAATGTTTCATCAATCATAGTTCTGATTAAAAACATTTTATACATTTTACTTTGATCCAACAGTGTATTAACACATGATAAACTTTTTAAATCCCAGCATAACAAGTAATATAAAAAAATTAAGTCAAGTTCAACTTAAGACAACAAAGAAAGTTTTATTTTAGTTACTTTTTATTAACTAGTTACAATTAATGTAAATATGTATATACATGACAGAATCACAATATTAAGTGACAAAATAGAACTCGATTTTTCTTGCAATTATCCATTTTCCTTTCTATTTAGGGTTTTGGACTATTTTTTGTTAATATTGATTAATTAATTAAATTTAATTATACTAGTGAAATAGTACAGTAAAAAAGAAGTCACATTCTCAGAAGTCAGGCCTCCCAAGTGGGATTAGAACCCACGACCTTTGGATTAAAAGTCCAATGCGCTTCCATTGCACTACAGGGATAGATCGAACGATTTTCCTTCCTACATATGCTGTTGGACTATTATGTTTCTTACTATTTATTCATTTTTTAATTCAATTATTGAATTAATATTTGAAAAAACTACATTAACATCAAGTACCATCCAATACAAGTTTAAGAACATGTATTTGAACTTGAATGGATGAATAGAATGTATTTTATTAACGATTGAAAATTGAACGTTGTATATATATATAGAGAGAGAGAGAGGGGGGACTAATAGTAGGACTTGAAGAATTCCTTAAGATTGTATTAAGTAGCAGATGCAATGCCCCTATAAAAAGATTTTACATGTTGTGTTAGTAATGATTTGATTGTTTATTAACAATAAAAAAAAGTGAATGAATGATGACCCTCGTAATTTTGAACTTTGGTCAAGTGACGAGGACAACAGCTGAGATATAACCCTCCCTCTATACTACTCCGAAGAGAGGGAATAGGCGCGATATATTTGACGTGCATCTGTCCCTCTACGTAGCGGGTACTCAGAAATACTAAGGCTTGAACTCGAGACACGTCCGCCATAAACTCGTGTCCATAACTACAAGGCTACAGAGACAACATAATAACAAAAGAAAGCCTAAATATTGTTTGAGCTAAAATCTTCTCTGCCGTAAGAAGTAAATAATTTCATATAAACCACGTACAGTTCGTTCGTATTTGCAACACGCCGGTCACGAGTTCGTGACCGTAACCACTAGGCTGCCACGGATACCAAGATTTATAGATGAACGTTTTGGTCAATTTGTAACGGGTTCAATTCGGGTTTCTACCAACCCTGATGGAGAAAATGTTCTTTCACTGTAATATAAGTTTAAAAACCACTTTCCGTAGATATGGCTTGGTTTATGCAAATTCAACTATTATTTAAGTGCCAATCGTTGAGTAGGTGGTGTAATGGTTATGCGTTGATCGCAAGATAATTTCACAGAGTTGGTAGTCAGTGACTAGTGGTCGTTCATCGTAAGATTGATAGTGAAGGAGAAACCGCTAGAAAAGTGGATGAGTTATTAGGCTGCGCGCCACAGAATACAAAGAGATTTAAGTTAGATAACTTCTTTTAATAATTTAGTTATATAAATTCGAGTAAAGAGTTCTTATTGTTCTCAAGTTAAGTTATTAAAGTGCATTTTGTTAAGTATTTAAAGTTAGATAAACTTAGTTATTTTAATATACTTAGTTACTTAAAATATCATGTCTGCTTCTTACTCGGACACTTTTACACCCACAACCTCCAGGTCGCGACATATTGACGTTTACGCTCCACTATCTAAGCTTTTAAATCGCACCAACGTGAGAACTTTGAACCTATTCTTGAAAGGTAACATGCATCAGTCTCTATACGATAAGTCTTCAGGACATAAGCCCGTGACTCGACAGGAAACACAACGCCGTACACAAGTTTGCAACCATGGCCATTCCGTTATAGCTGCCATGGTATGTTTTAAAAGTAAAGAACAAACATCATACTTCTATACATTTGATGCCAGACATATTTAATAAATTGTGGAGAATATAATACTCTTCCTTTTTTATATGAAATACGAAAATATTTTTGTAATTTAATAATGTGTAAATATATTGTTACGTTTATCGGGGTTCGACGATTTTATGCAAATCAGTCGCAAAGAACAAGAGAGTTCTTTAGGAGTGATGTAAACATTTTGTCGAGAAAACAATCATTGAAATACAGGATTCAGCAGCAAAAAAAATTCACAGAATAAATTCTTCACACTTTCATCAACGCTCAGACACAACTATCAGTGTTTAAAATACACATGTGTAAAATATTATTCACAAGCACCGCTCGCCCTACTCAATAGCCGAGCTAATCGCTAATCTCTTCACGGTCAAGGCAAGACTACTAATCGCTAGTCAACACAATACTACTCAGTTTCCCTACTTATAGGCCTTATGGATACTTCGAGAAAAATACGCTGTGTCATAGATCATGAAATTAAGTTATTTCTCCACTAATTTCTAGAAGAATCCATAGGGCCCCGAACTCGCCAAAAATGGTCGCAACTTGGTCACTAAAATGATGCCAACATCTATCTAGAGCTGATGTCAACATCCTCAACTCTGTCACCAAGTTTCCATTGAATCGCAATTACAACGTAAGCGATGACGTTGCTTGCGAATATTACAATTTTAACATAAAATAAATATAACAGAGTAGTAAAAATGCCTTACACATCCAAATACAAATTATTTATACCTTTTTACACAAAATTCGTAACAATATTATCATTAAAGGAAATAAAATAAGTTATCAATCACTTAGTCAAATGCTTCAGACGAAATATCCCGCACTACAGTTATGGGATAGCAATTAATAAGAGCAATTAAGAGCAATACGGACAAATAGCTTTAAATAAAATGAAACGTACTTTATTTTGATCTCTTTATCAAGTTCATTATTTAGAGCATGTCTAATTAAATTATTCCGCTCACACAAAAATAAAATTTTCATGTGAAATGGAAGCACTTCAGGAAATTGAAGCACTTGACTAAATTACTTTTAATTATAAATCAACGCTTTTGAATTTTCCCTTTTTATATTTCCGATACTAAAATAAGCTTTTAATTCACCAACATGTACTGAACTTCAGAGATTATAAATATTCTTTTCAGCAATAAAATATTTCCCCTCATAAAAGTTTTCCCTACATTATGTAATTCTTAAAGATGACTATTAATTTTGCAAACTGAGGCATATGCTTTCAGAGAATCTAACAAAAGATACATTATTTAAAAACTTAAGAACC
Source organism: Trichonephila clavipes (assembly GCA_019973935.1). Classification (NCBI taxonomy): domain Eukaryota; kingdom Metazoa; phylum Arthropoda; class Arachnida; order Araneae; family Nephilidae; genus Trichonephila; species Trichonephila clavipes. Next base: position 191,006 of record BMAU01015098.1, on the reverse strand, counting down.
GCAGAGGAATTTGAACAATGAAACCCAGAGAAGCGTGTGAACAAATTATTAAATTGTATCGATACTTCATTAAAACATTCCACCAAACAAATCAATACAGTTCTCCAATATTCCTTTTGATTGGATAGGAAACACTCGCTTAAAAATGCCGGATTAATCAGAGTAGGTTTTGGAAAAGGTATTGCAGTTACTAAGAAAAACCGATAATTTGGGTAACGGTTCTTAATCTAGCTCTGAGTTATTTATAAGTATATTTCGATTATCTTATTTTATGCATTGAGGATATATTTATAATTAAACTTTTCTTGGAGGAAATTCAATTTTTCCGCTGTAATTATTGAGTCTAGTTTTAATTATGCTTCTATGATATTGGAATTAAAAAACAACGATACAATATTGCATTTTTAATTAATTTTTATAGTTCTAAAATTAGATTTCTACCATTGTGTAATTAGAAGGAATCAATTTATATGTATTTTTAAAGTATCAGGTTATTTAGCAGACACAGAGTTTTCAGTAATTATTTTTCTCAGAGATAATTCCGTATCTTTATGGATCTTATTTGCTTCGTACTGGATAATGAAGGGAAAAAATTGGTACTTTGATTATAATTTTTCGATTCCATATTTGAAGCTCAATGTTTTAGCTGGCGGCAAAATTTATCAGTGTTCTCAATACAAATACAAATAATCAATGCTAAATAAAATATAGATAACTGGAATAGTACGAGGATTGGGGCAAAAGTCATGGCAACTATTTTTTTTTCTTGAAGTACCAGTCCGGTTTGAAAATGTGACATATACAGACGAAAGTTCAAGGTGTTTTATATACATGTGGGGACTGAATAGCACTGACATATCATAACACACTAATTTATTACGGTAGTATACAGGGCTATATGGCCTTCTCGCTGCAAAAGAATGACAACGCAGTCCACATAAACTTGACATGACAAACCTGGGCCTGTAGACTCTTAATGTAGTCTATGTTCCTTAATGTAATCCATGAGCTGCACACTGACCGGTCGTTCCGAACGTTGCTCATCATTGGTTACACACGTTTTTGCTGAAACTTTCCTATCCACCTTGCTACAGTACGGTATGGTATGGAATTATTCCCAATGGCTTCCACTAATTCGCTGTAACATTCCATCGCCTTTCTATCTCGGAGAACTGGTATTTTGATATAAACGCGCTGTTCAACACGGGTTACTTCCATCCCACACGACACTCACCAACTGACTGATTCCACAGCCCTCGCTGAGATACTACCAACTATCACAGAACCATCTGATGTTCTGCATACACACTATATCTGCAGAACTTCCACACGACACATATACGTTTGTGATCCGTTCACATATCTACAAGAAAAAAAATAATTGCCATGACCTATGCCCCGACTCTCGTATAAATAAAAAAATTGCAAGCTGAAATAAAAATTCTCCAGCATTTATCAAACGAATGCTTATGACAGGTTCTACCCGTGCGTCTTCTATTAATCGTCTTGGGGAAGCTATTCTTTAACTGTGAGTTTAAAAACCGCTTTCCGTAGAGATGACTTAGTTTTATGCTAATGGGTGTTTTAGGTTAATCGTGAAAAGTTAACAATTAATGTGATTTGTGAATTAGGAGTTGTGCATAATGAAGTTAGTACTGAAACGAAATGTCCATTCGGAGCGATGGAAGGGGAAAATAGGAGTTTCCTTGCACGAAGCGTTTGCAGTTCAGGAAGGAGTTGTCAAGTAAACTACAAGCAGATCACGTTATTTTGGATAATAAATACGTTGAGGGTTAAGATTAAGAGATTTCTCCCAAAGTTATTGAATTAGTTGTAAATTGCTCTTAACGTAATAAACCCTAAATATAAGCAATTACTTTTAAATAAAGTCTGCTTCTTTACTCTTACACTTGCAACTCCGGGTTGCAATATGCTTACTTTCTCATTGTGACTTAAGACAGAATGGAGAACAATAAAAAGTTTTAAAACTTTTTGTTCTGATACCATAAGAATCGACGAAAAGTAATAAAAAAAGTAAGTTAAGTTTTTTTTAAAGTAAAGTTTTAAGTATGTTAAGATAAGCTTTTCAAGTTTTTTTGTTCAGTGAAGTTTTGTTTTGTGTTTTTCAGAATATTTCGTGATACATAACCTCATTTTTTTACGTTAAATATTTGCTACCTTGAGCTTTTTTTGAAATTTAGGTACAGTAAAACCAGTTTTTGTGTACCTACCACTATTTCTCTATCTACCGATAGAGACAGCATAAAAAAAAAGATTGCGGAAGTTTCATAAATACTTACATATAGCTAACCTTTTAAAATCTGACTAGTCATCTCTGGGAGTTCCGTAATAATGAGATTGTGATTTGAATGCGACATGAAATTAATTATAGTTGATCTAATACAAAACATTAAACCCAGACGCAAATATTCAATTAATTGTTTTTTATTATTCGGTTAACTCAAAGTACGAGGGGGAGATCTGTCTAAATATTGAATTCTATTTAATGGAAATGTGCAATCCGCAATCACCAAAAGATTTACTGGATGTTTAACACTGATTCTCCAATGAAGTGATGATTGCTCTCATTCTACAGCTTAAATGAACCCAAATCAACTTGAGATCAGATCAGAACACAATTTCAATATATTTTACACATTAATAGTAAGTAAAAGTGTAGCGGTGGTATTTATATAAGCCATTAACAACCTCCGGACTGAAGCGATCATTTTGGTCCAGTGGTATATGTTGGCGCATGCGTGCCAACGTCATGTGCAGAGATGCAAATATTCTTCCTTGCCGCGCTGTGCCGGCAGATGAGAACTTTCTGTAGAACGATATAGACGAGAAAATTTCTCTTAAATACTCAGACGTGAGCATTAATATATGACTCTAATACTCGAAGCTCACAATAAAAAAAATATTTAAAATTTGCTGCACTTGTAAATAGCATACATATGTTGTGTGGTTGAATAAAAAAGTTAAAAAAGAAATAAGCGTGGCTGGTCCGTCGATGAAACAAAAACAAACTAAAAATAAACAGTATGTTTCGTGCTTGCGGATCAGAGGGTTCCGAATTCTATCCTCCTCATTGGTTATCTTGACTCTGAACTTAGACAAAACTCAACCTTCACTCAGTTGTCGTGGCGCCATCTACCCGCCACAAGGGCAATTAAAGCCGTCAGACACACTTGACGCAACAGCAACAATTCACATGCTCGCCAAACCAAATATATTGTTCGTTCGCCTATCCACCAACTCACTGGGAGGGGAAGTGTGTAGCGGTGGTATCTATATAAGCCAGTAACAGCCACCGGACTGAAGTGATCATTTTGGTCCAATGGTATTTCACGTGCTTAGGGATTAGGAGGTTCCATGCTCTGTCCTCCTCAAACGTCTATGCCTAGACAAGAAATAGTTATCTAACTAATAAATTCGTCAAATAAAAAGACTCCGCCAAATGCAGCGATATGCAGCCAAAACTCGTAAACTGCTTCCACGCATATACAAGTACCATAATTTTGTTTTCGCTTGCGATAACAGTAATAGGCAACGTTCTTTGATTTGGTAAATTTGGTAGATGGTATAATATGTCAGTAACCTTTTTTCGTGAATTTTTTGAATACTTTCAAATTTAAAGAGCATGGTGCTCTAATTAAACTCGATTTACCTTTCTGTTTATTTTTGAAAAGATGACGACTAATATTTCAAAGATTTACAATTATGTATGAAAAGTTGTTCATTTCAGTTGTAAAAAATAATGCCAGTAAAACATTTGAAGGGACCAAATTAATTTAGGAGTACAAAATTATTAAGAAATAATTTTCAAATTAATTAATTTTATTTACTTTGAAGTGAACTTTATTCACTTGATACATCTATGTTTGCTGAAGTGGTGAAGATTCTATGCTGTGTAACAAATTTTAAATTAATAAACCTTCCAGGACTTGAAAGAAATAACAAAAATATTCGTTTACCTCTCGATCATCAAGCAAAATAAATTATAAATGATATCCTAAAATGACACAATTTTCAATGCGTATTGAATAGTTAGTATTAGAGTTTAAAATGAAAGTTACTATTTAAAAATATTCTAATTAAATATATGTTTATAAGTAATCTTTCATTTTTTTAAAATTTTCAGCTTAATGATTAAAAAAATTATTGCTACATTTATAAGTTTCTGACTATTTTCAGAACCGGGATTTTGACAAATGCGTATAAATGAATATTATTTAATGTTTAGTGTCACCAAGATTAGAATATAGGTATAAAATTGTTTTAATAATATTATTATAATAAAAATTATTTAAATAAAATATTTTTAACAAAAAATGAACATAAACTTGTCTATTTTCAGAATAATCTCCTTTTATGAAAAATACTTCTATCGTAATAATATATTTCTTATATATAGCTAATACTTTTCTAGAAAGCCTAAACTAGGAATTTTGAAAAATTACCATTATTTTCAGAGTTATTTCCAATTAAAATTATAATTAATGTTTTTTCAGTTAAAATTCTTCAACACTGCGTTTTTAAAATATGGATAAATCCACTACTCTATAAGATTTACATTTCAAAAACCCTACTTCAGCTTCTGAACAACATATAAGCAAAGTATTTATAAGTTTCGTAAAATAATAATAATTTGAAAATAGGTAATTTTATGTTAATTTTTTGCCAAAAAATATATTTAAATATTTTTTTATTATAATAATATACTTAAAACAATTTTATGCGTGTATTCTTGTCTAAGTAACACTAAATATTAAAAAAAAATTCGTTTGTACGCTTTTGCAAAACCATGGTTTCGAAGACACATACACACGTTGTCGGATACCTTAAAATGATTTATATTACTTCAAATATTTTGTTAAATTGAAACTGATCAATCTACGGAATCATGGATTATAAGATAAAAAAGTTCTCCATATAAAAAAAAACTGCTTTCACTGCATCATTTAAAGCAGGGGTATCCAACCCGCGGCCCGGGGACAGCATGTGGCTCGCCTTGAGTAATTCTGCGGCCCGCGAGATTCTTTACAACTTTGCAAAATTCGACTATTTTGTACAATGTTTTTGTTTAAAAAGTGGGTTTTTTTAAAAAATAAATCCCATAACTGTGTGTGTGCTATTGTCTTATCCCGTTGCTTCTGCTACTGCGATTCTCTTTTTTTTCCTAAATTGAAATTTATCAAACATTAATCGTGATCAAACTTAACGCACGAAAATTTGCAACATCAATTAATATACGCACACATGCATTCAGATCGACTTGCAAAAACTAAGTGAAAGGGTTGAGAAACAGATACCTCACTAAATAAGTAAATTAAATATTATTTGATCATTGCATTATTATTGTTATATTATCTATATCTGTATACATGAAAAACAATGAAAACTATAATAATATATCAGTCTGTTTTAAATTTTCACTCCAACAAATGTTTGTAATGGATCGAAATCTAATATAAAGATATATATTTTTATATGTGGCCCACGGGATTGTAAATTTTTTCCGAAGTGGCTCGTGAGGTCATTTGGGTTGGTCACCCAGATTTAAAGTAATCCAAGTAGTGAACCGATGTGTAAACAATTTTAACTTCATTTCTTCTCTAAAGATCACTCCAAATAGACAATGAAATAATTGCAAAAGACATCTAATCTCAATACATAATTTGACCTACCAAATCCTAGAAATCAGAAAGAGAAATCCACCAGGAATCTTTAAATTACCCTTTCCCAAATAAACTTATCCGCTGGTCTTACTCCCAAACTAACCCTTGGTACGTGTCACTACATTATCATTGCCTTCAGATGATGCAATAGAAGAAAGAAATCAAGGAAGTAGAAGTTGAAGTCGGTGATGACTCGTCCGCTGTAAGGCATGAAAACAGCTCTCATTGCCTTTCTCCTGCCATCGTCTTTGTCATACTTAGTTGGGGCGAAGAATACTGTCCAATCATCAGAACATGGTTATTGTATCCAAGCACGTGTCAGAGAACATAAATGGGGCGAGACACGCGAAAAAGAACCATATTGGGAAGGATGGTGGAGGTCTGTTAAGAATACAAGGAAATTATTGATGGAGTTCAGACTAAGATGGAGCAAATTGGCTTACGGAGCAAATTACATGATTAGATTTGGAGGTCCTGACATGTTCCATATTTATGTGGGATACGGTAGAGGTATTTTCTTAGAGATAAATTCTGGGCGCAAAAATAGCTTTTCCATTAATATTCTTCGAATTCTGTATAATGATTTATTTTATATTAGAACAAGTAATATAAAAAAAATAGTCAATTCCTATTTAGGTCAACAAAGAAAAAATTTATTTTAGTTACTTTTTATAAATAAATTACAATTACCGTAAAATCCGGCGTATAACGCGCACTCCTACTTTTGAACTGCAACTTTTAATTTTTAGATACATTCGCCGTATAACGCACATCCCCTTTTGAACGAAGAAACCTGGAATGCAGGTATGTAATGCTCGCATGTTTCGAAGTCATTTATTCGAGATATAATATTTTTTCAAAAGCCTGGGATTATATTTCCAGAAATATAACTCTTAAAGTTCATATGGTATGACATATGTTTTAAATAAACAGCATTTCGAACTGTGTAGAAGTCTTAATTTTATTTTTCTGTACTGATCTTTTTTTTTCATTTTTCAAGCTCTCATTTTTATACCCGGCGTATAGCGCGCGCCCGTAAATTTCGATCTTATTTTTTGTGTTAAAAGTGGGTGCTATACGCCGGATTTTACGGTAATACAAATGTATATACATATGAGAGAATCAAAATATTAAGTAACAAAGAAGAAAGCAATTTTCCAGTTTCCTTTTTATATAGGGTGTTGGACTATTTTTTTCTTTATTACTATTTTTTCATTAATTATGTTTAATTATTCTAAAATAATAGTATAATATAAAGTAAATCACATTTTCAGAAATTAGGTTATCCAAAGTGGGGTTCTAACCCACGACCTTTGGATTAAAAGTCCATTGCGCTACAGGGACACAACGAATGATTTTGTTAGTTTCTTTTTATTCATTAATTTAATTTAATTAATGAACTTATATTTGAAAAAAAACTGTATTAACGTCAAGAGTCATCCATTACAAGTTTAAAAAATGTATTTGGACTTGAATGGAGGAATAGACAGTATTTTATTAACGACTGAGAATTTGAACGATTTAATATATATATATATATATAAACACACACACATTATATATATATATATATATATATATATATATATATATATATATATATATATATATATCATATATTTATATGACATGATTTTAAGACAGAATCAGATTAAAATTAGAAAAGTGTGAAAAAACGACCTTTTTATTCTTTCCTTTGTACATCTGTTCTGACTGAGAGCCGGGAGTAAAAAGCACGCCATGTTGGTGGTTTCAAGTGGATAACACTTGAAAAACATATGGTAAGTATCGCTGCTTTGAAGCTGGTGCTTGCAAGTTAATGCTGACATATGTTGTCTATTAAATCTAACGATCTGGAATTAGACATGTTTATTGGCTAGGCCATATGTTCGGAAGAAATAAATGGGTGATTAGTTTGATACTTGAATATGAGACCTGAGAAAGATGAATCAAGTGCTAGATAGGGAATTTAATTTTTAATCTAATTTAATTATCCTTACATATATATATATATATATATATATATATATATATATATATATATATATATATATATATATATATATAGGGAGAGAGTGAACTAATAGTAGGTTTTGAAAAAATTATAATATTGTTTATAATTTAATTTTTAATGCTGGACACATTTATAAAGATGAATAATATGAATACATCTATTTGCCATCTATCTGAAAAACCACTTTAAGGATCGAATAGTTTAAATTACTTTTATAGATGTGATCAACTAAAATAACAATATGTGTTTTCTGTTAATATTTCTGAACCCTGATTTACCGTAAATTCCGGCGTATAGATAAAAAAAAAATATCAAAATTAACGGGCGTGCGTTATACACTGGGTATAAAAATGATAGCTTTAAAAAAAAAGAGAGATGAGCATTAAACAAATTATATTTCTAAATACATCGACATACTATTTATTTAATGAATGGCATTACGCATTTTTTCAAACGTTTGAGATAATATATTTAATGTATCTCAGGTTTCTTTGTAAAAAAGAGGTGTGTGCCGTTATACGGCGTATATACATAAAAATTTTAAAAAATGAAGCTTAAAGTTGTAGGTGCGCATTATATACGCTGGATTTTACGGTGATAAAATATTAATAAACCCACTTCTAATTTAAATACTTTAAAAATCCTATTCAGAATCTGTACAAAAATTTCAAATTTACATAGGCAAAATATAGTTATAGAAACATTTTATATATATATATATATATATATATATATATATATATATATACAATATAAGTTATGTGTGTATTATAAACTTGAAAATAAAAAGTCTTTATTTATTGTAAAAAACTTGCATTCAATAAATTTTTTCACTATAAAAATATTCTTTAAAAAATTTTATATGCACATTCTAATACAACTGACACTAAAAATGGAAAAAAAATCTATTTATGCGCTTTCTCAAAATTTTGGTTCCAAACGTAGACATCTTAAAAAACAGAATCATTTTTAATCGCAAATGTCTTACGAAACTTATAATTAAAAATGATCCTCGATAAATTCACCATAAACTAACTATTATAAGGACTTTTTTTCTGATCATAGAGTAAGAATTAGATTAAATTTTTTTTTTAGTATAACTTATCACAAAAATAAAAACTGGTCTTCCTAATTTAAAACTTATATCAACCAAATTCCTATACAATGAATTCACGTCTGTTTTATAACAAAATCTAGTGTCTAGGTAGTAAATATTTAAGTTCTTAATTAATGATATATAAAACAATTTAAATGAAATGTAGCAATTAAAAAGTTACATTAATACTAATCTTATCTTGAATATACAAAACAATTGTTTTTTTGTGATCTATAGTTAATTACAGTGCGATGCATAATTAATTACGCCCACTTTAAATATTTATTCATGAGTAAATTCTTTTTCTCCTTTTTTTAAATTGAGTTTTAATAGCTTTATTTGTACAAATAGTATTTTTTACGAATACGAACAATTAACTTTTAGAGAGGCATTCTGCTATCCTTTTTTGTTCCTTATGTAAATTTTAAACGTGCAATTTAATTATCAATAACGTTCAATATAAGTACATATATATATATATATATATACACTCTGTCGCAAAAAAATATATGCACCCAGAAGAAATCAAGCTACAATCACGAAACTCGGCAAGAATGTAGTCTGGTAAGAGATATGCAAACGATTAAAATTTCGAAGCCAATGAGACAAGGCTAAGTGTGCTATGCGCATATTAGTTGCGCAACTGGGAGAGTTTAAAAAAAAAAAAGCATGAGTACGAGCGCCGTACGGCTATCCAAACGAATCTGATGACTTTGATAGACGATATTGAGACTTAGGATGCCTCTAAGACGTAACCGGCGGCAGTACGAGCAGCTGACGGACTTTGATAGGGGCCGTATAATAGGCCTCAGAGAAGCAGGTTGGTCGAATAGACGTATCGGCCGCCACCTCGGTCGGAGCGATATGGTAGTTGCTCGGTGTTGGCAACAGTGGATCCCAGAAGGTAGAGTGTACCGTCGCGGAGGGTCAGGACGTCCCAGGAACACAAATGATCGCGAGGATCGTGCAATCAAAAGATTGGCCACTTCGGCACCAACAACGTCGCTAGCATCGATTCAACGCCACTTACCTCCTTCCAGACATCCAGTGCCATCAAGAGAAACCATAAGGAGACGACTGACCGAAGTTGGCTTGAGGAGCCGACGTCCGCTAAGACGCTTACCACTGACCCCACATCATGGGCAGTGTCGACTGGATTTTTGCCGACCTCGGCAACTTGGAGTGTGACAGACTGGAGACGTGTCATCTTCAGTGATGAATCCCGATTCAGTCTCAGTGCTGATGACCACCGCACACGTGTCTGGAGGCGCACCGGCCAGCGGTCCGATCCGGCATTTATAGTAGAGCGGCATACAGCAATTTCACAAGGTGTGACAGTGTGGGGAGCAATTTCTTGGGACACACGATCATCTTTAGTGGTCCTTCAAGGCACTTTGACAGCTCGCAGATACGTGGACGATATTTTAACGCCGATTGTGCTACCCATGCTATCAAGTCACCCAGGTGCCATTTATCAACAGGATAATGCTCGTCCACATACTGCGCGACTCTCCCAACAATGTCTTCAAGGATATGACGTCCTACCATGGCCTGCCAGGTCACCAGATCTTTCGCCAATACAGCATGTCTGGGAAGGCAACTGCAGCCGTCCCGAGATACAAGAGAATTAACTGCGCAGATGCAAAGACTATGGCAGGATCTTACACAGGGGGTCATAAGTGATCTAATTGAATCGATGCCACGCCGAATTTCGGCTTGTATAGCTGCCAGAGGTGGCTTTACTACTTACTGATTTTTAACCTTTTGCAAGCTGTAACCGCTTAATAAAATGATATTTTGTTCTGAATTTTTAATCATTTGTTTATTTTCATATACACTACATGCATACCAAATTTCGTGAATGTAGCTCAATTTCTTCTGGGTGCATATATTTTTTTACGACAGAGTGTATATACACTGGTGTGCAAAAATTAAGGACGAGACGGTTTTTTCCATATAACTTTGTACAAAAGCTTTCCAAATCAACACAATTAATACCGTAAGATCCCCAATACGTAAGGACATGTGTAATATGTAAGCAACACTTACTAAAAGAGAAATCAGAGGGATAAAAAGAAGCTTGATTGAAAAAGTAGCATGGAGCGCAATGCGACTGAAGGCCGAAACATCCCTGTGATGGGTGTCCAGCAAGAAACATCCGGTCTTTAGTAGGAGATATGATCTCCCCTGACTGCTAGGCAGGTTTCACAGCATCTGCCCATGCTGAGAATGAGGGTGTCAATGAGTTGTTGAGGCATTGCTGCCCATTCGTCTTGCAGCGCCAATCGAAGCTCCCGAATCGTTACTGGTGGTAAGGTACGAGCTGCCAAGCGTCTGCCTAGAAAATCCCATACATACTCGATGGGATTGAGATCTGGAGATCGTGCCAGCCAATCCATACTTTCAATATCCTCACTCTCTAAGAGCTGTTCGGCAGCTACTGTTCGATGACATGGTGCATTGTCGTCCATAAAAAGGAACTGCAGACCCATAGCGCCTCTAAAAAGACGCACATATGGAAGAAGAATCTCGTTACAGTAACGGGTCCCGTTGACTGAACCTGTGTCGAAGATGTGAAGGTCTGTACGACTACCAAGCATGATGCCTCCCCAAACAAGAACACCGCGACCTCCATACCGGTCCCTTTCAATGATGTTCGAGGGATAATAGCGGCTTCCTCGCTCTCTCCAGATGAGTATGCGATGAGAATCGCTATTCAAACTGAATCTGCTCTCATCTGTAAAGAGTATTCGTCCCCATTCATTGTCTCTCCAATTCCGGTGTTCCCGGCACCACAGAGAACGCCTTCTGCGATGGTCAGGTGTTAAAGGTACACACCGTACAGGGCGTCGTGCAAACAGACCATCACCGTGCAGTCTTCTGGCCACGGTAAAACGCGATATCGGTCGTCCAGTGGCCTGTGTCGTGTGTCTAGCGATTTCTCCCGCTGTCCGCCGCCTGTTTCTTCTGGCCTGTAAGACAATGTACCGGTCATCTGCGGGTGTGGTTCCTCGTGGATGACCACTACTGAACCCCCGGATAGCTGTTCCTGTAGTTTGAAATTGTCTCCAAAGTCGTGAAACGATGCTGTGAGCAATTCCAAACTCTGCAGCCATACTTGTCACACTGCGGCCTTCCTCTAACTTCCCAATGATTCGACCTCGGGTAAAAGCATCCAGATGTCGTCTAAGAGATTGATTATTTGTCATTTCTCGCTGAGGCAGCAACTCGGTGTGATTTTAACTGCTATATGGCGTGCAATCTCTTTGCCAGAAATACTGATCTTACACCGACAACATGCTTTATACTACTCAGAAACTCCCCCATTACGTCTACCTGCATATCTGCGCATGTGCTACCGTACATCACCTTACTTAATTTCCTGATTGGTCTCTCTGTCTACTCTGCCTCTTCGTTCAGCTGATATGCTAATTTTTCGACTTCGTCCTTAATTTTTGCACACGAGTGTATATATATATTATATATATAAAGGTTTTTTTTGAGAAGTATAGAACTTTAAATTGCAATAAAACAACGATGTATTATTCGATTGACATGAATTTTTTTTATTCGAAAGATAATCTTGTGGCATTACATTTTAAATATGATTTCTGGCATATGACTGCCACGGCTGGCTCAGATGTTGTCCAATTTGGACGTCCAATTTTCGATGACTTTTTCCAACATTTGTGGCCGTATATCGGCAATAACACGGCGAATGTTGTCTTCCAAATGGTCAAGCGTTTGTGGCTTATCCGCATAGTCCAATGACTTTACATAGCCCCACAGAAAATAGTCTAGCGGTGTTAAATCACAAGATCTAGGAGGCCAATTCACAGGTCCAAAACGTGAAATTAGGCGGTCACCAAACGTGTCTTTCAATAAATCGATTGTGGCACGAGCTGTGTGACATGTTGCGCCGTCTTGTTGGAACCACAGCTCCTCGACATCATGATTGTTCAATTCAGGAATGAAAAAGTTAGTAATCATGGCTCTATACCGATCACCATTGACTGTAACGTTGTGGCCTTCATCGTTTTTGAAGAAATATGGACCAATGATTCCACCAGCCCATAAAGCGCACCAAACAGTCAGTTTTTCTGGATGTAACGGTGTTTCGACATACACTTGTGGATTAGGTTCACTCCAAATGCGACAGTTTTGTTTGTTGCCGTAGCCATTCAACCAGAAGTGCGCTTCATCGCTAAATAAAATTCGCTTATGAAATTCGCGACCATTATTTTCGAAATAAAATAGCACAGTTTGAAAGCGTTCATCAGGCGTGAGTCTATTCATGATGAATTGACAAACCAAACTGAGAATAAATCATTTGACAGCTGTTAAATCGGTCGCAATCTTGGAAAGTAATGCCAACTTAAACTTCTATACCTGGAAAAAAACACTCTGTATATATATACGGTGTCCGGATCCAATTGATTCGGATAAATGACGTTCTACTATATACATATATATATATACAGGATGTTGCCGAATCCAATAAAATATTCAGAGGGATGATAGTAGGAAGATTCATACAGGCGCTAAATAGTGTTTACCAGGCGTATGCATATCAAATGAGACGGTTGCTAACAGATGTCGTCACGCATATATGCAAACAATACGAAATCGTGACACGTGATTTTTTTTTTATAGTTTGACCTTTGATACTCATGTTTAGTTAACTTTTGGACGAGCTTCCGCGTGCATTGTATTTTTTACTGTGTAGAAAATGTCGAATTTTATGCCTTCCGACCACGATTTTCGGACAGCATTAATTTTTTGTTACCATCTGAAGAAAAATGCTGCATAATCGCATCAAATGTTTGTAGAAGCATAGGGTGTGAATGTTCTGCGCCGTGCGCAGTGCTACAGGTGGTTTGAAAAGTTTCAAAATGGTGGTTTCGATGTGAGAAACGAGAAACGTGGCAGACCAGCAAAAAAGTTTGAAGATGCTCAATTGCAAGCATGAATAGATAAAGATGATGGCCAAACGCGCAAGAACATCTTGCAGAACAATTGAATGTTGACCAGAACACTGTTTACCGTCGTCTCAAAGCAATGGGCAAGATAATAAAGATCGGTAGATGGGTACCACACGAGCTAACGGACCGTCAACAGGAAAACCGAAAAATCGTGGACGAAATGTTGCTTGCCCGCTACAAACGGAAGTCATATCTGCATCGTATTGTGACTGGTGATGAAAAATGGATTTATTTTAAGAATCCTAAGCCTAATTTATCATATATTGACCCTGGACAGCCGTCTAAATCGACTGCAAGGCCGAATCGCCTCGGCCTCAGGACAATGCTGTGTCTTTTCTGGGATAAGGAGGGATCAATCTATTATATATATGAGCTTCTCAAACCCGGCGAAACCGTTAATACTGATCGCTACAAGCAACAATTACTTAATTTAAACAATGCTATACTCGGAAAACGCGATCAATACAAGAAACGACAGCACAAAGTGATTTTCCTTGATGACAACGTACCTAGCCACCGTGCTAAACCGACCAAGGACATCGTTAAGGCGCTCGGCTGGGAGCCCTTAGCGCATGCGGCGTATTCGCCAGACTTGACTCCTTCCGATTACCACCTATTTGCATCATTGGGACACGCATTGGCTGCCCAGCGCTTTACGAAAACGTCAAATCTTGGCATGATGACTGGCTGGCCTCAAAAGACCGATCATTTTTTTGGCATGGTATTCACAAATTGCCCGAAAGATGGGAAAAATGTGTAGCTAGCGATGGATATCATTTTGAATAAAGAAATATTAACAGTTTTCACAAATTTATTGTGTTTATTTTAAAAACAATCGTCTCATTTCATTTGCATGCATCTGGTAGAGGAATTCTGTACCATTCTTTATGGAGATGTTGTGCGAGTTTCGGGAGAGATGCCGGTAAAGGATATGGATTCAGTATTGAATAGACCATAGCTGGTCATTTATATTAAGGTCGGGAGACTGTATAGGCTAAGGCAGATATTTAACTTTTTCTTCGTGTTTATCAAATCAAGACTTGACAACATGCATCACCTGCAGGAAGCAAAGTTTGCTTCATAAGATGGATTTGGTCTGCTAAAATTTCTCTATACTTCTCCCTAGTAATCCTTCATTTCAGTTTTACGATTGGTCCAGCAGAAAACCACAACAAGATCATACTCTTGAGGCATGATCACACACTTGAACAGGTGTCCTGCAATTAAGCATCTGTCCAGTTGTAGGTAAAATTGTGAAAGACAATCCGTCAGACCATACTACTTTTTTCCTCATATCAGTCTATCTGGTTTTGTGAGTGTGACACCACCATAGACGATGTTTGACATTATCTTCTGTGGCAAGTGGCTTGGGAATGGTTGCTCTGCCGTAAATAGTTCGTTCAGGAAGATGCCTTCCTCATATCAGTCTATCTGGTTTTGTGAGTGTGACACCACCATAGACGATGTTTGACATTATCTTCTGTGGCAAGTGGCTTGGGAATGGTTGCTCTGCCGTAAATAGTTCGTTCAGGAAGATGCCTTCTAACTGTAATCACTGACACAGCATAATCCAGATGTTGATTGAGCTCTGAAGACACCTTTTCTGCAGTTGTTCGCTTTTTAGACTTTGCAATCTACTTCGATATCCGTCAGTCTCTTTCACCGAGCTTCTCTTTTGGTCCACTATTTTGCTTTGCCGTGCTGTGTGTATGCTTTCATGCCTTTATATAGACACCGTATCTCTAGAAACACATAAAAGTTGGAATGTTTGGGTCACACTTGCTCCAGCTAGACGGGCTTTTGCAATTTGGCCTCTGAACATCTTAGAGGTCCGACATTTTAAGCATTTAAAAAAAACCCAAAGCTTACAGAATTTTACTAAAGCTACCATTTACTACCAGAATGTGTACATTTTTCTTATAAAAAACCTGGTGGCTACTATTTATTTTAATGCTTACGTAGCACATTCAAAAATATCACTTTTATTCATAAGTGCTTCCATTATTTTGACAATGCCCTGTTCGTTTAGAACGTTTTGTGACAAAAATAACATTTTAAGAATATTCTAAACATGATATTCGTATTCATGTATTTTTAATTAATTCAAGCAATTTCCTGACAAAAATTAATCATGAGATTTATCTTAATTTCATGGTTATACATAAAAAGAAAATAAGGAGATAAGGAATATTCATATTTTTATCTTACTAAGAAATTTTCTAAGATTAAATTATATGCAATAAAGAGTAATTTTTCTATTAAAGTTTTCTGACATAAAAAAATGGGAAGCATCAAAGGAAGTGACAATTAATTTTTTGGAAACATGTAAGAGAGAGTTATTCAGATTTAATTCTTCTCCTACAATAAAAACTTTTTAATATATTATTTCATTAAATTAAAGCCTTCTTACAATAAAGAATATTTGTTTTCCTTTTAAGGGTGTTATTTCTATCGTTCAAAAACTGAGTTTGAAGGCAATTTCTCTTTTTTGAAATAAATTACTTTTCCTAAAAACTTTTTTTAAAGAAATAAAAATTTTTGATTTCTTTGATGAATCGTTATTTTATTATTAATGTAACTAGGTTTTTTTTCCTAGCTGAACCATTTGAATCAAAAATTTAGAACTCGAGATAAAAATTAAAATTAAAGTATTACTATAAAAAAAAAACTACAAGCTTACTTTCAAAATTATTCGTTCATCTTGTTTTCCATTAGCAAATACTTAATATGAATTTGTTTAATCCTCATTCTTCGTTTCCATTATTGCTTGGTTTCCGTTTCTAATTTGGATTAAACCATAATTAAAACAAAAGATTTTTTTTCATTAGAAAAATATTTTTTAAACAAATGCTCCTAGAAGACGACGATGTCTTTACTGACACATACGTTAAGGCAAAAAGAAAGCCGATAAAAAACTCCATTGCTAATCACGAAATAATTAGTTAAAAGTAACCCCAAGGGATGTGCAGGAAATTGCCAATTAATTTTAATTTTTTTTTATATATCCTGAAGCAAGTATGGAGAAAAATTATATCTTTACTTTTCAAAGTATGAGATAATTATTCAATTTCAACGTTTATTGATTTTACAGTATTAAAGTATTCTACTTTTGATTTTTAATCTTATACGTTTTAAAATTTCAGAAATTCATTTTTCTTTTTCTGTTTTATTTCATGTCTTCAAATAAATGTTTGATAAACATCAAGGTTTTCTTAATTAGATATGATAAATAATTCAATGCTTTGAATATCGTTCAGACGTTGACAGAAATGATGGTATATGGTTATTAAAGTTAACTTTGAAAATAATTATATCTCTCACTTAAAAATAAATTAATTTAAAGTAGAAGTCCAATTATATTTAGCTTTATTTAGCTGAGTAATTGTAAGTTTAATACATATTTTCGTTTATAAAAATATGCATCCTGGAAAGTTTTGTGCTTTTAAAAGTATATTACTCGCTAGAAAAAATTATAGAAAAGTTTTTGGAAACAAACTCAACTATTCAAATTGTGGATTTTTTTTATAGATTTATAAGCAAAGGAAAAATATTTCAGATTTCTTATCACCTCCAAAGAAATAATAAAAAAATCATTACCGCATATTTCCAAATATAACATTATGAATGTATAAATTGAGAATGTGTTTTATCATTATAAATTTAACAAAATTCAAAATCCTGTATCTGCCGAATTAAAATATTTTAAAATAAATATACCACGTGCTTAAACGGAAGAAACGGGTGTGTATTTACTAATCAAATTTCTGTCAAACAAGCAATATAAAAAAATTAAGTCAATTCCTACATAGATCAACAAAGAAAAATTTATTTCAGCTACATTTTATTAAATAGTTACAATTAATATAAATATGTAAATGCATATGACAATCACAACATTACGTGGTAATTAATTTTTATTAATCATCATTAAAGTATCGTATTGTCATCCAAAACAATCGTGCATGTAAAATTCCAGTTCAACTGAATGCTTTAAAATGTGAGAAAAAAACCTTTTCAAGTTTTGTACAAGTCATCAAAATCATCGCTAAGTCGCCAACGTGGCTATATTTGTAATTCTTTATATAATTAGTTTTAAATAATTAATTTTTATTAATTATAATTAAATTATTGTATTGCCATCCAAAATAATCATGTATATGAAATTTCAGCTCAATTGTGCACTTTAAAATGTATTTTATTAACGATTGAAAATTCCACCAAGATAAATAAATAAATATAAGGGACTGTAAGCTAATAGTAGGAATTGAAAAAGATGCAAATGACTATTGTTTTAACCTTATACCCTATCTTTTCTAGTCAGCTCTGCACCATTATTTTTTCTCTTTTTTTTTTGGAAAAAAAAGGGATAGAGAAATTTGTATGTCTGGTATGCGATCGTTGACCTATGTTTCATTCCTAGAGAGACAACTCGTTGTCTTGTGAACATATATCTCATATTCTTACATCTCATTGAGTGAATGTAAGAACTATTCGAAAATTTGGATTTTTACAATTACTTTGAAGATACTTTTTTTAGGCTTAAATGTTTTATTCAAAACACCTAAAAATGAGAAGATTAAATCATTTGCGCATGATTAAAAGAAAATTGTTAAACAAAAAAAATGTTTTGCTTCAACTCCCCTCCCTGTTTCTCTCTCTCTCTTCGAGATTAGACGATCTGTATTTAAGCCGATCACAATACTTCAGGTAACCAATAAAGTACTGACTCACTTCAGGCTCTCGTCCAATCAGCGCTCTCCTACTCACTCACTGCACTGTGAGAGAAGTTAAAATTAACTGCCCGTAGCAGTTTCCTGATCCTGTCCTCTCCCTTTCCCTCTTGTCTCAATCGACCAGCCTATACAAATATACGTTGTTACATCAATGCTTCTCAACAAATCAGAGAGTCATAAAAACAATTTTAACATAAAATTAAAGATAACTACGAGATCCATGTTTTTAGAGAACAGCTTCAGCTTTGGCTTTCAAAATATTTTAGACTTTAACACGAAAATGTACGGTACATATATATATATATATATATATATATATATATATATATATATATATATATATATATATATATATATATATATATATATTGAGTTCATATCTCTTATTTCCATTTTTACCATATTTAAATTGTCAAAAATAGCCTTATTTAAAAATATTTTAAAAGAAAAATTGTTTTTGAATTAAAAAAAAATATTTTTAAATTCAAAGTTCTGTATTATATAACTCAGAAAATGCACGATGAAATTCTCTTTAATTTCTCTGAAGCATGACGTAAATTTATCGTATTCACATATCAATATTTAAGGAAATAAGCCAACTATGTGCATTCGACATGTATTAAATAAATTTAAATATTCTCAAAGCTATATTGATATTTTTTGACATAAATGACCACTTCTAATACAAATATGTTAATTAGTAAAATCATTCCATTCCATTAAAATAGCCTGGCTACTTATTCAACAGAGGTAAAATAAACCGTGAAATATTTCAATCAGTAATCAGCTCACCCTTTTCTCACTAAGAAATTTTTTTATAACCATTTCACATATACTATCTTGCAATTACTTTTTTACAAATAATAAAATCACTCAATTCCTGACAGGTCATGGTAATTTTAAAGTGTACCTCAATATATTTAACGTATGTCCTTCCCAACTTTGGGAATGTAATGTTTGTGGACAACAAAGTGTGGAACATTTTATCCTTTTTCTTTTGTTCAAAATTTAAGAAAGTAAAAAAATGCTTGAAAGTCAAACTGCGAGCTCTTAAAATCAACTGGCCTCCTAATGTTTTCAACTTGTTTCAAGTAAAGCTTCGTTCACTTTATTTCGTATCTTCATCGATTTGATTTTGTATTTTTTTATAAATTTTTCAATTCACTATTTTTGTAATTTCGTTATATTGATTTTTTGTTTCGTAATTGTTTTATTTTGTAACTTATTTGCTTTTGCTATTTCATTATTTCGTAACTTTTTGCTTTGTTATTTACTTTTTTGCTTACTTTTCTTATTTTGTTTATTTTGCTTACATCTGCAAGCCCCGTGTGATACTTGTGGTGCACGAAAATTTTTTTACCCGTCTTCAATAAAAATATATAAAAAAAATCGAAAATAAGAAGAGACGTATAATATAAGAAATGCGTAAAAAGTTACGGAATGATGAATTTTTCGGAATTAGAAGAAATTTATGATCTTTGATTCAATAAAGGATTACATTACTCTAAATAATGGTACTATATATATATAAATGCTATGTTGCGGAAAAATAGTTAAAAGACAATACATATAGATCGCTTGATTATGTTAGAGCTTGTGACGGGCTCACGAGTTTCTTCATCAACATGTCTTTTTGGGTTCTTTGGGACCAGAATGAATGACAAATCTTTTCCAACCAACCCGAGAACTAAGACATGAAGGAAAGATGCAAATTAGGAAGATTTTAAATAACAGAAGTTTAGAGTAAGCAGTGTGGCATTTGGGGAGTGTTATGTTAGTTCCTGGGGCAAGTATGAAGAGTATTTCGCGAAGTTAAGTGATAGTCAAGACAGGTTACCCGGTACAGAGAGCCCTTAGTCAAGGTGCATACCATTGCACGCCAGTGAACCGCAACTTCAGCTAGGATCAGATTGATTAATACTTCGTTGGACATTAAAGGTAGGAGTGACCATTTAAATATTCGGATCTGAGTGTACATTGGAATTGAGCTTAGGTGAGTTAGTTATTGTTAGTGGTACGGGTTACGTTATTTCGGTATTATATATTGTAACAGTTTTCATAGGAATTAAGGTATCCGACTACGTTCGGAACCGTGTTTTTCAAAAGCGCATAAATGGATAATATTAATGATATTTAGTGTCACTTAGATTAGAAAATGTATATAAAAATGTTTTAAGAATAGTATTATAATGAAAAAATTATTTAAGTACAATATTTTGACAAAAAATGAACACAGAATGACCCATTTTCAAAATGTTGTCCTTTTGTGAAAAAGTCTTCTATTATAATAATATTTTGCCTGTATGTATCTTAGACCTCTCTACAGAGGCTCAACTAGAATTTTTGGAACATATAACTTAGAAGTGGGTTTATTCATATTTTACGACAACAGAGGGAAGCAATTTTAAGAAAGAAACGCCAATGAATATTTCAATGGATGGTAACTGTGAAAATAATGTGAATTTTTTCAAAAATTCTAGTTGAGCCTCTCTAGAGATGTCTGAGCTATATACAGGCAAAATATTCTTGTAATTGAACCATTTTTCACAAAAGAAGAACACTCGGAAAAAAGATTATTCTAAGTTAATTTTTTGCCAAAATATTATACTTAAATAAATTTTTTTTGTCAAAATGTCCTTAAAATAATTTTATGCATGCATTCTAATCTGTGAGTGACATTAAATATCATGAAAGATATCCATTTATGTGGTTTTTTTTTAAAATCACGGTTCCGAACGTGGTCGGATACCTTAAAAAGTATTTGTCACTTATCTCCTCTTTTTTGTGAGTGGCAAACGTTTTCTTTCAATTTTAAGGTACTGCGAGTGACTGAGAGAAAGTTGCTTGATCACTATTGTTCTAATTTTTTTTTTTTTTGTGAACAGGCTACATTTTTGTCGACGTGGTGATTTTGATTGTTGTGTAGTACGACTCATTATGGTTTATAAATGTAAATGAACAGAATAAAAAGAAAGAAATGGGCATCTGATTTATTTCTATTGGATGAAGTTGAAACTGATCAAGCAAGAGAAGAAACTGATGAAATAAAGGGTATTAATCATAGTAACGAAATTATATTTTAGAAAAGCGATATGCATGAAACAATCGAGTTGAAAGGAACGTTTTCAAATGTTATCTAAAAACTCCACTAATGTACCACAAGACAAACTGCGCCCTCTTCTCTCTTGTCGAAAAGACACAAGCAAGAAAAAGTTCAACATGCTACGAGGGTAACTCTGAAATATTTGAGATACGCGAAAACGAGAAGTTACAAAATAAAATTAACGTTTTAATTTGAAAATACAAAGTATTTTAACACATCAGACGACTTTTTACTGACTTACTTCAAGTTTTTTAGCGTAGAATAAATTTTAGGTAGAAGGAAAAATAGAAATAACGCGAATGCTAGGATTTGCTATGAATTTAAAGCAGGATTAAATCAAGAGGAATGCGTTCAATGGCTTCAATTAACATTCGGTGAGAAATATCCATGTAGTGCTACTGTATTCAGATTATTTAAATAATTTTGCAGTCGTCACAGTTCTTTTCAGGATGAAGAACACTCAGGAAGGCCGCGGTCGGCAGTAATCCTGTATAATGTGTCTGTCATACAAAAAATGTTAATGGATGATAATCACAATACCCACCAAATGATACAAAAGGAAACTTTGGATCCACAGCCATATAAAAAGTTATTTATGAGCATCTACATGTGAAAGTAGTTTGCCGTTGGGTTCACCATAATCTAACAGAGCACCAAAAAGAGGAGCGTGTCAGAATCAGTGCAAAAACCCTTAAATTGTTACATGATGATAGACACCGCATCATTTCCTAAAGTGTAACGGGTGATGAAACGTACATGTTATTTTTTGACATTACAACACGTCAAGAAACCAAAGTATGGGAATTTAAAGATGATTTCACGCCAACAATGGTGAAAAGACAATGAGTTATATCGTTATCGTGTATATCGTTTTCTTCAGAAGTATGGTATTGGTCAAATTCATCAAGTTGGAAAGACAGAAGACAGTAACAGCAAACTGGTATATCACTAAATGTCTTCAAGAAATTCTCCAAGAAGTTAATATTAGGGAACTAATGTTTCAAAATGACAATGCATATTCCAATACAGCCGGATTAACAGTTGAGTTTCTTAAGTAAAAACAAATTAAAGTGATAGAGCATCTACCATATCCTTCGTATAGGGTTATGTGTGACTTTTGGTTATTTTTTCATCGAAAAAAGAATTTACGTGGACTTTGTTTTCATTAAAAATATGCTGATGTGGCTATAAATGCAATTTTTTCATCAATTCCAGCAAATGAATAGTTTGAGGCGTTTAATCTGTGAAAGTTTCGTATGTAAAAGCGCATTGATTCTGGAGGAGACTACATTGAACACTCCTAAAATTTTGTAAGTATAACTTTACAAACCTAGGAGTATCTCAATAACGTCAGAATAACCCTTGTATTTGTCAATTCTGAAAGGACAATAAAACTACAATAACATGAACAAAATATGACAATTTTGCCTGCAAATATCCCTCATTTAATGTTAGTGAAAATTGTCTGTAATTTGTGTCCTTTATTAAAATCGCGCACATTTGAAACATTTCAGTTCAGCTTGATTGGAATTTTTCTCAGATTATCAAAGCAGAAAAATCCTTAAAAGTAGGTAAACATGCTTTCTTTTACTTCAATTTTTTCACTGGAATTACGATTGTTATGGTGTACAAGAAATATATATATATATAAAAAGTAACGATGGCGCCCTTCTCCCGGGTTTAGAGTTGGAACAATAGAATGGAAATTTAGGTATTTAAACATTGTATGGTAAAAAGTCAAAGAAATGTTAAAGTGAAACAGGTATTTTGGTATTGTTTAACACTTATTGCGATGAGAGAACCTCTACTTAATAGCTTCAAGAAAACTATCAGATACATACATCATTTAACGGAATCTTTAAGGAGACAGGGTGCGATTTACGCCAAAATTTTTAATTTAAGGATTTTCAATTTTTTTTGTTGCCTCCTATGTGTCTATACTAAGTAAAACAGATTTTGTGCACAAAATTTCATAAAATGCTAGCCATTTAATTTTAAAAAAAACTTAAAATTTGTGAAATTATTTTAAAATGCTGCTCCCCCGACAAATGTTGACTTACATTTGTGAATTTTGATTTACATGTACGTCAAACTATGTATAACCAAAGTTGGTATGGATTTTGCGATAACATGATTGGTATTCGTACAATACTTCTTTTTTATGAATGCTTATTGAAAATTCTTTAAAAATGTATAAATTAAGAATTCAAATATTTTTAAAAAATAAGTATTGCTTTGATTCAAAAATGCATACCAACTTTTGTTACATGTATTATTAGCAATAGTTTTAAAAAATTACAAAATATTAGGCACAAAAGAAAAAAAAGCCTTAGCATTTTAAATGAAGACAAACTAGTTATTTTATCTTTCTGAGATAAGTAAGTTTAAATTTTGATGTGAATAAAACCAAACGTAAAATCAATCATAATTCTGTGTTTTTTAAGTTTAGAGCTTTCAAATTCTATGAGGTTATAGAAAAGTATATAAAGAATAAGTTAGGCTATAAAAATTAGGTTTGAATTTTTGACCGATTTTTGTCATTTGAATCGTAATGTGCCTTCTTCATATTTAAAAAAAAAATGCATGTTCAAGCGGAAGACAGAAAAAAAGCTTGGATTAGACTGATTCAAGAGTGTGCAGAGAGAGCTGGGTTTATGAAATGTTGCAACATATATTTCATTATTCAGTACTCATTTATCAATAATCATCGCTTTCGTTATATGTATATTGTAGAATAAAATCATCTAAATAATAGTAATATAAAGTCATCTAATTAAAATTATGAATTTTTTCAAAAATTCATTCTTTATGGGACAATATTAAATTCTGAAATTATTTTGTTTAATTATTTTTCTTTTAATCTCCATTATCGATTAATAACATGTTTTACTCTGTATAACCACAATCTTAATGCCAAATCCCATGCCAATGTAAAGAGTGTTTTTTTCCAGGTATAGAAGTTTAAGTTGGCATTACTTTCCACGATGGCGACCGATTTAACAGCTGTCCAGTGATTTATTCTCAGTTTGGTTTGGCAATTCATCAAAACGAGCATCAAGCAAGGCGCAGATTCGTCGAATGGGCCCAAAACGAGATTGCCGTTGTTCCCAATGTTCATAAGCGAATTTTGTTTAGCGATGAAGCGCACTTCTGGTTGAATGGCTACGTCAACAAACAAAACTGCCGCATTTGGAGTGAACCTAATCCACAAGTGTATGTCTAAACACCGTTACATCCAGAAAAACTGACTGTTTGGTGCGCTTTATGGGCTGGTGGAATCCTTCTTCAAAAACGATGAAGGCCACAACGTTACAGTCAATGGTGATCGGTATAGAGCCATGATTACTAACTTTTTCATTCCTGAATGGAACAATCATGATGTCCAGGAGCTGTGGTTCCAACAAGACGGCGCAACATGTCACACAGCTCGTGCCACAATCGATTTATTGAAAGACACGTTTGGTGACCGCCTAATTTCACGTTTTGGACACGTGAATTGGCCTCCAAGATCTTGTGATTTAACACCGCTAGACAATTTTCTGTGGAGCTATGTAAAGTCATTGGTCTATGCGGATAAGTCACAAACGCTTGGCCATTTGGAAGACAACATTCGCCGTGTTATTGTCGATATATGGCCACAAATGTTGGAAAAAGTCATCGAAAGTTGGACGTCCAGATTGGATTACATCTGAGCCAGCCGTGGCAGTCATATGCCAGAAATCATATTTAAAATGTAATGCCACAAGAGTATCTTTCGAATAAAAAAAAATTCATGTCAATCGAATAATACATCGTTGTTTTATTGCAATTTAAAATTCTATACCTCTGAAAAAACACCCTTTACATCAAGTCATATGCAATAATTGATGAAGATAAATTGTATCAATCATGGATGTTTTTTAAGAGGTTGTATACTAATTAAATTTACCTAATTTCTTATAAGGACGAATGAGATACCGACTACTTTGTGACAGAATGATTTATTCTTTCTTACTACAGTTCTTTACTAAAATTCATTGCAAGACATATTTTTTTTTAAAAAAAATTAGAAATAGAACAGAGATGTAGAAAAAAATTTCATAAAGAAAACTTGAGTGAAATTTTAAGCAAAAATGAGTACAAGAACGTTATTAAAAATGTTTAATGCACGTTTTTTCCATGTGACGTCATAGTAACATGTAAACTGCAATCACGTGTCCCCACCTAAAGAGCTGAAAATTCATGTGACGTCATATTCAAACGATAAATGCAATCACGTGTTTGTAACCAATCAATTTCTATAATTCACTGTTGCCAAAGTCTCATAAACTATTCCAGGTGGGATTCGAACTCACGACCTTTGATTTAGAAGTCCAACGTGCTATCCATTGCGCTACAAGGACATAACGAACGATTTTAATTTCTGCATATGCTGTTGGACTATTATTTTTTCTTTCTATTTATTCATTTTTTTATTTAATTTATTAATTAATACTTGAAAAAACTGTATTAACATCAAGTGTCATCCACTAAAAGTTATAAAAAAGGTATTTGAACTTGGATGGATCAATAGAAAGTATTTTATTAACGATAGAAAATTTGAACATTATATATATATATATATATATATATATATATATATATATATATATATATATATATAGGAAGAGAGCGACCTAATAGTAAAAATTGAAGTGTGATTATATCTATCACATGACCGTTATGAATTCAGTCCATTCTGACTATTCTTCAACTTTTCTCTGCTTGCAATTAACATTATCGTACATTCTTCATCAAAAATTAAAATAAATAACCGGAATGATTTAAATTTACGAATATTTCGTCGAGTTATTACAAATATCTGCCAAGAGAGCCATTTTTGAAATTTATAGCTAAGTAGGGGATATGAATAAACCATAAAACTTCTACTTTTAATAACATGGAGGGTAGCGAGTGAGAAATTTTGTATTACACCTATCCTGAAGAATTATTGATTAGATTTGTGAATGGGTTTACTACTCGTATTTAAATATAGTATACTCTAATCAAAATTTTAAAGATTCTATTTTACAAAATAGACGAGAAAAGAGGCTTTTAAAGGATAGAAATATTTTCTTATCGAATACTCGTCTACTAATATGAATTTATGAGATATCGTGAAATCATATTTGTAAATTTTATATGGCTTCTAACTAGATCCCACACTATATATTAAATTAAATTCTCCTAACTGAAGCTAGAAATAAGCTGTAAACAGTCACAGCCATTTTGCGTAGAATAATACAGACAAAATGGTAATAAAATCATCAGTGTATAACATACAAAACATTGGAGTTGTATGAAAAGTTAAATAAAAAGTAATGTAAAAAATAACTTAAATCAAAAAATTATTTAAATGAGATAAAAGCTAAGAAACCTGCCTTTGTAAATACTGTGATTCCCTCAAAAAATTTTATCAGTTGTGTTACACATATAAAGAATTTTCGTGCACTGATATTTGTTTCTATTTTACTTTTTTCGAGAAATTTAGGTTCAGAAATTTGGAGTGGTTGCTAAGGTATTACTTAAGGTATACGGTCAAAAGTCTAATCTAAATTTTAATCTACTTTTAAATAAAATAATAATAAAAGCTTTTAACAAACAGGGAAACAGTATCAAATTATAAGATTTAAGTCACGGTGATGAAATTTCTAATAATTGTTAATACCTTTCAGAAACCGACAAAATCTGAAACGAAAAGATCTAATAATTATGTTTAGGTAATTATGTAAGTTCCGTACAATAAAGATCAGTAGTATAAATATGAGATACCAATATATAAAACCAAAAAAGCTACATCTAGGTTGCTAAATCCAAAGAGGAACACCAGAAAAGACATACATCAAAACGAAATTTATTTTAAAGATAATACACACTACCAATGCGAAATCATTAAAAATATTGTCCTTGTGCAAGATGAAGAAGACGTTAAAATTAGAACCAGTGTCATAAGGCCTGTTCATATTTTACTGGATTAATTATTATAGTTGAGAAAATAATCCATAGTTATGGGTAGGAGAAACTGTTCACTGAGCAACTTTAGTACACACATTACTCACACAAGAATTTACATTTTTTAAAGTATTTATTTATTAACAGCGATGTGCTGGAACAACATTACAGGTAAAAAGTGACAAATTATGCAATTTAAAACCCTGGACAGAAGACAATGATGGTACATGAGCTAGAAATGAATTGTTCCTCGTCGTATTAACTGAAGTCTTCAATACTTAATCGAAATTTTGCCACACTTAGAAAAGAAAAGCCAAATTGATGGTCTGCGGGAACATGGATCGCGCTTAGCGCACCGCAATCCTATATCAGAAACACGATTTGCCTGATCTGTTGTAGAACCTTGATGCAAAAGAGCCGCTACCTTTTTGGTTGTTCCGTTGAAGCAAATGGTAAAGGTAGAATAATGAAGTAACTGAACGTAATCTTCATGGAGTAAAGTGGACGAGACGAAGGCATTTGATTGGTGGAAAGCATAGAGTGAGCTGGCTCTGCTCTGGCGGTCCGAAAGGGGATAGAAGTTTAACTTAAAGACGGAACTCATAAGCTTGCGGTTACTTGAGAGCGAACTGTAGAATTGAGAAATTTAGAAAAGGTAAATAAATTTTAAAAACAGATGTGATTATCTAACTATGTGGCATTCGCCAAAATTCATTACTGAGGGGGAGGGTATTGTAGGAATCAAGGAGGATTCTCATTCATCTTTTAAATGTTGTCATGAGAGGTGTCGTTTTCTAGATATATCATATTAGTTTTAACGGTATATTGCAAGTTTTTAAGAAAATTAATAGCTGTGGCTCGAATGTGTATCGTAACATTTTGAGTTTCCAGAGCTTTGCATACGTCTGAATAGAAGAGGTTTGAAAAGTTAAGTAATGAAAGTAAACGGACTTTTGTAAAATTAGTACACACAGATATAACCAAAATCATGAATGATTAGAAACGAAGATAGTAACCTTAAAACTGATTTGCTTATACGAAAATCCAATTTATACTGTTCTTCAGTTTAACTTGAGAGCAAAGAAGATCACTATAACAACTTTAGAAATTAATTAGCTATCATATAGTTGAGTTATATTACTATTTGGATAGAATACTTATTCACTTAATTTCCCTTTCGTTGGATGAGTATTCCAATCATCGATGCATCATTTTAGACGGTTGAAATTATCATTTGAATCCAGAACAATTTTGGAACAATAACACTTTGTCACGGTGAGTACAAATAGCGGGATAATTGAATTCAATAACATCTACAGCAGTATATTAAATTTAACGAGAATGGAGCGTTAACTAGAATTAGCTTATTGGAATGTTTGGATAAATTTGCCGAAAAATATTAACTAATTATGAGTCATATATGTTACAATATTATTATTACAAAACGTGGTACATTAAATAAACTACACCAATATGATAAATATCAAAAACAACTATAATTACGGAACTAAGAAGATTAAGTGTATCAGAAATACATATACTAACAATTGTCAGCCCCAGATTTAAAGATATTTTGATGAGATAATTATATATTCTTAATATTTATGTATAATTAAAAATATACTGGAAACATTTAGAAATTAATTTTTTTATCATTTAAGTAAATTTATTACTTTATATAAACCAAGTATACATAAAAAAACCATTTTAAACTTTAAGGTATCTGACTACATTCGGAACCGAGATTTTGCAAAAGCGTATAAATGGATAATATTTATGATATTTAGTGTCACTTAGATTTGAAAATGTATATAAAATTGTTTTAAGAATATTATTACAAATTTTTTTTTATGTACAATATTTTGACAAAAAATGAACATAGACTGACCCATTTTCAAAATATTCTCCTTTTGTGAAAAACGCTTCTATTATAATAATATTTTGCCTGTATATAGCTCAGACCTCTCTAAAGAGGCTCAACTAGAATTTTTGTGATATATAACTTAGAAGTGGGTTTATATCCATGCTTTTCGACAACAGAGGGGAGAAATTTTAAGAAAAAATGGCTGATAATTATTTCAATGGGTTGTAAGTCTGAAAATAATGTGAATTTTTTAAAAAAATATAGTTCAGACTCTGTGGAGAAATTTTTACTTTACATGAGCAAAATATTATTATTTTAGAAGCATTTTTTATAAAGGGAGAATATTTAGAAAAAAATTTATTCTAAGTTAATTTTGTTGCCAAAATATTGTATATTTAAGAATTTTTTTTCGTTAAACTGTCCTTAAAACAATTTTATATATACATATATTCTTATCTAAGTGACACTAAATATCACAAAAATTATACATTTATACGATTTTTTAAAATCACGATTTCGAACGTAGTCGGACACCTTAATAAGTATATTACTTTTAACTAAACATACATAAAAAAAGTTTTAAAAAAACATTCTAAACTTTGAAAAAATTACCAAACTCCTCTAACCTTTGTGAATGGATGTCTTTTATATTCAATATTTCACTTCCAAAGCGCACACACACATACATAACTCCCACTATTAATTCTTAAAAAAATCCTGTGGATTTTAGAATATTTGCATAACTAACTTGATGGATTCATATTTTATTCTATATCACAATAGAACCAAACGAGAAAAAAAAAGGTCGGTGGGCTAAGCTAGAGAGTGAAAAAAACGTTCCTAATTACCTTCTTTCAAGTGATTAATTAAAAGATAATTTTGGCGAAAAATCCACCAGATGAATTTCATTTTCTTTTATTTTTCGAAGAAAAAAAATCTATTTGGAAAAGAAAAAAAACCGGAGCTACGCAATGCCGTGAAAATAAAATCTGCAAAGTACAATGCACGATCCAGTCATTTAACACAAAGCTAATTCTAGCCAAGCTCACTTTCCTAACTTTCTAATGAATGGGCTAATTTATCACAGGACAGAAATCGCTAATTTTCACTGCAGAAACTCTTCTGGTAACCATGGCAACAGGATAGGGTGGAGAAGGGAAGGGGAGCGTCAAACACTAATGGCTTATACCTCCTCCTCTATTGTAGTACAATTCATCCAACCTGCATTCTGAGACCTTCAGGTTTCGTTTTCAGTTGAAATATTAAACAGTGGCCTAGTTTGCACCTTAAGATGCAATAGGCCCTCTGACTGTGTTGTGGGATAATTGAATCTAAATTGATAATGAATGGCAGGCCTTCGAGAGGGAGAAGTTATACATTTAGGTGAAGAAAACGATAAAGAAAACCAGAAAGAAAAAACATAGTGTGTTGTGACGTTGGTCTTAATTACTTAGCGTTAATTGCTAAGCTGTGGTGGTGGAGCGGTTGTTAATTTTCTTTTGAGTTTAATGGGAGTTTTATTGGTGTATGATTCTTAAGCTTTGCCTGGAGAATTAAATTTGCGGCTTGATGAATGCACTGTTGTTGTTTTTTGTTTCTCATTATTACTAAGTTAGCTTTAATGAAAATATATTTTATAAATTTTTGAACAATGTTACGGGCACGTTTGTTCCGTAGTTAAAACAAAAAGAGAGCTATTTATATGTTTAATACTTGCTAATTTATTTTTGAAAATAAAACTGAGAAAATTTTTTTCCCCAGCTACACACTTATATTTCTTTTGTGGGTATAAAATAGTACCTAAACACTCAGTTACTTTTAATCAAATGAATAAAGACAAAAACAAACATCTTAATGTAGAAGTCAGAGAAATATTCATCCTAGAGCTAAATAACTTAAGCATATAGCAAACGGAATACAAAATACGAGTACACTCAAGTGAAATAAGTAATGTAATTTTTTTAAAGTTAACTAAGGTCAACAAAGAAAATTTTTATTTTATTTACATTTTATTAAATAATTACAATTCATATAAATATATATAAACATATATAACAGAATCACAATATTAAGTGGCAAAATAGAAAGTGATTTTCATTGCAATTTTTTATTTTATAGATGATGTTGGACTATTATTTTAATTTGTTACATTCTCAGAGATTAGAACATCCCAGTTAGAGATTCGAAAACATTATCTTTCGATTAGAAGTCTAACGCGTTATGCATACGCTACAGAGACACAACGAGCGATTTTCCTATTTATATATGGTTTTGAACTATTATTGTTTGTTACTATTTATTATTTAATTAATTGATTAATATTTGAAAAAAATTGTATTAACATCAAGTGTCATCCACTACAAGTTTGAAAAAATGTATTTGATTTTGAGTGGATGAATAAAAAATTATTTTATTAATGATTGGAAATGTGAACAAGATATATATATATGCATACATACCGAGAGTGTGTGAATTAATTGTAGGAATTGAAAAAGTACAATTCTCTTAAGTTAATTATACATATTAAGTCCAATAAAGAATTATATTATGTGTTCACATAAAATAAGAAAGGATTTCACACACAGGTTTGTAAAATTTTCATTCTGTTCGTAGTTCATTTTTACATCCTTACCACTTATATTACTTTGCTCTTACACGTAAAGAAAAGTAATCAAAACTCCACACACTTAGATATGTATTCCGTGCACTAGCATAATGTATTTACAAGTTCATGGCAATTATTACAGTAAATTTGTTTACCTATGAGGGGTTCATTGTTAAATAGAGGCCGTGGGTAGCCTAGTGGTTAGAGCATTGGACTCCAGACCGGAAGACCTGGGTTCGATGCCCGATGCCACCAAACACCCTCCGAGTACACATGGAGTACGTGCTCGTTAAATCAGTGGGTCCGTAGTCTTGTGGGCTTAATCACGAGCGCAGGGACTGGAGAAAATTTCCCTCCCCTTCAGTCTACATGCAGGAATTGTGGAGGTGGAGATAGAGGTCGTGTCGCCATCTATCGTCCCTTCGGGGAATTTCGCCGAGCTAAAATCGTACTGTCACCTGTATGGTGCTCAAGGTCAACGACAGGCGTACCTCTTGCCCATGCCACGATGAATTTCGTGGGCCTCGATCTGACTACGTCAGACAGATGGCATTAGAAAACAACAACCTATGAGTGAATGAGTGAACGTTTATATACTTCACACTATTAAATAACAAGGGGGCTATTGGCGAAATGCTCCAAGGAACCGTGCTCACTCAACAGCGCTTAGAGCAGCGTCACTCAAGCTGCGGCCTACCGAGCCTTTTTCAGTGGCCCGGTGAGGGTCCATTGCTCTGAGAAATTTACTTATTTTAAAACATTGTATTAAAAATTTGGTGAGAAATTCATTGTCAAGAAATCAAATATATATATTTTGCTTTTTGCTGTCGGTGTCGTGCGGGTACGAATTGATGTTCTTTTTCTATTTGAAACGGTTATGGTTAGTGATAACGGACAACAGTGGAGTAGCGACAATTTTAGGGGGGACTAATTTTTAACTATCTTTCACATCTTGCAAGCGAAAAGTATTCGAAGAAAATATATCGTTTCAAGACGATAGGGAGTTGACTATTTTGTAGTGAAAAACTAACATGGAACAGTAATTGTTTGATTTGACACGAAGGTATGGTATTTAAAAATACCAATAAACAGGAATCACATTCAATGAAGCTTTTCCTCAAATATCTCTTTCAAGGGGTGATAAATAGTCTTTCTTGAATAATCTTTTCAACAGCAACAAAGTGTTTTATCATTGGTAATATCACAGCGGCAACAAAGACATCCTATGAAGTTTGTTATATTAATGTCAATCATATAAAATCGTTCACTGATGCAGAAATTGTGAAGGAGTGTTTTTAATTGCTTCTAATTTAGTGTTCGTGAAAAAATAGAAAAAAATAATAATTAAAACAAGAAAAATTGGATTTATAATATTTTGATCCATTTTCCACATTTTAAATTCCCAAGGTTATCTTGGTCTTTTAGCATTTCTCCCCCATTTATCCTCATATTGCGGTCCGCGTGAAATTACTAACATATATATGTATGTGGCCCGAGTGAATTAGCTGACATATTTATGTGGTCCAGCAGAAAAAAAGGTTGCGTACCAATGACTTAGAGCTACAAATCGACCCTTGAGAAAGCAACCATCCCCCCATCCAACCTTTTTTGGATTGAAACCTTTATGTTCTACATTTTCTATTTTCCATAGGAAGTGCAGAAAAGTAATTTTACATAAGTTACAAGTAGTTTCAATATTCATAGCATATAGTTTAAAATAAAAGGAAAGTATTAGCCTGTTATGATCAGAATTACACACAGCTGCGAGAAGGTGAACTAAAATAAAACACTTCAAAAGGCTCTAAAAATTATCCAAAAGTCTTGATGAGGACCACTCCTGAAATGGCATGCTCTCACCAAACTGCTACACCACGCCAACAGGAAGTATTTTGAGCCTCGACAGATTTCATATGCATCAGTGGGTCTTCAGAAGCTCGAATGCATTACACGCTGGCCACAAGATCGTAACCAACCTTTAGGAAGGAAGGATAGATGGCAACACCACCTATCTCTACCTTCACAATTTAGACATGGAACAGAAGGGGAGGGAAATATTATCCATTTCCCTGCACTCGTGATTCAGCCCACAAGACTTTCGGACCCACTGATTTAGCGTGCACGTACTCCGTGTGTAATCAAACCCAGGCTTTCCGGTCTGGAGTCCGATGCTCTAACCACTAGGCTACCCAGGCCATGCAAAAACATCCATTTCAGTGTGTAATGGTCACCCTGCGATGTCCATTAGTGGGGGAGAGTCGGAAGAAAGGTTAGCCATATTCAAAATAACTTTTATTATTTTTAGTAAGGAACAACAACCCAAATTTTATTAACCAAATTAAGAGATGCACCCAAATACTAAATATGGAAAGCAATGGCGGGGTAAACGAGATACGAGAAGTCCTAATAAAAAGGATCCCTTACATCCCTTTAAGTCCAAGCGACTTAATCTGAATTGATTCCTAGTTAGCAAATCGTCAATCTTTAATATTACATTAATCAGCTACGAAGTATTCATAAATCCCTTCCTGTTTAATCAATCACTGCTATCCGTTAGTAGTCTAACCTATCTATTTATTTCTTTAACTTGAAAGTTAAGTCTATATATACAAGTGTTAATTTACATATTCACATCTTCTTCGGGAGAAGGTTTATAATAGAATAATTTTTAAAGACCCAAGAAGAGAGATTAGTATTTGAAAGAACGCAGATAGACCCGCCACAAGTATATCAGATCATCAACTAAAAGATATAAGCTGGTAAAAAACTTATTTTGAAGTATTAATTATATTGAAGTGCACATGTTTCACTATAAAATGAAACATTTAAAATATTTTATCATTTGTTACTATTACTATCATTTACTCTAAACATGCTGTTTTTTAGTTTATATAACTTCCATTGATGTTTGAAGAAAAAGCATCCATGTTTATTTCATACTAACTGGATTGAAATAATAAAACCTAAAGCTTATTTATTTTTCCGCGTGATCAGTACCTCTCTCTCTCTTACTCTCTGATCCTATTACATGTTATATTTCCAAACAGTTCTCAAGCAAACATTCCTTTTCAAACATTTCTCTCTGAACACATTTCCAACTAAAACACGTAATAGACTTCATTAGAAACTGTTTCTTGAACATCAAAGCAAACTTCTACACAGAAAAAGGTAAAAAAAAGGAATTGTATTGACGCACTTGACGTGTTATCTTGGTATGTTATCCAATTTAATACGGTTACAGAGCTGAGAAAGGTACGTTTGCTCAAGAAGTTAATACATTGGACACAGAAAGAGTAAACGTACGCGGGTTCAGATCCATAACTTGTCTGTACTCATTCTGATAACAAGTTTACACAGTTTATTTTTTATCGTACTACTTGCTTGACCGAACAAAATTTGAAGAACAATCGAAACAGAATTTATGGAATTTATTGATGGTCTCCATCATCTATACGAACTATTTGTTCGTTAGAGCGTGTTTTCTTTTGCAATAAATTCACTTACAGGTATATAAAGAAGTATCTAAGACGCTTTGACAATTCTAGACTAAAAAACCTTGAAAGTTTTGGAAAAATATTTAACAAAGAAAAAATATACAATGTATACACGGCGTTCATATAATAAGGAATCATTTAAGGTTCTGCATTAATTCTTTTTTTAAAAAAATGTTATTTTGTTAATGTTTAATCAGATTTCTAAGTATTCTATGCAAATTTTTCCGTTAGAGTAAATGTTTATCAAAGAAGATACTTTCTGTTTAGAAAAACTCCCTGTTAGTATTTAAATATAAAAGTACAAGGGAAATATAACATTAATTAAATTTTAAGTCACTTAAATAATTTTAAATTAATTTCATAAATTTGTTGACTAAAGTTCAAAATTATGTCTTTTTACCCAAAATTCGTTCTTGAGCTTCTCTTCATTTAAATTCATCACGTAAACTGAATCGTGTCCAGCACTTTATTGACAATGTCCTCAGGTTTTGATAAACCTACAACTTTGCAACCTTCTGTGACTTCTTTGCAACTTTTTCCCCAAAATTCGTTCTTGAGCTTCTTTTCATTTAAATTCATCACATAAACTGAATCGTGTCCAACACTTTATTGACAATGTCCTCAGGTTTTGATAAACCTACAACTTTGCAACCTTCTGTGAAGTTGAGTTTTTTTGTTTCATTGACTGTTAATAAAGCGTCCTATGAGACAACACTTTTCTTCTCAAGCAACGATTCCACAGTCCAGTCAATCGTTGCGGTATTTTTCTGCGACAGCTTGTAATAATGTACTACCGCAACCATATTGGCGACATTATGCGAAACGAAACACATGGTTACAAATTCCGCACGTACAGCACATACGAAATCGGAGTTACCAGCTTGGCTTGTTATCCTGAACGTTGGCATTGTTGCGATAGTACGTAATAAATTTAAACAGCATCATTTTTTTGTATGTAGAAAGAAAAGCAATTATTTAATTATTCAGTTTTTGACTAAATTGTTGAGTGAGTGTTGAATAACGTGGAACGTAACACAACACGAGCGATGTTGCGACAGATCTCGTAATTTTGAAGTGGTGTCTGATGACGAGGGCAACACCTGAACAAGCACCCTACTCTCCTAATTTTTACACTACGTCAACGTCAGGGCTTTGATGGATTTAACGTGCATCAGCAATAGCTCTTCAGTGGCATCAAGACTCAAACCTTTGCCTCATGAGTGCAGGCCACGAGTTTGTGACCGTTACCATGAGGCTACTGCGGACAATATTAAATCATTGAAATATAGTTATTGTGTATAATAAAAGTTATATATGTTTTTCAATTTAAGTACTTTATCTTGTTCTAGTCACAAATAGCAGATTTTAATTTAATTTTTCAAGTTCTTTAATCTAATTTTCATCCTTTTTAGGGTTAAAGAACGTCCATTCCAATTACAAAACATGGTAGGAGAAATTCTAAATTTTGATTTGATGTCTTTTTTGAAACATTTCAGTTGCATTTTACTGCCATGTCATTACAATGCAAATGAAATGTTTGAATATATGCTCAAAAACAGACATAATTTACAGTAGATTGAAGATGCAAATTTAAATCAAGACAGAAATGTAAATTAAGTTTAAAAAAAAAGAAATGAGAAATAGAAAATGCAATCACATTAGCATCAATAAACTTTTTTTTAATTCTAAAATATTCATTCCAAATTAACTGGGATGAATTTATTTCAAATATCATCATACAAGGCGACTTTTAAAAGAAGGTACACCATATATATCGAATCCCTACAACTACTACGTACTTATGGAGATTTAAATTGCATCTTCGCGACAGTTCCAGGAAGAACTCCAAAATACTACTTTTTATATCAAAAGATATGAAGCTTTTTCTACTCGGGAAGAGGGGTTTTCTTTGATATTTTTTTCCCTTCCACTTTCCCCATAATCTAACTATTTTTATTGGATTCCCCCGGCGCCTAAAGTGCATGTTGGTATGCAGGAGATTGTACGAGCAAATCGATTCTACACTCAAATAATAAATTTACCAATAAAATATGCAGAAAAACGTGTATGGAATATAAACCGAATCAGTTGGGAGAGCTTTGGGATCTCGATTATTTTATTGCAAAACATATTACCTAGAAAAATATGTTACTCAGGCGCCGAAAGTGATTTGTTGAAGTCGTTCATATGGAATATGTCTATCGCTTAAAGTTAGTTAGAGTGAAGAAATAGCAATTTACGCCGAGAAAACTAGCAGAGAAGAAAAATACGTTGTACAAACAGAAAATGATTTGTTGGTATAGTATACATTCGCACTTCTGAAGCTACAACTTTATTTAGATAGGGATTACGACAACTGATATTACAAAAAAAAATGAAGTCAGAAGAGGGAAATAAATAACATGTATTGGGAAAAGGGATTTTTACCATTTGATTCAGGAAAAAAATTCGGATGCCAAGAGGTGATATGATATTCTAGTCACATAAAAATACATAACTCTTTCAAGAAGTAGTTATTACATGTTTTGTTTGCTGATTAATATGTTTGCAGGGATAGAAATAGGGAATTGGGATTTTTCAGTCTTATTCAGAAAAAAAAATTCGAATGTCGCAAGGTAAAATGATATTCTGTTCACATAAATATACATAACAATATCAAGAAGTAATTATTTTGATTGTTGTTATAGTCGAATTAAATTAAATGCACTGTCATGTTTTGTTTGCTGATTAATATGTTTGCAATATAAGTTTACCATATATTCAAATTTTAATTCAATGTATATTTAGGTTATACCATATTATTTTAAAAGTAGATAATATGCAATTTTGTACATTAAGTTATAAAAATACTATTATTCAAGAAGAAAAATAAGTTTTGTACTCTTATTTCTAAATTTTGTTTAAAAATTTTACTAAATATATGATAGTTAAAAAATAAGTAAGGTAAAGAAAAGGTGTCTTCATAAACAACTGCCAAATGAAGAGTACTTACAAAGTAAGTTGTAATATGAAGAAAATTGGCTAATTTTTTCGTAAAAAATCCCTCTCTGTTTATGAATAATAATATTAAATAAAAGTGATAGACAAATTAAATATTCTAAAAAATAGAGAAAGTCCAACTTTTGAAACTTAAGAGCAAGAATAAAAAACTAATACATGAAGAAAAATCAATTGATCAAAATGAAAAACTCTTGTGTTTCCTAAAGCTATTACACTTACTTAGGGTGAGGTAGGATTAAGCATAACTTTTTTTTGGCTCCCGACCTTCTCCATTAGCATCAAATTTATGCATACTAGTGTCAGAAAAAATCGAAGAAAATAAACGATAAATGAAAAACAATTAGGCCTAAAATTAGCGCGTGTAAACAAGTATTAACTACGAGAGAATTAAACTAATATGAATAAATATTAGGTTGGTGTATATGAAGTAGTAGATTTTCTTTACATGTGAAGTTTGTTTCTCTCTATTCTTTATGCTTTTGTTTTTTTGACGTTACCTTCTTTATAGTCGTATTGTAAATTTGCAAAGTAAAATTTCAACAAAAAGAATTTACTCAAAGGTTTTCCATTTTGTTATTTGTTTCGAATATTATAAGGATATGAATTAAAGCGATATTCGTGTATTTTTTGGTACATATTTTATAAATTTTGTAATAATGCTGCAAAATCTACTCACAATATAAACCAGGCATCAGCAGGGAATACGTTTAACGATCAAACAGCTGCGTAGGTTTGAAAAATATCAATCTGGTGTTTTCCTTACAAAATAAACCCAGTGTGTGGAAGACCCAAAAGCATGTGCGAAAAATGATGCTCTGAATGTATTAGGGGAAAAGGAATCCAACTGTATCTATTATATTGCCAGTACATACATGAAACACATGAAAAATGTAAAACTATGTTCCCATCACAACACCTCCACACATTATGTGCTCCACGGCAATATCCTGTCGCATATGTGGTACAAAATCGTTACAAAATTAAATGGATTAAAATGTGAAATTTATTAGCACCCAGATTATTTATTAGATCTTTCGGTAATGGATTTTCTTTTTTTTTAACATTTAAGGTATTCGACTACGTTTGGAACAGTGATTTTAAAAAAGCACATAAATTGATAATTTCCATGATATTTAGTGTCACTCAGATTATAATCCATGCATAAAACTGTTTTAAGGATATTTTGACGAAAAAATTTATTTAAATATAATATTTTAGAAAAAAAATAAACGTAGAATAATCTTTTTTCCAAATGTTCTCCTTTTGTGAAAAAATGCTTCTATTACAATAGTGTTTTGCCAGTATATAGTTCCGACCACTCTACGGAGGCTCAACTAGAATTTTTGAAAAATTCGCATTATTTTCAGAGTTACCACCAATTAAAATAATTATTCGCGTTTTTTTCTTAAAATTGCTACCCTCTGCTGTTGTATAATATGAATAAACCCACTTCTAAGTCATATATTTCAAAAATTCTAGTTGAGCTTCTGACAGAGGTCTGAGCTATATACAAGCAAAATATTATTCGAATAGAAGCATTTTTCACAAAAGAACATTTGGAAAAAAGATTATTCTAAGTTAATTTTTTGCCAAAATATTGTATTTAAATAATTTTTTTGTCAAAATCTCCTTAAAACACTTTTATGCATATATTCTAATCTAACTAACACTAAATATCATGAAAATTATCCATTTATGTGCTTTGCAAAATCACGGTTCCGAACGTAGTCGGATACCTTAAAATGCTAAATTTATTAGCACCCAGCTTATTCATTAGATATTTCCGGTAATGGATTTTCATTTTTTTTAACATTTAAAACACTTCCTTAGTATGAAAATGAAGATGGACCGAGAAAAATTCCACATCAGAGTATATTGATTCTAAAGATCAGAATTTTTTAAGACAATAAAATCTTAGTGGGAAAGGTGTATTGAATCAAAAGAAGTATATTTTTTTGCAAAATAAACAGCTTTTCAAAAAGGATATACAATTTTATGTATTCAATTGAAAATTCTACATTTCATGCTCATCAACATAATAATTAATAAATTGTTGCAAAAATATATTCTTGAAAGAAAACTTGAATTCAAGAACGTAGCTAAAATTTAATATACATGTAGTAAAAAAAAAACGTAAGTAAATGTTTAGGAACCCATACTCCATACATTAATTCTTAATTATCTTTATAAGGCTCCTTTGGGATGTTCATATTTAGAAGAATCTGGAGCAATGTAACCTTGATCAGTTATTTAAATTAGCAATTAAATTTGAGATAAACAAAACATTATATATATATATATATATATATATATTATATACATTCACCATAATCGTAGTGTTTTACATATTATTCACCACTTTACAACCATTTAGAAACAAATTAGATTTCGAAAATTTGATATGTTTTCCTGGAATATTTAGAGCGAATAACAGGTAATTTTCAATTCAACTCAAGTTAGAAATCTACATAAAGCGCGTCTAGCAAATCGATGCGGGCGAATGTGTAATATCCTTCTTGGATAAGATAAAAAGCTTTTACAGTGATAAAATAACAGGAGGTTTTAACTCAGGTATATATCAGGTTTTTTTTTCTTTTTCAACTTTTCCACAAAGTATGGTGAATTTGCAGAAGTGAAAAAAAATTTAATCAACACCCGTCAGAAACGTGAAGTGATAGATGATTTTTTGGCGAGAACAATTTTTCTCATCCTCCTTTTGTGTTGTTGGCAAGTGCAGTGCTGTTGTGCTTCTTTGTCGGGTGGACGGCTGAAGGTGGAAGAAATATGGACCAGTTTAAGATCTAGGAAGGCCAACCGATATATTAAACGGGCCAAGATCTAAAGAATGCCATTTCGCATTTAAGAAACAAAGTGCAATCCTGATCCGATCTGAAAGGAAGAAGGTAATTTGTTATGCCGTGATCTTGTTCAGTTACTTCTGCTTATCTCAGAGAGTTGAGTAGATTAATTGCATTGAACCAGCCGTCCCCAACTTCGGGCTCAAGCTAATGAAGGAATACAAAATGGAGAGTTGATGTTTATAAATATGAGCAAAAATTATATTAAGTATATTGCTTTTATAAGACTATTTTTATTGTAGCGATTAAAGATTAAAGAGAACATTGTTCATCTTATTAAATTTAGCTAATGTACAAACATATTGTACATATTGATGACCTAAAATGATAGCCCAGATTTGAAAAATTACATTTTATTAAAGAGGACAACGAATTGGGCAAATTTATATCAACATTTCCTTTTACGGGATTGCTCTGAAATTTTAAATTCAGCTGTATATGGATTGCAATTCGTTAATATGAAGCACTAAGCATATTAATACAATATACATATAAACTTTCTTCGACAGTTCTCCGAAATGAAAAACCTGATATTTGCAATCAAAATATTTCAAGGTAGTTTATTTTATAACAATTCCTAAAATAAACAAATTTTAAAGCATAAAATATGAGATAGTGCTGTAAAAACAATACATTTAGGGGTCTTTCACTCAAGTAAACTTGTGCCGCATAGAGTAAAAGAAGCAGACATTCAGGATAAATTTTTAAATAGAATTCGATGAGATCCGCTTACATGTGGATTTGATGCCCACTGGTGTAGCTTGTACTGAGTAAGCTCTGTGTCAAAATTTCTTGGGAAAAAGTTTCTTATTAAAAAAGTGGGGTCCCTAAGAAATTTTCATGCAAGATAACATTTTATACTTACACATGTTGGAATCTCTGTACCTTGGGGGGCGTATCATTGATACGGCGGTAACTACGCCCCTGCTACTGTCCCACCTCTCAAGCTCCGGGGAATCATGTTCTCTTCCCTACTAGTTGACTCAGCTAAAATGATGCCGTGGAAGCTACGCTCTTCACACGAGGCAATTTGTTTATTGGAAATAGAGAAAGGTTTATAGTAAACCTTAGGACTCAATCATTATACCGATGAGATTGTGAACTTCACCACGACATAATCTTTTCAGTCAACTTTGTGTATGTGTATGAAAGTAATTCCCAGTCTCCTCTTCACACCAGAGGAATATATTGACAAGAATTGAGTTGACTAGCAAAAAGTTCCCTTGTGGGGAACCGGCCTTCAGTCCTTTAGCTCACAAAAAATATTCACCTATTTAGGTAATTTTTTCAATACATCGAGAAATGTCTTATTCACACATTAAAAAACTAATCTAAAATCAGTTGTCAATATAACTTTGTTGTTGTTGCTAATGCCACTTGGTCGGCAGTGGTAGACCAAAACCCGCGAAATTCATCAAGACAAAGAGTTCGATTGTATGTCCATCGTTAGCCTTAGCTTTGAGTACCATATATGTGGCAGTACTATTTGGCTCGTTTTCTCCATAATTTTGTGAGAGAACGTCCTGGGGGTAGTAATAGAGGCCTTTCACCTTTCTTCCCCTTCCATCAACTCACAAGAGGTCCTGCAGCTCAGGGGTTATTTAGGTATCCCCATGCACTATACATGTACAAACATCCATACCTTCTCCGGGATTCGAGCCCTGGCCCTACGGCACATAAATCAGAGTTGCTAACATCTATACCGATTAAACAGCACAAAGATGGTTGTTGCTTTTTTCGGATGTTTTAAGTACATATTCTTAAAACGCATTAAATTACATGAATGAAAAATAAGAATCATTCATTAGATATAGTGGTATAGATGCTAAATTTTAAATGAAACTCCGTTATAAGCACTAAAACTTTTCCTTAAAAAATAATTACATAAACACAATAAAATCTGCGCTCAGTAGTCCTTAAAAATAAACAGTCGATTGAGGGAACGCTATAAAACTACCATTAATTTCATTGACTACTTAAACTCTTTTCATCCATTACTAAAACTGATATCGATAATGAAACATATAAAAATCTTCAATATCATTATAAATAAAAATTTCTACGAGAATAAATTAAAATTAGTTATGTTCCA
Organism: Trichonephila clavipes; assembly: GCA_019973935.1. Lineage (NCBI taxonomy): Eukaryota > Metazoa > Arthropoda > Arachnida > Araneae > Nephilidae > Trichonephila > Trichonephila clavipes. The sequence goes on along the minus strand of BMAU01015098.1, from coordinate 147,517 downwards.
ATACCCCATTTTAAAAACTCTTATTTTTTCTTCCAAATTTTAATAAATTAATTTTTCATGTCCTGAGCGATCTTCCACAATTTATCAAAGGGAAAAAAAAGATGGTTATTAACGCAATAAAATTTTTAAACATCCATCAGGATTCCTGGACGTGTGAAAAAAGCCCCATCCACTTGAATGTAGGGCTAATGGCTTTTCAAACAATAATCCAGAGCTTAGTAGCTACGATGCATGTCACTTAGTGAAACATTACGGATTATGTAGTTTAGGTTTTCTACGCTATTTTGGCTCTTCCAGGATTTTACCGACTAATGTTTCCCCAGACATTGCTAAAATAATGAGATTACTCCATGTTTGAGTCGTTGGGCAAGGTGCCAAAAAATTGTCACACGTAAATGAACTGGGCTAGATCCCAAATTTCAGAAATCATTTCATAATTTACGACTGATAGCGTTCTGGAAAGTGGCAGATCAGATTTGCCTATTATTTGATGAGTAAATTTAAAGTTTTAGGAAAGATTTATTTGGAATAAAATTTACGCTTTTAAACAGGAAATTAGATTCACAAAATAGATTGAGATCGTAAATAAAATCAGTGTGCTGAATAAAAAAAAATAATGGTATTCATTTTTTTTCTAGTGCAAATCCGGAATTTCAGAAATCATTTCATAATTTACAACTGACAGCGTTCTAGAAAGTTATGGATCAGATGTCATTATTTTATGTGTAAATTTAAGGTTTTAAAAAGATTTATATGGAATAAAATTTTTACTTTTAAACGGGAAATTGGGTTTACTGAATACATCGAAATTCTAAATAGAACAAGTATGCTGAATAAAAAAAAAAATGGCATCCGTTTTTTCTTTTGCATAACAAGCTTTCATAATTACCTTCATTATATGGATTTATTTAATAAGTATAAAACTAAGATAAAAATAAAATGATTATTTATTCGGATTTAACTTTAATTGCTAAATAGAATGGAGCTATTAAAATACCGGCATAAAATTCCCCTTTTAAATGTAGTATAAATCAGGAAAATGGTGAATCTGTGTGTAACACAATTGCGGGATTGCATTAAACTTGTAATTATGGCAGTTTCAGCAGTTCAATTCTTGCAATGTAATTGGAATTTATTTTGTTTTATTTATCTGTTATGCTTTAATTAGTGTAATAATAATCAGAGTTATCCATTTTTTAATGAAGTTCTAAATTTTTTGTTAAAAATGTTTGTAAATGAGAAATTCAAAAAATATTTTTGAAATAAAAAAAAATGATAACATAGTAAAAAAAACTCAATATGCATAACGTTTCTGAAAATGTATGATTTTATAAAAAGTGAAGAATTCAAGCATAAATGCATTCGCACAGATTAAAAAATACGCATAATGTAATGATTTAAATTTCCACTACATTGAATTGTATTGGAAAGTAAGGATACTTATTTCCATGCACTTTATAAATTTAAATAAAATAAAAACTGTGTAACCTTTCTGAAATGAATGAATATTTTTCACATGTTTTTAATATAAATAACAGAAATTTTTTTTAAAAAAATAGTAATTTGTCGACTCTAGGGAACAGTTTTACGTGATTTAGTAGTTTTTAAATGTTTTTATTTCTTCTTGATTTTCATTTCAGCAGATACCTTACATGTACCTAAATTAGTAATTACAATTACCTGTAAAATAAAGGATACATTTATATAAAGCAAAGACATAGGCATAAACAATACACAAATATATACATTCCTAATGGAATATATTAGGGACGTATAAGAAAGCTAAAAAAAATCAAACTTTGAATTTCAAATTTTTGTTTTTTAAAAAAAAAAGATAAAAAGCAAATATATAAAAATTACATATGCTATAGTTATTTCATTAGCCCAATAAAAAATGGCAACTTACCAAATTAATGAAATGTTGAGGAAGCTTCATTTGCTCCCTATGTATATTTATGTATATATACATAAAAAGATACAAGGTATATATATATATATATATATATATATATATATATATATCTTGTTCAAATTTTCAATCCTTAATAAAATACTTTCTATTCATCCACTCATGTTCAATTACATTGTGTTAAACTTGTAGTGGTGGTTACATGGGTTCAGCTTTTCTCTTAGCCCTTTGCTGCATAATTGTTAATACAGTTTTTTCAAACAATAGTTCATTAATTAAATTTAATTAATGAATAAATAATAAACAAAATTAATAATGCAACAGCTTATATAGAAAGGAAAATCGTTGTGTCCCTGTTGAGTAATGGATAGCGCGCGCGCGCGTTGGACTTCTAATACAAAGGTCGTGAGTTCGAATCCCAACTGGCATGGCCTAGTTTCTGAGAATGTGTGATTTCTTTTTTACTATAATATTTTATTAGAATAATTAAATTTAATGAATGAATAAATAATGACAAACAAATAACCTATATAGAAGGGAAAATGGAAAATTGCGCAAGGAAAATAGCTTTCTATTTTGTCACTTAAGTAGTGGGATTCTGTCAAAGGTATATACATATTTTTTATATTAATTCTAACTATTTAATAAAAAGTAAATAAAATAAAATTTTTCTTTGTTGACCTAAATAGGAATTGACTGGTTTTTTTTATATAACTTGTTCAATTTATTTCATATTGCGATTGTTGAGAATACATATATTATAATGTAAAATAATTTATATATAATTATATAAATTATAACACATAAAAATATATACATAAAAAATTCTTATTACAACTGTGGGTTTATAATACTTGTTTCATTCCTTATTTAGTTTCCTTATTTTACCCTTATACATAAAGTATCCCTTTTTATTTGATGGTTAAAAATGTTCAACAGAAAGGGCTTACAATAACCTTTACTTGTTTTTAGCTATATCTGCTAGATATAGACAGAGATTATCATTAAAGGTAAAATAACCAAACAAGCATTGGAAACTTAAAAATATGGAAGCTGCAGTATTACAAACAATTGTGATTGAGGACAGCTTTTAAATTTTTACAAAATAGGAGCCAGGCTTCCAGCGTTTCCTGTTTGTAATTCTGAGTTAAAATAATGGATAGAAGTTCTAAATTCATTACATGTATATACGCAATACTTTGGCTTTACCTAAGGCATTTTTAACTCTTAATATGACATTTTGTTCGATGGACTAAATGAATTTCAAGCAGTTATAGAGAAATAAGTCGATTTGGTACTTCTAAAATCATATTTCGTAACGTAAAACACACACTCAAATATTTTACACACAAAGCAAGACTGGTTTACATGACGTTCACAAAAGAAACCTATTTTCGCTCCAGAGATCTCGTCTATTTATAGTTATGGTGAACCGGAAGCTATTAAATTCACATGATTTCCGATAAAAGTTTTTCTTATTCGTCCACATACCAGGATATATAAAATTGCATCGTTTTGGGAGGTAAGGTTATGGTTATATTCCGCTAAGGGTATGAATTAGAAATTAATTATCACGCAAAATCTTGGAGTGTTCAATACCGTTATGCATTGAACTCCCTTAAAATAAAGTTTACGTAGATTATTATATCATATATCAATAAATTTTATATCAATATTTGAGGTTTTTAAATGTGTATATATAGACTTACTTTTATTTTATAAGTTAGTAATTTTATTTTATGCGGTACTGCCTTTGTATTGGCGGGAAACATTAACCTGATGCTGTGCTCACGAAGTAAGTGTGTGTTTTATCATCTCCTAGTTATATCGATTTTAACTCTATACTAGTAAGTACTTGTAGTTTTTAAATTTTATCATTATACGTAAATAGTATTGTATATTATATTTGGTAATAATTATATTTCTATAATACTTCTTCCTTTCTTTATGGTCCAGTGTATATGCAAACTGCAGGTGAATGTTTACGAGTCGCATATCTTTGTTTAAACCTGCAATCTTGGTTTCTAAGGCTCAGCGTTTGCTATTGTACTTATGTGGCTGATATTTCTTACTGTCTTGACTGGTTATACTTAGGTTTATAACTATTTGTATACATTATGTATTATATATAATATATATATATATATATATATATATAAATTATTATTATTATGTAATATTAGTTAAGATTGGATAGAATGGACGGTATAAGAAGATATATATAATATATATATGTAATAATTCTCCCTAGTATCCTTTTTTTTTGTTAACTCTTTCTACTAATATTTAAACAAACTTTTAATATTTTGGTTTAAAAATAACACTGTAATCTTAATCGGCTAGTCTGAAGTCCCTAACCCACCCATTCTATCCAATCAGAACTAACATTACATAATAATCACGCGCTTGCCACTACCGGTATAAAAGGCGAAGTTCTTGTGTAATCGCTCTCTTTGTCTTTTGCTCCCGGACCTGTTGTTGCTGCTTGTCTCTTTGACCGCTTTGCTTTGTAAACATTGCAAGTTTGTCTCGTCAACGTGAAAATGTACCGCAATTTTGTCCTAAGCTTTTGGTGTGTGCGTCACAATAAAAAAGATGAAAGTTGACTGAAGAGGTTGTTTTAATGATAAACCTACTAACATTCAACAGATACCACATTCGGCCAATACGTTTATGTATATATATATATATATATATATATATATATATATATATATATATATATATATATATATATATATATCGAAAACTTAACATGTTTTAATAGTAGAATTTCAAATTTTTAATCAAAATTCAAATCGTTTCTTTTCTCATGGCGACTGAAAACTAAAGAGTTACATAAGCCTTATTGTTTGATTTTGAAATCTAAGAGCTTTAATGGAGTATCTCATCTCAGCACAACATTCGCAATCTCTGTTTTACTCAGCCGCAACTCCGAAAGCCCCATTCAAAATTGGGGAAGGGAAATCTTTCACTTCTCAAATAAATATCACTTAAATTTATGACAGACCTCAACTTGGGACCTAGATGAGAGGTGATCGCCAAGTTGAATGTGTCGGCTTAGCGCGGGAGATATGATTAAGTGGGGGACGTCGTGGAAATCAGGAGCTGAACCAGAACCGGTTTTGACGAATCGTTTGCTAATCTACTCGTCGGCGTGGAATCGAGAACTGGATTAGGGGTGGGCTTAATTTAAGGGGGTGGTGCGTGCTTAAGGAAAACCGGGGTGGAGTAAATTAATTTCAAAGTTATCGCCCCGTTTGCGATAGAGAGATTTCATAGTCTGCTGGTTTTAGAGACTGTGTTGGTTTTCGCTTATTCAATTACATAGTGAAATAGGGAATTTGTTCTGGTTGGAAGGAGGCGAGATTTTTGCCCGGTTTATCTCTTGTGCGAAAAATGAACTGATTTGAGTTAAATGAGGTAGGGTGGAAATAATTAATCTGGTGAGATGAGAAATAAGGGAAATAATATAGCTTAAAAAGATAAGATAGAAAAGAAATTTAGGATTGGAATAGATCAATTTATTGATTTTAAATGAATGCTACTTTCTTATTGAAACTAGAAATAGAGAGAACGAAATCATTTTTCTAAGAGTAAGATGTTATTTATATTTTATGAGTTAGAATAATTACAAAAAACTCAATGTCTCTTTGTAAGCTTAAATAATTTATATTTTTGTTTTTACAAATCTGATCGCAGAAGCTGCTGCATTTTGCAGCTTTGAAAAAAAAAGTTTCTTTTTTTTAATATTATCTTATAATATTTCAAATAAAAAAGAACTATTTTGTAAAAAAAAAAATTTTACTTTTTCTTTTAAAATAAATATTTTTTTTATCAACACTGGGCAATGGTCGACATTTTCACAATCATTCTAACACCATTCGTCGGATAATAAAGCATAACAGGTGCGCTGTCCAGTCCCGCCAAGGGCTGATTCATATCTTTAGATTAATTAAAAATTAGGTACCAAAACTTGTTTCATAAAAGAAATGTACAATGTTTATTAGTAAAATTTAACCAATTTTTCATCCTAGAAATGTTTTGTAGTCTGTACCATTTTGCAGTAAGGAACTGGTCCTTTTTATAACGAATTTAGTATATGACTACATGACTTAAAGAAAAAAACGGTTTTTTTTATTTCTAATGGTAGATTATGAACAGTTATTAACAGAGTTCATCAATCTACCAAGTACATTCACCGAAAGCAGGTATCTCTATTTAGTGCGGTGTCATATTGGCGGATACCAATCGCCGCACGTAATTTTGACGCCCAGTTTCCTCCCTAGAGGGAGGCACCTGAGCTCTGATGATGCGAAGCTGTACTAGGGTTTAATTTTGCCTAGTCACCCCTAGGGATCTTTTACATGCCGTATAATCATACGACATGACCGCTGTCGATTTTCTGCATCATGGAAATCCATCGACTTGGGTTGGGGTCGAACCCGCAACCTTGGGTACAGAAAGCCAGCGACCAACCAACCACGCAGCCGACAGAAAGAAAGCTTTGTTTTATAAACAAATCTAAATTGCTAGTTTAGAGAAGGAATTATTCTATGTATTTCATATGACTTAAATATCACTGCCTAAATAAAACTTATTTGAAATTTAAATGAATTATTTTAACATCTTGTCACAAACCCGTTAATATTCGAATAGAAGTAAAACTTAAACTTAATTTGGGGGTGGGGGAAGTAAGTGTCTATTAACGTCTATGATGGCTATCGGGGATGGACCTTGCTGTTAGGTAATCAAGTGACGAGGACGGCACGTGAACTGGTACCTCCCCTCCAAACTACCACACTATACCTATGGGAGGACTTCGACCTGTGATAGATTTAATGTGCTTCGCCCCTCCTACACTGCAGGTCTTCAGCGGCACCGGAACTCAATATCGCGACACGCCAACCTACAGCTCTTGAGCACAACAATTATCCTAGCGCAGACACGTATTTTTGAGGGAAAATAAAATATTGGTAAAAAAATAAAGTATAAAAACTTCATTTAAAAAAACACTCACATATAATTCCTCTCAGATGTATATTTTATTTGAGGACAGTTCCAGCATTCCCATTAATTGTTTTTATATTTTTCTTTACTTTAGAACAGTGTTTCTCAAACTGTGGGGCGCCCCCCTAGGGGGCGTGATAACCCTACAAGGAGGGCGCGAACATATTGAAAAATCGAAAACAAAAGACTATTTAAAAATTATCAATATACTAAAAGCAAACAAATAAAACAGGAAATACACATTTACACTTATAAATATATCAGTACTGAGCACACACACACACACACAATGGATTTTATAATCATTTTAAATATGCTACGCTTATAACAAGTTTAATAATTACTAGTATCACCATAGGTTTGTATGTATAAAATTATAAACAAAAATTAACACGGTTAAAAATTACATAATTTGCTCCCTAATTCCACCGTTTAATACGCCAGCTAGCGTATCCGGTGTATTGAGAAAGGGGAGGTTAAGGTATCCGACTACGCTCGGAGACTTTTTTTTTAAGTTTTCATAAAATCCCTAATATTTTTATATTTTTAGTTTCACTTTTATACACAATAATAAAAAGTACAGTTAGAAATAATATATGTACATAAAAATTTGCAAAAATTAAAATTTTTAAATAAATTTTAATCAAATTTTGGAATTTTTTCAAACACTCTATTTTTTAAAATATTTTATATTTTCCATAAAATATAGCTGCAATACATTTTTAAAACACATTTCTAGAGAATGACCTACAAGTGTTAAATTACTTCTTTTGAATCAAAAGTTATGGCCAGTCGAGCTTGAGAACTAGGAAATTCAATCAAATTATCGTAACTTTCAGAAAGAAATACAACTATAAAATAACTAAAAATTGTTCAATTTCTTAGCTTGTAGGTCATTCTCTAGATAATACCAATAATAACATTTGTGTAAAATTTCATTCAAGTATCTCTAATAGTTTTTTAGATATCATGTTTGAAATATCATGAAATTTACAAAAAAATGGTTTTGAGAAAAATGCATTTAAACTTTATAAAATCAATTTCAAAACAAAATATGACAAGTATATTACTAAAACTCTCCTGATTTATAAGTAACACTCCCACTCTTTGGAAGATTGTTAAATTTTTTCTTTCTTTGGGCCTCCTTTTTTTTCCTGGTTGATTTTATGAAAGGCAAAGAATGTTGTTTCGAGTCACCGACTCGAAAGATGTCAACAAATCTCTCATCACGCAGTATATAATTCCCTGCATTTATGCCAAATGCTTTCAAAATACCTAACACATCAATGAAAGCTTTTTTAAAAATAATGACGGTAATATATGGGTACCCAAAGAAAATGGTTTTAGCTCGATAAAAGTTTCTTTCAAAATGATTTGCCACAAACAGGCGTTAAATGATACATTTTTATTTGTGTCTTACCGTGGAGGCAATTTTATAATAACTGCTTATCACTCTGCTTTGTGTACACAGGTTTAACAATATTTTAAAGTTTCACAGAAATACATACAATTTTTTTCTGTTTATTGTTTTCTGGTGTCGTTTCCTCGTTGATAGTCACACCAGTTCTCAGCTCAAATCGGGCACGGCCCATATATGGGTTTCTCCCTGCTGGAGCAACAGTGAAAAAAAACTGCTATTGTAGCACTTAGCATAGCTTTGGCGTGATTGGTGTTAGTGCTAAAACAGTGTAGAATTTTATTAAACATAACATTGATAAGTTTTTCCTTCTCACCTAGGTTTTTCTCGCCTTTTTTAAAAATTTTCTTTTCCGACTACTCAATCTTTCTTAGAAGTATCTTATATGCACACATATGATGACATTGTTGACACCATACACATCTTTAACAGAAAGGTATCCTTGGAATCACCATCACAAAAGAAATACATATTTTTCAGATTTCGTAGTGCAAAAACATACAAAGATTTTGTACGCACTATGTTTGAAGTAAATCCCAGATGATTGCAGGAACACGCATGTATGACTGGACTTATAGAATTCTAAAAAACTTTGATAACATTTCCAAATCTAGAATTTCCCAGTGTCACACACACACACACACAATGTATAAAGTTTCTATAGAAACCACATTTAGCGATGAATGTCCATGTGTCTCTGCCGTCAACGGATATTCCACATTCTTCAACTGACATTTTGAAACATTTTATAATGATTTTCGCTTAAAAAGCAGTGTCGTTCATGGCATCTTTAGCCGTTGGTGTAGCAGCACAGACAAGACTTTCTTTCACAAAGTCTAAATGCTCCTTTTGTCATACAAGGCCAGTTTAGCTTAGCACATAGCTTTTTCACAGGTAAATATCTTTCAATCACTCACCTTCTAAAAATAGGTTGCAAATTAATAACACTTTGCTTTTTTAGCTTTTCAGTAGCTGAAAAAGGACGATAAAACTTTAATCGGAGCATTTTTCAAGTCACATTAGAAGTCAGTCCAAACATGTAATCTTCATGCAGGTACAGATTGTTCTCAAAACAATTGGAGAAACACAAACTTGAAAACACACTTCCCAATTTAAATAAAATATTCTATTACCTCTTAATATTCCACTAAAACATTCTTTGTTCTGTAAAAATACCTTTACTTATCCCAGTTTTCGTTCATTACAAGTTTGAGCACTTCAAGTCAAGAACATTACAAGTCAACACTTCCACTGTTTTTGTAAATGTCTCACCAGCATAGTTGCGTTTTCAAGAGGTTAATTTGATTCATTTTTTAACCCTTATAAGCAGATAATATCAAAAGCAGAATGTTCAGAAACAATTAACAATTAAAAATTGTGCAATTAAAGCAAAAAAAAATCAGGTTTTTGAAGAAATTTGCGAGCAACATTCGAAAGATTCAAATCAAAACAAAAACATATGAGGTCAGAAGAAACAGATGTTGCCAATCGCAAAAGTCCAATTAAAAGATTGAAATTGTTGCCTATCAATAAAATAGTTTAAAAAATGTCAGAAATTGTTTTTAAAATTATAATGGGTTGAAATTGCAAAAATTATGGGTAAAAAGCATGTTAAGCAGTCAACTTCCGGTTTCGATTTCACCTCTTCCGGTTTCAATTTCACCGCTGTAATAATATTTTAAACACCTGTAAATTTTTTTCTAACTATCGCACCGACAAAACAAAGGCAGATTTAGAAAGATAATTGTTTGAATTTTAAAAATATGAAATAAAAAGAAAGTGTGATTGATTTTTGACCGAAAATGACGTTTTCAACGTATATAGTCGGATACCTTAAAGGAATAAAGTAACAAATAATGTGAAACAAGTAAATCCTTCACAAAGACAATCAATCTCCTTTTTTTCTATTCCAAAGCCTTCGGAATAAATGTATGGATAGCAGTACACAGAAAATATCGTACTTCGAATGACGTATATACACGTCAGGTGCAATTAACATACTGGCTGAGTGAAACGTTTATATACGCCGGTGGTACTAAAGAGGTAAAAGTCGAACTGTAGGCTTAGCTTCAAAATATAGTATTATTGAATTAAATGTATCATTATTGTATTGGGGAAGAGGGTGCGATGAAAATAATGATTGAATATTGGGTCGCGAATATTGAAAGTTTGAGAAGCACTGTTTTATATACATGAATCTTTCAAATTAATTAAAACGCTTTCTCGGGATTCCTACATTAAAATAATTCTCGCTCCTCATTCTTTATGAAATTACCATAAATTATCAAATTAATTTATTACACTCGGATGATTTTTCCTTACTTATTTAATATTTTGTTCATTAACAGTGAAACAAAGCCATTGTGCCTTACGTAAGAAGCTATAACGATCAGCGACCAACTCCCAGAAGTTAAGTTAATGCAATTACTAATAGTGTTGAACCAAAACATCGAATTATATTAACGTTGTATCATTTAGTAACAGAAGTCAGTTCATTTAATATTGCACCCTGGGTGCAACTCTGGTCTGTATTGCATTAAAACTTGAAATTAAAAACGGCTTTAAGAAATATATAACGCAAGTAAATTATTAAAAGGGTTTTTTTTGCCTGAGTTTTGCAAATAAATTAAAGTTTGTAAAATGTAGTAAAAAAGCACACAATGCATTAATTTAATTTAATGTGTTTTCTGCGAATAACAAATAATTTGGAATTCGAAATATTTACGCAACATATATATATTTAAAATAAGCATTTAAGATTTAAAAAAATTGTATTTGTTGCGTTATGTTTATATTGATAAAACTGGCGTGATTGCAAAATTTCTGAAATAATGAGGATTCAAGTGCCGTAAAGTTTATGCAAAGAAGAATCAAAGTTGTACTGAAGGGGGCCCAAAAACATGTTTTAACGCTCATTTGTTTTGATTATTGTTAAATTTATTTCCATGCTTAACATATCTTTCTCACACAATTTTTTTAAGCGACCATTAATCAAATAGCGCAACAAACGTAGAAATGCGTATTATATATTATAATTATCCTACAAAACTTCGAATAGAAATATTATGGAATTGAAAACCGAGAACAAACCTATTATATACAAATAACTGACTAAAAGGGAAAACTATATATTTTTTCTTAGATATATAACTTAAACTGTCACCGACCCAAGACGGAAATGTAGAGGAGTAAAGTTTGCTTTGGGATTCCCAACTTTCCGCTTCAGCAGGAAGTTTATACATATTCATACATAATTGCAAGATAAATTGTAGAATATATATGAGGGTTAATAAAGATTCCATTACATATACCTTAAATTTTCTTAACTTTTTAAAAATTCCACATCCACCATCATTTTAATATGTATGTGTGTGCATGTGGGTTAGATGCTCTTTTAAGGTTTCTTACATATATTTTATGACAGAAACAGAACAGCAATGGAAGCCCCACGAGAATTTAAAATCATCGTTATACCTTGTTTCCTTAATGCAACCAATTCCATATATCCTTGCACAGTGCTCTTTGGCGAGATCAAGTTTCAAACCCACGATTAAAAGCTCCCAAGTACAAACAACCAACCGAATTTACGTGGACCTATTTTGCTTATTGTTTAACGACATAAGCTTGTAATTTAAGTTCTTCTAGGAGCATGTTATATTTTCAAAACTTTTTTTTTTTCCTTTATCAGGAATTTGCATAATTTTTCCGCAATAAAAATTTCTAATCTGATACAAAGAAAATAACAGTCAAAATTTATTTCAAAAAAAAAATAAAGAATAAAGAAAACATAAATAGGATTACAATTTGTCACAATAGTACTTTTACGGCCAACAAAACCCTTTACAACGGTCACGAATCAATACAACCTTTGCCTATTTGTCCATTCCTTCTCCCCAGCAGAAAATCCAAAATCTATAACGCAGCCAGGTGTTAAATGATTATGTCCTTCTGCTGTAGTGTAACAACAGAGATATGTCGTGCGCAAGATACTCATTATCATAAAGAATTGACGACGGCTTTCTAATGGTGGGTGCACAACAATGCTACTGACGGACCTTTGATTAGTTAGCAATTTGCGAAATGCGTCCGCCTAATAGTTTCGGACGACTTTCCCTCACTCCATTTGTTGTTCTATTTCTTTTTTGGAGGAAATCGAGAATGTCAGATGTACATGTAGATGGAACATGCAGTACATGTAGTTCCCTTTTTTTGAATGAGACGACGCTGTAGAGGATGAGTTTTTCATGTTTCAAATCAGTTGGTGACCTGTGAAATGTGTAGTTGGAAATTATGGGTAGTTTAAAATGGCTATGGAATAAGTTTTGTGAAATTTTATTTGAAAACAAAATACGAATAATGACATATTGTGCATCTTATACTAAATAGAATCAAAATTTAGTTTTTAGATTGAAATGAATAACGCTATGCAGAACAGCACCTGAAATGATTTAATTAATAATCTAAAGGTGAAAATATTTTTAAATATACACACACACACAATCTTTTATATATAATATTAGTTGACTCTTCTTCCTTTGAATGCTTGTTTCTCTGAGTGCGATAAGTTCTAATTGATAATCATACAGAACGCATATATATATATATATTTTCAAACCAAATATTTAGGTACTATAGACAATGATTTAGGACCATCGAAACAATAGATGGTCTGTACTTCCAACCAAATGAAAATATTTTAATTTTTACCTTTGAGATTACTCCTCGGTGCCTACATATCGGTGTTTTTTAGACTGTAATCCCCCGTCCATAAAAGAGGTCTGTATAAGCCACTGTCAAAAGATAAATTAGATTTTATGTCAATTGCATGTCTCTGTGTAGATTATAGAATTAAAAAATTCAGACCCCCCCATATAGGGATACTACGAGCAAAAGTAAAAGTAAAACATGAGAATAGAAATAAAATTCTTTCTATATAAGTTAATTTTGCAATAAGTGTATAACGCTGTATAAATGCAACAAACAAAATATCTAAATTAAATGAACATTATATTAAAAAACACTGATTGGGCGTTTAGTAAAGCTTCTAAGCAATTATGAAAGAACTAAGTTATTTTGCTTTAATTTTTCTACCTTACGTATCGATTCCCATATTTATTAATTTGTATTTCAAATTCATGATATTCATAACCTAACTGAAAACCAGTACGTAGTTTTGAAAAAACCAAATATACTGAATCTATCAAAAATAATTTTTTAAACAGCAGCTGTTTTTTTAAATATTCGTTTGAGTTGTATGCTTCTATTTCAGCAAATTTTGAAAAAAAAATATATAAATATACTGTAAACTTGGATGAAACATGTGTTTTACAAGACTTAAATGAAAAGCAAATTAATATTTAAGACGCCTATTAAAAGAAAGTTGCATGATAATTATATATTTTCACCGATTAATTCTACTTATTTGGATATAGCATAATATTCATTTATAACTATTTAAAATTATTTTCTACATTTATTTTTAAAGTATAAATTTTTTCTGTACTTATTTAATTATAATGCTTTGATAAAATCGTCACGATTGCTTCCTTTTGCTTCTTACAGATTGAAAATCCCAGATTCGATGCAACGATTCATGGCAATTTATATCTTTGTACACTTTTACTTCTACCAAATGTGTTTATTTATTTGCCAATTTTAGCTTAATAAATAAATAATACAAAATTGAAATCTTTGTGACCGAAAAATTAATACTAAAAACGTGGTTATACCACGAAACATGACCACATCTTAAACTTCATGTATATAAAATCATTGTCGATTTGTATAAATGCTCTATTGATCATTTATCTCATTCTTAATTTTATTGAAGTAAAATACAGAATACACATTTGCAGATCTAGAATGCATTCTTGATATATCGTGCAAGAAAGAGACAGTCATATAATAAATATAAGAAATTAACTGTAATATAAAATTTAAAATGATTTTCATTATTATTATTTTGCAAAACAAACCGTTTAAAAATAGCCATAAGTGTCAGTATAGTCAATCGTAAGTCATATTTAATGCTGATTTAGAATTTTATATTTTTGAGAAAATCTTAAACATTTTTTTAAAATCAATTTTAAGGACTCATTTTGCAACGAAATCCAATTTTAAAAAAACGAAATATTTCCGATTCAACCTCAAAAGTATCAGTTTCAACGATTCCGAAAGTTTTCATTTTTCCAAACAATCACGTATTTTGCCAACCATGCTCATTTTACATTAACATTGTTCTTCCAGTTCTCGAAAAAACTTTTTCTCTTTCTTAACGTCCTCATCTTTTTTCCCTTTCCATCCTCCAAGGAGGACACAATAAAATCCTATTATTTAAACCTTCGAGAAATGCGTATGCTTATTTTAGCTTTTTTTTTATCATTCTCCCTCTGTTCTCTTTTCTCTCTCTCTCTCGGCCTTTTTTTTATCTTACACTGCAGAAAATAAAAACGTGCTTAAGAGCACAAAGGAAAAAAATACTTTTATATACGCAGAGAGCTCGCGCGCTATCAGAGCATTAAAAAAAGTTTAAAGTATTTTAGCGAAGATTCTTTGTGAGTATTCCTTTGTATTTTTGTTATGCATTTTAATGCGTCCCGAAAATCTGCTCCGATCGCAGAAAAAGCTTCTAAGTTTCAATACTTTACTCATTTTCGGAACATTTCTTCCCCTCTTATGTTTCGCTCTTAAGAGGCAATAATGCTAGGTTTGTAATCTTGCTAATAATCCTTTGCACGAAGTGTTATTCAATTCCTCACTTGTATAGATTTTGAAACAAACAGAGAAAGTAATTGAAACAAAGAAAGAAAAATGCTTTGCAAAAAAATATAAAAAAATCGCGTGGAAATTAACCAGAAATGACAATTTGTTTCTTCTTTTTAAGAGCATTTTTTTATTTTTGTTAATTTTTCTAAAGTAGTTTTTCTTGTAAATTATTGCAAATATAAAATAACACTTCAATTCACAATTCACAATAAATCTTTTAAACTTATAACAGTCTCAGATCTGTTCGGATTACAAGCGGTTGTTCAACAACAGAAAGATTAACAGATCTCAATCAACTTTATGTACATGTGTGGGAAAGAAGTCTTTCTTTTCTTCACACTAAGAGAGTTGACAGAAAACTAGTTGATGGCACAAATTTGCCTTACGGGATACCAGTCTAAGACAGAACAACTTTTCAATGGACTATATAAACTCTATTTCTTACACAATGTAATGCGTTAAACGTGTACAATGGCACACTCAAAGGTTTGGTTTAGGGGTTCGACTCTCCCATAGCGAAAAGAACTTTTATATTCACTACAGCTTTCACCTGTTTTTTTTAAGAATATACCCCCCCCCTTCCCATATGAGAGATCTGTGTACGCTAATTAATGCGTGGCTTACTCCCCGTCCTCTCTCCTCAAAACCGCTATCATCCACTCTGCCCCCTTTTAACAATGATCTCGCATCTCCTCTGGTTGGAAGGGTGGAAACCATTGGAATCCCGCCTTGTTGTGGAAGAGCATTAGCTGCAATATCGTTTAGTTATAAGAAATAATCCAGGAAAGCCACGGAAAAGCGGGGTCAAATTCTGACACGTATTTGTAGACATGAGACATAACATGACCCTGACAGAAATATAATGTTCGAATACAACTTCCAAAAAAAAACTATATAAATTTTCTCTAATGTACAGACCGAAAATAGCGCTATTCAAACCACACACACACACACAACTTTAAGTAATCTTACTGAAATGTTAACAATATGCCTCTCTCAGAATGATGTACAATTTGATGTTTGTTGCAGCCGTGTTCATTGTTATAACAATTTTGATTTGGCCGGCAGGTTAAGTAACTTACTTAACCAGTTGCCTATTAAATAGGCGCTATCGAATTACTTCATAAGCAAACAAACAGAAAATAGTGCAACATATAGAAATCTGTACAAGGCCATAACTGAAACTTCTTTACAGTAATACAACTTTAGAAAAAATGACTAAATTGTCCAAATATCTAAAATATTGATTCTAAAATTTTTTCATTAATAAAAAAACAGTTTTAAAAGATAATAACATTTTTCCTTTCTTACATGCAGTATATATAATATAGAATTCTTGTTTTAAAACGATTTGAATCCTTAGGTAAATTAAATCCCATTTAGTCCAGCAAGACTTTCCACAGAGGCTGAACTGCAGAGAGCAATTACTAAATATTTGACCCCGAGAATCTCAATTGCATATTATAAATTCGCCGTTCTCCGCAGAGAAACGCAGTTAATTAAGTTGTGCTAACAGTATCACCTCATATCGCGAGGTAAACATTCAGTGGAATGTGACGGTTTCATCTAATTTCTTGTTACTCCATCTATTTTCGAGGACTATTCGTCTCCAGAATTCATTTTAAATGGCCCAGGAAAACTATTTGAAAGACATTTAAAGGTCTTTTGAGACGCAAGGTAGTTAAATAGGAAACATAACATTGTATTTTATTTAATGTGTACTCGTCATTACATGGTTATTGTATACATTTTGTGTAACATGTATTTACAGTGGCGCGAGAAGTAGGAAAATTATAAAATACTTAAATAGTTTGAGCAATATACATATTAGCTAACTTTCTGTGGTGTACAGAGTCACTCCACGCAAACTGTAATAAAATACATGTCCATTTGAACAACTAATTGGTTAATTGAAATGAGATTTCCTCCATCTTTAACACCCCCAAAAATGTTTGTACATTTCTCTGTGTTATTCTAGAATATAATGTACAATCAAAGGACGTCACAGAACTACAAGAGCTCAGTGACATCTTAAGACTTTTGGAGGCCTTGGATCCTTATGCAAACGTAAGCCTCACCTACGACCCTTTTAAGTAGACAACAAAAACATGCTTTCCCCAAAACTCATACAAACTGTATTCCGTGACAAATAAATGAGCGTTACTCACAATGTCATAAGCCAACGGCTGCTTTTCGACTAAATGATCAAGGATCCATTATAGTTGCAGACTTAAGCCTGTGGTGGTGTGATATCTATATAAACCAGTACAAGTCATCACGTGAAGATGATCATTTTGGCGTGATCGCTAAAGTATTTATTCGCTTACGGAACAGAAGGTGCTCAGATCGAATTCCTACTTCAGGTCTAGGAGTGTACAACGGATTTAACCTTTTAAGATCCACCCTGCATGTTCGTGCTGGAACACTCCACGCTCCAGGGGTAGCAAACACTATTTTTTTCACTGTCCGTTGGGGTTAACATAGTGTTAATGAAATTTAAAGAATGTGATATTTAAAGTTCAAAATATTCCGATTCTTGAAGGGATAAGAATGTCTAAACCACACAATCATATGGGCTGGATCTTGAAGGCCAACAGTTCAAAATTCGCAGTTCGGGTTCGGGAATAAGATTTAGTTAAAATTATTCGGAACATGCTCTCATTGAGGCCAACTCTGCTTATTGAGATGAGACCCTGAACCCAACTCGCTCATGCTTTAATTCCTCCCAGCACCAATTGCTATCTAAAAAAATATGAACTAAAAGTATAAAAAGACATGTATAAAGTATATACTTATAAATACTTGTAAAGTCCTAAAAATTACGCACCCGTTTTCTCAAGACCATTTCTTGATGTTGTATGACTATATATTGTTTTTAAAAATATCATTAGATTTCGATCTTATTGAACAGCTATCGCTCTTTTAGTCTTCGCTTCTAGATTTAAAAAGCACAGGACTGGAAAATTTAAAACGGAAGTATATTTATCTAAAGGGTGTTTTTTAGAGGTATAGAACTTTAAATTGCAATAAAACAACGATGTATTATTCGATTGACATGATATTTTTTTATTCGAAAGATAATGTTGTGGCATTACATTTTAAATATGATCAAGCAAGGCTTAGATTCGTCGAATGGGCCCAAAACGAGATTGCCGTTGTTCCCGATTTTCATAAGCGAATTTTGTTTAGCGATGAAGCGCACTTCTGATCGAATGGCTACGTCAACAAACAAAACTGCCGCATTTGGAATGAAGCTAATCCACAAGTGTATGTCGAAACACCGTTACATCCAGAAAAACTGACTGTTTGGTGCGCTTTATGGGCTGGTGGAATCATTGGTCCGTACTTCTTCAAAACGATGAAGGCCACAGCGTTACAGTCAATGGTGATCGTTATAGAGCCATGATGACTAACCTTTTCATTCCTGAATTGAACAACCATGATGTCCAGGAGCTGTGGTTCCAACAAGACGGCGCAACATGTCACACAGCTCGTGCCACAATCGATTTATTGAAAGACACGTTTGGTGACCGCCTAATTTCACGTTTTGGACCTGTGAATTGGCCTCCTAGATCTTGTGATTTAACACCGCTAGACTATTTTCTGTGGGGCTATGTAAAGTCATTGGTCTATGCGGATAAGCCACAAACGCCTGACCATTTGGAAGACAACATTCGCCGTGTTATTGCTGATATACGGCCACAAATGTTGGAAAAAGTCATCGAAAATTGGACGTCCAGATTGGACTACATTCGAGCCATCCGTGGCAGTCATATGCCATAAATCATATTTAAAATGAAATGCCACAAGATTATCTTTCGAATAAAAAAAATTCATGTCAATCGAATAATACATCGTTGTTTTATTGCAATTTAAAGTTCTATACCTCTAAAAAAGCACCCTTTATAACGTGATTGTTCAACCCCCTTCCCTAACCCTTCTTCAGAGTCGATATACGCATGACGCGTTTTCAGCGGATCTATATTTAACACAGGAAATCCATGTGTCCCCGTCTAATTGTTCAAGAACGGTAATTTTTGTCTATATCCCCCTTCTTGTCATTAAATTCAGGCAAAACCCATTTTTAGCGAAAATCTTTTCAACAAAAGAAAAAAAGTCTGTCAAATATATTTTGGTCTAATATCTGTGGGGACCTCGTGAATACTAATCAAGTGCATTACATAAAAATATATGAATTAGTTTGGGTAGATGGTAAGGTGTTATTTATTTATTCCATGATTATGTGCTATTCTTTTGAGCTGTTGAATTGATGAGGTATGTTCTTGGGGACATTCCATTTTAATTTTACGTGTAGTTACTTAGGTTAAAAACTACAAACATGCACCAAAAAGTAAAAAAAAAATGCTAATAAGACAAGCTGGACGTCTCTCACATAACATTTACAATAAGCAGCGCGAATTATCCAAAGAATCTCAGCTTTTTATATGAAACACAAATCGGTGTTCCAAAATTCGCATGATTTCTGTGTTCGGATCTTGTGATTGGGGGAAAGATATCGCGTACGAGGTGATTACATAAAAGTAATTGAAATATTTTCAATTTCTAAGATATAAAATTACGATTATATCCCGTTATGGGGCTAAGCCAATAGTTAATTAGTTACGCGGAGGTCCTGGAGTGTCAGGATCATTGCAAAAAAATGTTTTAAGATGAAATTAATTTGAATTATTACATACATATAGATTTGTATTTAGAAATACTAATTATAAATTATATTTAGAACAAAATGACTGCTAATAAAGCATAAATCGAACAGTGTATTAAAGAAAATAAAACGATATCTTCTTTAAAAGCGAATTCATTCAGGATGGCCAAGAAAACGATTGCCCCTCGCTTTCGTTATAGAATCTTGTGTTCAATGAAAGTAGAATTTTTATCCACGAAAGATATTTTCTATTAGTGGAATTGTTATGAAGATTACAACGCCCTAAGACTGCATCTAAAATCTTAAGAGTCCCTAATGAAAACTGACTCAATTTCTCAGTCATCGATCAAACAAATTAGCTGGTGGATTTATTCCATGTTTCTTACAGATCAAAGTCTGCCTCACCAAACAATAACTAGCTTTTAAACTTTCTGGAGGACTAGCCATCTTCTAAAAGTTAACCAACAGTTGAAAGAGGTAAGAGATAATGGCATGCGCAGATGTGATGCTGGTTTTTAAGAAAATGATTGATTATGCTTGAACTCTCCAAGGAATCGTTACGCCAGTGTGGTCATTTTATCAGGGAGAAATTGCCCTCTTCCTTCTGAAAATTTCAATAAGATAAATGGGGCTCTCTTGGAGTGTCAGAATTATCTCAGTGTTTAAAAAGAGTTAAATATGAGTATTTCTTATATGAATTTCAATGATTTAGATAAATAGATGAACAAATACATAATGTATAAAAATCGCACGAATAATTATTTAAATATTTCTAATGCTAATTTATGAAATGCTTTAACATAAGCTTTAAAAATATAACTTTGATTATTTAATAAAAAAGGGAATAAATGAAATGTTACTAATCTATAAAACATGTAATGAAGATGATAGAATTAATCAGCCCCGATATGATGGTTTTTCAAAATATAATAAGAAAAAAATGATTAAAAGCATCTATATATATATATATACGAAACTGGTGATATGTTTCAACCATTTTCAAAACTTCAAAGATAGTTTTCGCTAAAAACAGTATTTTCAGTTTAGAAAAATTAATCTGAAAAAAATGGAGAAGTAATGTAGTACAAAAATAACTTTTAATGAAGTTTTTAGTATATTAATTTGATTATTAAAATACAGTAAATAAATTATTAAATAAAAATCAACAAACACTCTTTGAAAGAGAGAGAGAGAGAGAACTTCGCAAAAAATTAGCAATAATACTATTATAATAACGGTAGTAAATCTTGAGCTCCTCTTTTCATCTTTTTCCTACAGATAATTAGTTATGAAGTAAGCAATCGACAAAGAAAAATGTATTCCAAAATACTTACAATCCTTATAAACGTTTTTTTCAATCATTCAGAGTTTTCTGATCATTATTTATGTATATAGCAAATCATTTTATTTATTTCGATCCACTCAGTACTTGTTGTCTTGCAGAAATATTAAAATAGAAAATAAAAGAAAAAAAATTCTACCATCAGTTCAGAAACTGCAACTGTAAGTAGCTATGTTCCTTCTATTTTTTATCTTCCTGCTTGTCAACATACTTATTGTTTTAATACCAAGTTAAATTTTATTTAATGATGCAAGAGCCTCATACAGAAAAAAATGAAACTAATTCATCGTGGAAGTCATTCAATTGTACAGAAACTTAAGAAATATTAAAAGTACGATCGTAAATATGCTCACAAGTACGTCGCAAAAATGGAATGAATTTTGTTAGTAAAAATAAATTAATTCACACTGAATCAAAATAATATCCGATGCTAATGTTTTTGATAAATGAAGAAATAAATCATGGTGTTTATTATAAGAAATCGTTGTATAAATATATGATTTTCTTAAATGAGTGGCGATAGCAAATTTAATCTGAAAAAATTTAACATTTTCTCTTATCACTTAAAAAAAGCACAATACTTCTTCAAATACCGTTGCTTTATTACGTTAAACCAAATTTTATTAGCTTAAATGTTTGGTGCCTTAATAATAAAAATATAGCTTTTGTTTTTATTCGATAGTCAATCGTGACTTCTTCGTTAATCAAACTTTGAGCAGCACATTAGAATTTTCTATTACTTATTTACGATGAATTTACTAAAACAGTTCACAGTTAGATAGCATAAAAATCTGAACCACATATTTTAAGCATCAAACGTACCACTGTATGGAGAAGATAACTATACGCAGCATACACTCAACAATAATATTTTTAAGTGACGTTTTTTTTTTCGAAATTAAATATATGACTCACAACAACAACTGAGTCGTTACTGAGACGAGATTGGGATCAGCACTCCACCCTGAGGCAAAAGTTTTGGGAACAATTGGACGATGCCTTAAAATGATCCTGTTAATAACCCATAAAGAATAACAATCATTTCCAACTGCATCATCGAAGGAACAAATTTATTACATAACATGCAGCACAAATATGCTAAATGATTGCAACAAATAACGTCTGAGTTCGAAAAGAAGAAGATAATGCTATATATATAAAGAGTGTTTTTTTTTCCAGGTATAGAAGTTTAAGTTGGCATTACTTTCCAAGATGGCGACCGATTTAACAGCTGTCAAGTGATTTATTCTCAGTTTTGTTTGGCAATTCATCATGAATAGACTCACGCCTGAACAACGCTTTCAAATTGTGTAATTTTATTTCGAAAATAATGGTCGATTTTCATAAGCAAATTTTGTTTAGCGATGAAGCGCACTTCTGGTTGTATGGCTACGTCAACAAACAAAACTGCCGCATTTGGAGAGAAGCTAATCCACAAGTGTATGTCGAAACACCGTTACATCCAGAAAAACTGACTGTTTGGTGCGCCTTATGGGCTGGTGGAATCATTGGTCCGTACTTCTTCAAAAACGATGAAGGCCACAATGTTACAGTCAACGGTGATCGGTATAGAGCCATAATTACTAACTTTTTCATTCCTGAATTGAACAATCGTGATGTCCAGGAGCTGTGGTTGCAACAAGACGGCGCAACATGTCACACAGCTCGTGCCACAATCGATTTATTGAAATACACGTTTGGTGACCGCCTAATTTCACGTTTTGGACCTGTGAATTGGCCTCCAAGATCTTGTGATTTAACACCGCTAGACTATTTTCTGTGGGTCTATGTAAAGTCATTGGTCTATGTGGATAAGCTACAAACGCTTGACCATTTGGAAGACAACATTCACTGTGTTATTGCCGATATACGGCCACAAATATTGGAAATGTCATCAAAAATTGACGTTCTGGTTGAGTACATCCGAGCCAGCTGTGGCAGTCATATGTCAGAAATCATATTTAAAATATAATGCCACAAGATTATC
The DNA here is from genome assembly GCA_019973935.1 of Trichonephila clavipes. NCBI lineage: Eukaryota > Metazoa > Arthropoda > Arachnida > Araneae > Nephilidae > Trichonephila > Trichonephila clavipes. The sequence goes on along the minus strand of BMAU01015098.1, from coordinate 124,421 downwards.
TTTCGAATAAAAAAAATTCATTTCAATCGAATAATACATCGTTGTTTTATTGCAATTTAAAGTTCTATACCTCTAAAAAACACCCTTTATATGGATTAATCTTAACTGAATTAATTTATACAGTAGAACGTTTATCCGAACGTTCATTATCCGGAGCGTCAAATGTCCGGACCAGTTCTTTTTTTTTTGTCTACTAAATGTACTGTAAATGAGTACGTTTTCGAACAGTGCAATGCTCAACAGTTGTTTCGCGTGAGGCCAAAAGTGACGGGAAATCCCAAGGCCAGGGATATTTGGGGAATTTCAGTTGTGTGATTTCGTAGACATCTTCGAGGACATTAGGTCGGTTTGTTTCCAAGCGAGGGGATGCATACGTGCTCTTTTGTTAAGTTTTGAACAAAAAATAAGTGATTATTTTGCACAATAAAGGTAAAATTGCGACATTTTGCACCAATTTTGCTTCTTCTTCAAACATGTTTGACGCATGTAATGATTTTCAATATTCATATAGTGTCTGGTTTCATATACTGCATATGTTGCATTTGGTTTTCGGTTATCCGAACAAACGTGTTTCCGAGCGGTGTCCGGTCCCAATAGATTCGGATAAAAGACGTTTTACTCTATATAACTTTTCGAGATTATTATATAGGAGTGTAGGATATGTAGTTACTTGCTAAGATTAACTTATAATTTTATTGAAATATAATTATTAAGCTTGAAAATTTTTAATCTTAGATGAAGTTAGGCTTTTATTTATTGGTGGTGAATAATAACAGATAATAAGTTTAATATCTGAGATAAGGGGTGTGTATTTGACCTGATTGCAGCTATATGCATGCAGCTTAAAAAAGTATCTGCATATTTTAAATATATTTATAAATTACTTTTCCTTTTCAATAAAAAATATTCTTTTATTTGTTAAAAAAAGGTTTATATATAGTAAAATTTGCAGTGTATTTCAACACTTATTATCATATTGTGTTCATATCAACTGAATAATTATACATTGGGAAATAAGAAACAGGAAACGTATGCCTTTTGAAAAATTATAGAATGCATTTTAGAATTAAATTAATGACATTTTAAATTCCAAATACTTGTTTTTAAGCAATAATAAACACATGTAATAATTTTGATTGACTTGAAATTAATGTATTACTTGAACTACAATTAAATTTTTGTAAGTTAAGTGAAAAGAAATACAATTTTAGAGTTAAAAAAATCATGTGAAATTACAAGATACAGAAAATTCAAACAGGCCAAAATATAAAATTTAATTGAAGATCCAAATATATCAATATGAAATTAAAATAAAAATTACAATGGACAATTAAATCTCATGAATGGAATCTTACTGTAACGCTACGAAATAATATTGTTATCAATTCACGTGTTTTTAGCAATAAAAAGAAGTTATACGTATGCTATTCAATGGAGGAATTAATTTATTCTGGAATTTTTTGACGTGGTCATTAACAGTTTAATCAATTTTATTATCCCATTGTCACACTCATTTTCAATTTTTTTTTACGGGAATGCCTTACACAGAAAATTCCTTTTTTTTTAACGACGTAATTAGCAGTAAGTGTAAAAAAGACCATTTTCGAAAAAGGAAAATTATCATACATGCCAAAGATAAAAGTAAATTAATTTCATATTGAGGTATTATAATGAAAGATCCATAAGCAAGAAGTTTTTGTCATTTTTGGTTGTGATCAGAAGTTGGTAAAAATAAATTCTCTTGAGTGTAATGACATTATTAAATGTCTATTTTGAAAATGTTTTGAAATAATAGTATTATAAACTTAAATATTTTTATTGAAAAAAGCGGATTTTTTTAGGTATTACAATACTTACTGTGTGTGTGAATATTGTTTGTTTATTCCATTAATATATTTCTTTTAAGGAAAGGGGGGGATATGATTCTTTTTTATGATTAAAACTTTATCTCTTATCACACATTTTTTTTTAAAAAAATTAAGTTACAGTTAAACATAACAACTGCAGTGTCGTATGGAATATATATATATATTGATATTGTTAGTTTTCTGCTACCACTCTAAAATAGTTTTGAATCACATTTTGATTTTTGTTCTAAAAAAGTTAAAATAAGGAGCATTAAAGAATAATTTTAGTGTTTTATGGATACTACGTTGTTACAAATTTACATTTGTTACAAATATACAAATTATTTAAACTGCAGTAATGAATTATTTAAATAACTAAAATGTAATCAAATCTAATTGAAAAATTAAAATTAAAAAACAGGACAAAAACACTTGTTTTAATATTACATAAGCAAAATAAGCTTTGAAAAGTACAATACTTATATAAATACAAGAACTCAAAAGTTATCAGAATTTTTTGAAAACCTTTAGGATATGCTTGATAAACCTAATTATATATTTACGTCAATTTAGATGTAAAATATTGCTAAAATAATAATAACAAAATGTGAATTTAATTAAATTTTACATGGAAATTGAATAAAAAATGTGAAACACCCTACCTTCTTACAGAGAGGACCATAAGGTTTCTTAGAGTAAATATTAGTAAGTAACTATTTATTTTAGTTTTGCTTAGACTTAAAAATAAATAAAAAATCATAAAAAAATACATGGCAATGTGAAGTTTTATTCGGCATTTGTATCTTCATTTATGCAAGTATACTTTATTATTGCACAAAATTGTACTTAATGGATAGCATAAACCACACGTAAAAACACAGTAATATACTATCACACGACACAATAAACTAAAAAAAGTAATAACAAAAATACATCCCGTGTACGCTTTAACATTAGTCTCAATTGATTCATTCTCACTACCCTCTTTGGTCAGTCTATCAGCGACCTCATTACCTATAATATTAACATGATAAGGTTGTGACGGGCTCATCGCGTTTTCCACTAAAAACTCTTCTCGGGCTCTTTGGAGCCGAAAAAGGCTAATTCTTTTCAACCACATCTAGAAGCGAAGCGTGAATATGCAAATTAGAAACCTTTTAAATAGCAGAAGTTTAACGTAAGCGGATGGCCTATTGGGAACTGATTATGCTAGTCTGAGTTTAAGCACGTGCACAGAAGGAAGGGAAGAAAGCCGTCATTGAGTGTGAATCTATCCGCGACAGTGATCAAGTCAAGGTGGATACTATTCCACGCGAGATAAAAGATATTTAGGATCCGAGAGGATTGTGGTTAAACAAGAGATTGAGGTAGGATATAATTCTGTTATCTGTTAGAACTATGTATAAGTTGAAATTAGGAATAGGCGAGAAGATAGTGATTAAAGTCGCGCTTATTTGGTAATACGTATTGTGTGTTTTCTCACCTTAGATCCACTAAGTTATAATATAAATATTAACATTGTTAGTGTTTAAGTTAAGATCTTAATAAAGATATTTTAAGATCATGGCAACGCCTACTTCTTCATTCACTCCCACACCTCTAGGTCACGAATATAACTTAGAAGTAAGGTACACCCCCCGGGCGAATACCTTACAAGTTATCCATTGGAAGTGGACATCGGGGGTCTGAGATATGTTCTTCAGTTTGAGAATTAAAATTTTAGTTTCATCGTTTACGGAGGACCAGCCACTAAAATGTTCTAGTGCACTTCGGCTATCCAATAAAATCCATAGTTCCCCTAAATCAAATCCGTGTTAATAATGGTAGAAACCAGTTTCTGTATCATTGATGCTCAAAGTGTTAAGGATGATAATCTCAATTCTTATATTAATCACAATTAACTAACTCTTGAAGAAAGAGCAAGTGTCAGGGTTATATTTAAATACGACAATCGCCAATTTTGAAATAAGGAAAGTAGTCGTGGATGGTTTAGAATACGACGGATGATTAGAAAAAAAGGTTACAAGCCTCAGCATTTGAAAACTACATATTGAAGGAAAATTTTGTTTCCCCAGAGTGGGGGGTGGATAAAAATGACCCTACTTCAGTGCTTCTCAAACTTTCAACACTTGCGGCCCAATATTCAATCATAATTTTCATCATGCCCCCTTCCATACAATAACCATGTATTGAATTCTATAATACTATACTTTGACGCCAAAGCTACAATACGATTTTAACCTCTCCACCACCGGCGTATATAAATGTCTCGCTTGGCCAGTGCGTAAATTGCCCCGGACGTATATATACGTCTTTCCGAACTATGATCTTTTCTGTTCACTGCTATCCATAAAAGTATTCCAAAAACTTTGGAATGCAATAAAAGAACCTTAACAGTGTTTGCGAAGGATTTATTTATTCCAGATCTCTTGATTATTCCCTTTCTCTCCCCCCTCCAAATACCCCACATTTCGTGCATACGTGCAAAGCGGTGGCATTGTGGAGGGGATTGCGTAACTTTTAACCTACACTTAAGGGTTAATTATAAACTGTACAAATTATCAAGATAAGTGTTAATATTTTAGCATATATTTTATATATGACAAACCTGTGAGGTCACTAATGATTATTAAGCTTGTTCTTAACTTAGTATTGGAAAATTAATTATAAAGTATATTATTCAGTACTGATACATTTATAAGTATATTATATCAGTGTCAATTGTTTTATTAGGTCGGAATGTATTTTGTCTGTTTATTTTCAATAAATTAATAATTTTTTTTAAATAATCTTGTTTTTTACTTTTCAATATGCTCACGCCCCCCTCCCAGGGTTATCACGCCCCCCTAGGGAGGCGCACCCCACAGTTTGAGAAGCACTGCCCTACTTCAGTATTTCTCAAACTTTCACTGTTTGCGACCCAATATTCAATCATAATTTTCATCGTGCTTCCTCCCTTCCATATAATAATAATGTATTGAATTCAATAACACTATACTTTGACTCTAAAGCTACAACATAACTTCAACCTTAAGTGCCACCGACTTATATAAACGTCTCGCTCTACCAAAACGATAATTACCCCGGACGTATATATACGTCTTTCCGAATTACGATCTTTTCTGTGCACTGCTATCCAAAAAATTATTCCGAAGGCTTTGGAATGCAATAAAAGAACATTGACGGTGTTTGCGAAAGATTTACTTCTTTCATAGATTTGCTTATTTATTCCTTTTCTTCTTTCTCCCCCCCCCCAAAAAAAATATCACATACGTGTGTCTACATGGAAAACGGTGGCATTGGGGAAATATTTTAGTAACTTTTAACCTGCAGTTAAGGGATTAATTATAAACCGCACAAATTCTCAAGATAAGAGTTAATTTTTGTATTTAATTTTTTGCATGACAAACCCATGGGGTCACTGGTATTTTTAAACTTGTTTCTAATTAAGTATTGCTAAATTGATTATAAAATACATGGTGCAGTACTGATACTTTTATAAGTGTATTATATCTGTGTAAATGTGTATTTTATTTTTAATATGTCATAATGTATTTTGTTTGTTCACACTTTCCATAAATTAATAATTTTCTTAAATAATCTTTTGTTTTCGATATTTCAATTTGCTCGCGTCTCCCTCGTAGAGTTATCACGCCCCCTAGAGGGGCGTGACCTACATTTTGAGAAACGCAGCCCTACTTGTCATACAGCTAGAGTTCTGGTAGGTAGTGAAAGTTTGCAGATACATTCAGGACGATTGAAATGGCGAGACTCTTAGAAAATTGGTCTCGTTTGAAAGTGCGAGGCCATGATTCAATTCTTATGGGCAAATAATGTGTCCGCATCTTCGATGAGCATACAACATGTAGCGAAATTGTGTCACTATTTTCAATCAGGCAGACAGGGTGTCGTAAGCCGTAATATGACAGGGAGCGGCTGACCAAGTTCTTCAACGACGGATATGAATTGGAGAAGGGATTCAAAATGATCGAAGGGTATCTCTCCGTAAAATCTCGACAGAGCTGGGACTCAGCTATAGTACCGTGCACCACATCGTTTCTGATATGCTAAGACAGTGTTGTGAAAGCATTAGCCAAGACCTAGCTCAATAGACTTTCGACTTGATTTCTACCAAGATGGGTTAAGCAAGTTGGTTCTGCTTTTTGATAAATGCCTTAGTAGACGTGGTGATTATGTTGAAATATCGTCGGCCCAATTATCAGACTGCGTATCTCCACCGGCGTTACTGATTTGATATAGGAGTGTAACGCGCTAAGCGCTTTTTGGCGCGTTTCCTTACTCTTTTTGTTTTGTCTACGCCATTCTTCAGTTTGCGCTCCGCTTTTAATTTATTCCTCGATCAGTGTAATCACTACTTTTTTAATTTCACATTAAAACTAGATTTCGAAGGGAGAGGTGGTGGCAAGATTTTAACATTAAATAAATACAACAGAAAGTAAAATTAATGTATTGCACTTTCAGATATAAATTATTTACACTATTTTAAGCGTTCATTACACAAAATTTGAACAATGTGTTACTTTTGCTGAGCAGAGATCCCGTGGGAAAAAAACAAAAACAAAAAACTAACACTAATATACGTTATCCTCATGGCAACCACATTATCGCACGATAAAAATATCAAAGTAAAACATATTGTAATCTTATCACCTATCTTGGCGAACATAAAAAACTTGGCGCCTAGTCTTACTGTATCAAATTAGCATCCCAGATGGAGTTACGCAGTCTGATAATTAGACCGACGATATGATAGACACGTATGCCTCTTAATTCCTTTTGTATTTTTGTCTATGGTTAATAAATAGTTCTTTATTCGACTTGTAACCTTTTTTTCTGATCACTCCTCGTAATAAGTTTGGTAGCAAGAATATATTTCGTACGAATTATACTTAATATTATAAGCATGCAGTATAATTTTAATGTATTTCTTTTATTACGGTATTCAGTCATGATCACGTTGTTATTCATTCAAAAAGTTCGTCACAAAACACATTACAAAGTAAACATTATATTCATTCCTTTAAGTTACGAGTCACCTAAAGTTCGCCACTGAAAGATAAATTCCATCAGAAATATTCCAAACATTTTTCACTTCTACCAACGTAAAAATTACACTAACTCAAGATTTGTTTGTTTATGACTTGAAGTGCCGCGTTCACAAATCAGAACGATGTGTGTTCTCTAATCCTATGACATAAACATTTGGGAAAAGGCGTTACCCGAGGAAAACTAAAACCCTCTGGCGATACATTTAAATAATACAAATAATGTTATGGCGCCAAATGAGATCTCTAGAAGAAAAAACAATTCAACCCATCTGTTGGAATGAAATATCAAAACATTAGTCATTTCGAGGGAAAATGTCGTGAGGAGATGAGGGGAGGGGGGAGAAGAGAGTGGAAAGAAGTAATTAAATCGTCTGCATGTTATCGTTATTTTAAGATTATTTGGGATATATCGGAGGTGTCGGTATTTATTCTACAGAAGAAGGCAACATCTGCATAATGTTCCTTTTTCTGCTTTCATATCCAAATAATAATTTGCGCACTTTTGGATTTGTTTGTTGAGATGTGTGATTGTGCGGTCGTATTTGTGCATTTCTGTGATTGCGGAAAATAGAATAAAATTCAGTTTTTTTTATACGCACCTCTTGTTTGATATTTTGATGAGAGTTACGCAAGATAAGCGGAACTAATTGAATGGAATCCCGTTTCAGGGGGAGATTATGGTTGTAAGAATGATTGCTCTCGGTAATTTGTGCTATTAGACAGATCTCGAAATCAAAAATGGTTTCTTTTTATGTTATTCATAGAAATCCGCGGTTCAAATAATTCTATCCTTAATTTAATAAGCAATTAACATTAATTTATTCAATTCTCTTTTAATTTTCCTTTTATATTTGGTTCGCTGTATTTTTATGAACGTTTTAATGTTAAATTATTATTAGATTATTGAGGATTCGTAATTGGTAATTTTTCTATTATTCATTTTATTTTAATGCAGATAAAGAAGCATTTACGAAGGAAGTGTGGTAAAATATTATCATAGTGAGGATGTTTTTAATAAAGATGGTGTGCAGGATAAAAGAGTGAATCCATCCAAAAGAGAATCATTATCTTAAAAAATAAATGTTTTATAAACCTAAAAATAAATCAGCATAGATCTTGTATCTGAAACAGATTATTCGTTCGTTATCATTTTCATGCCACATTACACAGCAGCATAACGAAGAATATTAGGTTCTCCCCTCCCTCTGCAAAGTCAGGTTTGGGGCTCCAAGCCGTACTTGGCGTCAGTAAGGCCTTGGGCACCTAGGGCAAGCCTCTCCCGCGAATCAGAAGGAAGTGCCACTTACGTTACATGGCTACATTTATTCGTTCGTTAAGTCTTTTTTTTTTGTAAAATTCCGCTTACATCTTAGTCAATAGGATAGTTATTTGGGTGTTTTCTTGATTTCCTTATTGTGTGAAAAAATGCAACTCATAACTTCCAACGAATAATGGCGTCTCAAGATTTCTTGGGACCCAGAGCTTTTGAGTAGAAGTAGACCCCACTTGCAAACTTTTAAAATATGCAGTTTATAGCATACACTCGTTGTCACCAATTCGTATAAATGACAACCCATAACAAATCAATGTAAGTGGCTCACAATCTCACAAACGTATACAATCTTACAAATCGACTCGCCCGATTGCCGCCTTTCGACTATGGCCGGTTTCAACTCGAAGCAACTTTGTGCCAGTTACACAGTCATCGTGCTTCCTGTCATCACATGTCTAGTGTGAAAAGGTGACATAATTTCTTTCACACATAAAGACAAAGTTGACTGAAAAATGAATGCTGTGAGGAAAGAAGGGGGTACCTGACTCATCGGTACTTTGATTGAGTCCGAAGGATTAATAAAAATGTTTTCCCCATTTTCAATACACAACTCGCCACGTGTAAAGAGCGTAGCTTCCACAATATTCTTGTGGCCGCGGTAGCCGAGTGGTATAGGTATCGGATCGTGGCTGGCTTTGTCACGAGTTCGATCCCAGTACCACTAAAGACCCGCCGTGTAGGGCAGCGATGCACGTTAAATCTGTCGAGAGCTGAAACGTCCTCCCGTTTGTGTGGTGTGGTAGTTAGGAGAGGGGGGTGCCAGCTCAGGTGTCGTCCACGTCACTTGACCATGGTTCAAAATTACGTGGTCCGTCGCCAAAAGCCCTCGTGTAGTTGAACAGTGCGACGTTAATATTCAATCAATCAATCCACAATATTCTTTTAGTTAAATCAACTAGAGAGGAGGAGAACGTGACTTTCTAGTACTTGAGGGAGTTGCACAGCAGATAATGCTAGTTAACAGCAAGTGAAGGGTCCCAGGCAATTCCTGTTAAAAACCAGCTCTCGTTTGCTTGCTCCTTCTGTAAGGCGTGACACAATATAAAAAAGGCCTTAAATAAGAGTTGAGCCTTAAGTCCATGGTGATCGAGCGGTAGATACCCAAGACATTTTGGAATGACCAACTCTACTAAGACCTAACACACGCATACTAAAATAAACATACTTATGTAAAACCGACTCCAGCTAGACTGGAGAATCGGCATTTCACAATTGATGCGACTGTGTCTACTTAAGCAAATGATTCGATAAATGTGTATGACACATGTACCTTCACTTTCATCTGGTCACGCTTAACACTTTCACTGTCACTGTAAAAAAGCGATCACTGCAAGAGAGAGAGAGATGCCAGTCGTATAAATTAATTTTTCCGCACACGCAGCTTGAAGGGGAGAATAAATGTTGATTATCAGCTTTTTCCTTGAAAGCATGGGATTGGCTATTTTGACAAGATACCACACTTCACGCTACCGGGAGATTGGTTCCTCGTGTTGATGTCATGTCCTGAAATACTGCGGGAATGGGAAGCTAACAAGTACATACTTCGGTTTCAGATTCATTGTTTCTAGTATATTTCCATGATCGCTGCGTTGAATACGTTCAAGCTCCACGGTCTAGCAGTTGCTCATAGTTGTTCAAGAATTCAACTTGACAATTTTGTGTTGCTTGTGTTTTTTCAATAAAAATAGGAATCTGTCATAGTTAAGAAGATGGGTACAATTCCGAAAACGAGTGTTAAGAAAAGTAAATGTACAATTTTAATATCGAATGGTCACATATACGCCACTGGGTGGACCGGATCACTTTAAAAACGCTAGAAGTAGCTCGTAAGCTTGAAAAGTCCGCCCAACTTTGTACTAAATGGTGGTTTATGGTGATAAGCTTATATACGGAGAACGGGCATGATATAATAATGCAGTTTTGCCACTGTTGACAGTTGGCATGTAGTCTAAAATTCCCATTTTTTAGGAGAATACGCCCAAGAATAACAAGTTTACAATGGAAGCCAAGTCGATTATGAGACGAGGCCCTAAGCCTTGTTGTCCCATGCCTCGAAAAGTCGCCGCGAACGAAATACTTTTAAGAATACTTTTTTTCTTGCATTTTAATATTGAAATTGCAGGTTAATGCAGTTTTATACGCTTAATAAAAACGACAATAACGATTTTAGAATATGCAGTTTACTTACTTAAGTTATTGACTATGTATGTAAAAATAAGGTAAAAATATTAAGAAAGAAAATTATAATCATATTTGAAAGCATTCAATTCACACCATTTTGCTTTACGAGAAATATGAGAAAATAAACCAATACAGGAATTAACCACAGTATGGGCTGAATTTAATTTGACGACAAAACATATCTTTTAGTAAAGAAACAAATAAAATATTTATTCTAACGATCTCCCTAGTAATAAGATACCACTTAGCTTTGAAATCAATTTCATTTAGTGTAAAATATAGACCTATTTCCGAAATAAACGATATCATTTCTAGAATGGGCACGTAATGCTTACAGCAATGTGTCTTCATTAGACGAGCAGATTATGTCTATTTACCAGAACGTGTCTTCGAAAACAAAACTCACACTAGAAGTAAAAGCGCGGGCGCTAATGCTACAATCTATGACTCAATACAGTTATCGAATTGTATAATGGTCAAAGGACGAAAGCCATCGAATCCAATGGCTCGCCATCATCATGATGAGGCTACAATTCCTTTTCACAATAAGAGAGAGTATCGTCATGGTTATATGCTTTCTTTATATGGGATCACAAACAATAACCATGAGTAACAATCAAATTATTTGAAGAAGACTTGTTGAGATTTATCTTGTATGTTTATTTGCTTTCGACATACTAAGTATTATTTAAGATGAGTTATTAAGGATAAAGATGCTTACCAATAAATGCAATAAAAGAAAAGAACTGATGAATTTTGGCATATTTAAGAATAACATTGAAGTAAACTTCAATTCATTCAGATTAATTTTTCTATTTAAATTTAAATTTGCTTACGGCATAAACTAAGCACTTTGAAGTGGCTTTTATCCGGATGAAACAACCCGCGACATATGGCTCCGATGTCCAGCAACATGACTTCTAGACGAATATAATCAGCTGTCTGGAGGCAGTTACTGGCTTACATAGATGATACTGCTACAGTAATCCCCACCAGTGAGTCGTTGGATAAGCGAATGAACAAGATTTTGATATGGTGAGCATGTGTTTGTTGTTGCTGTTAATTGGTAGCGTTGTGTAAAGTGAATCTGGCAACTTTGGTTGCTGCATCAAGTAATACTGACGGCTTTGGTTGCTGCGTCAAGTGGGTCTGACGACTTTTGGTTGCTTTTCTTGCGGGTAGATGTCACCACTACAGATAAGAAAGTTGTCATTTTGTTAGTTCAGCCAGGGTCACGAATTAAGTGGCGCAAATCCGGAGTTACAACTTCACATAAATTGATATCAGAAAGTTGTTTAATATCGTTATGCTAAATAAATATAGAAACTAAAATTTACAGAATGTTGGTACATTTGCCGAGAAACTTGGCAAATACATTATAAGAGCAATGTAGAGATTCCTTTGATTATTTATTAACCTTGCTTTACGATACAACACGAAATCTATTGGCGACGGACCACGTAATTTTGAACCATAATCAAGTGGCAAGGAAGATTCCCCAGCTGATACCTTCATTTAAACTTCCACACTACGCCAACATTAGGGCTTTGAACCTCGACAAATTGATCGTGCATCGGCCTTTCTATACGGCCTGTCTATAATAGTATTAGAACTGATCACAAATTTCCAATTTTAGGACAGTAATACAATTTGCTTCGAAAAATGTGTCAATATATATATATATATATATATATATATATATATATATATATATATATATATATAAGTACCAATTTTTATGCATCATAGGTTTCACGATTTAATTTAAATTTCATTCTCTCATTATTTTATCTCTTCCTCAAAATTATTTTCATTAGTTATAACAACACTTATTGAGAATTTTAAGAAAAATCTGTTATTATGAAAATTTCAATTCAATTCAATTCACACACACACAAATGATTTATTGAAATTCAATATCATACTTTCCGTTTACATATGTTTAAAATAAGAACACGTTGACATTTTTCTTTTGAATTGACAAGCTTTTTTACTATACATAACGTTAAATTTTCTCTCTCTCTCAATTACTATTTAAAAAACTGATACTATTTTTATTAACTTCCTTATTTATTCCTCATTCCATCATTTTTTAAAGTTTAAATTCTCTCCATTATTTTATTATAGAGAAATTACATAAAAAAGTTTCATTGAAAATATAACACGAAATGCATGGAACTGAAAAGTTAATTCAATCTACAAAGTAATGAAAGTTCTGGATTTTTTTCCATTCCATCATAAGTCATTTTTTGTTGGTATGTTCGTCAATAACTCTTTCTTGAAGTTTTCATCCATCATGCATGATCTGACATTCTTTGTGAGAATGGTATCTTTCAAGATGTACTTCAACACATTTTTTTAGTTATCTTTTGTGGCAGCGAGATTTTTTGAAGCTTTCAAATACGAGTTTTTTATTTTCTCTAGGTAGTATGGACATTTTATGTGCAACACTTATGTGGTCTAAAAATAACGTTTTTATATAGCAATACATTATTGTGCCAATACATTATTGAATATTACTTATTTAAGGATATAATACAAAAGTACTCATCTTAATTAATTTTTTTCTTATGATTTATTAGAGTATTACTTAAGTTTCTTTTGTGAATTATATATTTCATTCTTGCCTCATAGCTAGCTATACAGTATAATTACGTTGTTTATGCAGTTTATTAATCATAATAATAAAGCAAAAATAAAGTTTGAAATATTTCTTAAAACGCGCTGTACATTAATTGTTCAGACATGTAATGCATTAATTAAACTACACTTACATATATTATTACATTATATACATGTTTGTAAATCAACGATGTTTCACTAACATTTCATCTTGTACCTAATTGCTTTAAGTGAATTAATATCTAATTCTATTTAAATACAGGTAATGAAAACGTTCTTCTCAAGTTTTTGTTATTTCAAATACTTATTGCTTACGGCTCGAAAGTAAGGTTTAAAATTAAATAAGAAATAATAAATAGAAATAGAATAAAGAGTTGTGAATCAATATATTTCTGAATATGTGTACTACAGACTTATGCAGCAAAAATTCTACAGCATATAAATTATTCTGAAAATAAACTAATATAACTGCTACAAATTTCAAGAAAACAGTAATATGCTTGTAGCATCTAAAATCTTTTTTGTTTTTATAACTGATACTGTAATTCTTATTGTACATTTTTATATTAATACGTAACTAACAACGCTTTCTACAGTACATTCTATGTAAAATTAAAGCATTAATAATTATTTTAATGACATCAGATAACGAAAACTCTATGCGAAGTTTTCACAAACTGTTTTTCTTTTTAATTTTTATGTAAATACCAACACATAATAATTTCTTTATTTGCTAAATAATGGCCACGATAACCAAGAGGTCATTATAATGAACTCACAAGTCTGTACAGCTATAGGTTCTATTTCTGGGGTGCTAATTAATACCCGCTTTGTAGCACACATACTTGCGCATATTTAATCTGCGGGGTCTCATGCGGTCATAGTGTGGAGTGAGAGTTTATAGTCTTGCACTGCAAAGCAACATGAAGGCTGCTGGTGACGTACCTTGTAAGCTTGAATCATGATCGAGTGACGATGACGACACCTCAGCTGGCATACCATCCTCCTAAATTCCCCAGACACCCAACGTAGGGACTTTGAGCCTTGACAGACTTAACGTGTATCAGCACTTCTACACAAAGTGATAGCACTAGGCTCGAACTCATCACATGCCGGCCACGAGTTTCTAACCATGGCTCGTAGTCTTGTCACGGTGTGGAAGTTTGGAAAATGAAATGCCAGATTAATATTTCATTTTAACTATGGTTCAAATTTAAAAGGTATGTTGCCAATAGTTCTATTGTCAGCTCAAGTGCAACGGTCATAAGCAATTAGTTGTCTATGCAGACTAGTGTAGAAGAATTGTAGTTATATACAATTATTGAAATTTATAGCTAGGAATTAAATAATATGTGTAACAGTTCTATATAAATCTATCTTTAAATAAAATATTACATGATTACCGTATTTTACTGTGTTTGGCTATATAAAACAACGCCAACCAACTACTTATTCTGCAGATATGAAACTGCATTTCGCCAAAGCCCAGGATATGCAGTTTCCATGCTCGCATTACAGAAATATGCACTCATCGAATTACTTTCCCCTCCGATTAAGCCATCAGCTGGCGAACTTGTTGGCAATGATGAATTCCGATCATTATGTCGGAGGGGGTGTCGATTTAGCGAAATAGCCACGGCAATTAAGGTCGAACAACGCGCATGCTAATGATGAGGAGTTACAGCACATAATTTGCGATTTGATGCAATTAAAGCGTGTTGCTCGAGCGACGAGTTTTATCTTTGATGGAATTTCTCAAATGAGGCAACACATTTCCACCCACCAGATCGAATTAAATGCGTGTTCGACTCAATGGAAAAGCGGAGTTGTTACCTTTTGCTAATTTCGCGTGGTATTAGGATTTCGCTGCTGCATGGATGAATAAGTTTATCTCATTAGAGGACACAGATGTTCGGCAGAAGTTTTGGGAGGGAAAAGTAAAAATATTTTTGCCATTTGTGGAAAATTAAGCGATGGTTGTAAATCCCTAATGTTAGTTTCAAGACTTGTTCACTTTTCCCTGTGCTGCTGGAATTCCGACTGCTTGCTCAGCTGAAGGGTGTGGGAAAAGCACGCGGAGTTGTTTTAATTTCTCAACAGGTTTGAAAGTTTCTAAAGTAGTATTATGTTTTCGAATTAAAGAGTTAAATTTTTCACTTAGTTATTTGTTTTTAAATATTTCCTCATTCGATATGTAAAGCAATCCTTGTTCTAACCTTTTACTTATTTTATTATTTTAATTACTTAAAAAAGTTTATAAGATAAAAAAATTGGCGAATCATTAAAAAAATATATTTGTGAGTCTAAAATGACATTTCTTGTATGCACATCAGAAAGTTGCTTTAAATATCTGTCAAACAACTGGTAAGAATACTTTTTTTTTGTTTTGAATTGGAAAAATGTACTTTGTACTGAGCAATTTTTTCATTCATATTATCACAGGTGTTATGAACTTGGTCATCTTCGGTTTTTCAACTTGGTTCAAAAATAAGAAATCCGTCATGAGTAAACTTTGTTGCGTTTCTTCAGTTTTAATATTAACCTTATACAAACCTAACTCGGGTATTTGTATAAATCCGTGAGTGAGTGTTTATTAAACATCACAATATAAAGTAACACGAGAGCTATTGGCAATGAACCTCCTAATTTTGGACCGCGTTAAAGTGAGGACGATATCTTAGTTGGCACTCCTTCTCCAGGCTATCCCATCATGCACTCGGGAGGACATTAAGCCTCGACAGATTCTAAGGTGCATCAGCCCTCTACACGGCGGGTCTTCAGTAGCACTAGGGATCGAACTCATGACACGCCGTATACGAGTTCGTAACCATAAACACTAAGCTACTGCGACCACTTTATAAACCAGTTTTATATACGTTATAGTAAATTTCTAAGTAATCAAGCCTTTTTTCTTTTAATGTGAGGGTGGTTATTTATAAATTGAAACAACTACATAAATTAAATTAAAAGCTATCATCTATTGATTTATGTGGTCCAAATAAATGGCACCATATTTGCTTATACCCTAAAGACTAAACGATTTCTTTTACAAGTAAAAACATTTTCAAATGATACAGATTTTAAAGTATTGAAAAGTATTGAAATGTTATATTCATATAACAATATAAGATACTTAGAAATTTCTATAATGATAAATATTTTTATTTCTTTAAAATTATGTTTTGATGAACTGGTGATAATTAAATTCGTGATTAAAAACGTCATTGTACCTCTAAAGTATTAGATATTCGTTACATAAAATTATTCGTTAAAAATATTCATCATTAAATATCATCCATATTAAATATTTAACAACCTATATTTTTATGTATGTATATAAAGAATGATGTTTTTCTTCCAGCGAATTTGATTCTTAATAAATTATCAAAGCATTAATCTAAAAAAATATTAATAAATAACATCTTACAAATTTTAAAACTTTTTATGGTTCACGAACATTCTAATATTTAAGAAAACAGAAATATAAGAATGACATTTTAGGTCACAAAAATTTAATTTATATTAATTCATCAAGACCACAATTCTACAGCAAGTTTGCTTTTCACAATTCATACTATTAGATCTCTCTCTCTCTCTCTATATATATATCTTGTTCAAACTTTCAATCGTTAATAAAATACTTTTATTCATCCATTCTAGCTCAAATACACAATTTTAAGCTTGTAGTGGATGACACTTGATGATAATACAGTTATTTTCAAATATTAAATCATTAATTCTATTTAATTAATGAATAAATAGTAACAAACAAAAATATAAGTCCAACAACCTATATAAAAAAGAAAATCGCGCATTGTGCCCCTGTAGCGCAATGATAGCGCGTTTGACTTCTCATCCGAAGATCGTGGGTTCGATCTTTGAATAATTAAATATATTGAATGAATAAATAAATAGTAACAGAAAAAATATTACTTCAATCCATAAATAGAAAGGCAAATTGCAAGGAAAATCGCTTTCTATTTCGCCACTTAATATTGCGTTTTTTTATATGTGCGTACATAATTATAATAATTGTAATTATTTAATAAAAATGAACTAAAATAAATTTTTCTTCGTTGACCTAAGTGGGAATTGGCTTATTATATATATATATATATATACTCCCTCTAGTATCCTTTTTGTTAAATCTTTGTACTAATATTTAAACAAACTTTAATTCTTAAGTTTGAAAATAACACTGTAATCTTAATTGTAATCGGCTAGTCCGAATTCCCTGTCCCGCCCATTCTATCCAATCAGAACTACTTTTACGTAATAACCACTGCTAGTATAAAAGCCATATTCTGTATAATCACGCTCTTCTCTTTTTGTCTGCTTGCCTTCATCATGTAAAAATGTAAATAACTGCAGCTCTGTGTCTTCGTGTTGTGTCCGTGAAGATGTCGCTTCTGTTATAAAAGTGTCTGCTTACGTGTTTTAACGAATAGGTGTAAAATATAAAGTGATTGACCAGTTACGCTATGTGTGCTTCAAAATAAAAGATGAAACTCAATTCTAAATATGTTTTCAATAAACCAGATATGACAGCCAACAGCCAACACCCTCCAACGCTAACATATATCATGTATTGGAGTAATTCTCAGATTGACAGGAGAAATGCAACATGCAGCAATTTATCATTTTATATTTTAGTTCAATATTCAGAAAGGCGTCTGTACTCCAAACCATGACAAAACGAGTCCTATTTTTAGTGTCGATCAGGAGCCAGTGCGTCGTTCCTTCACGTGGTGCTTCGTAAGTTCACCGGGGTCAAAGTCCTTATGCGGGAGGCGGGTTGAGTTGTTCTGGTTGGTTTTACCCCAACTGACACTTGAAGGGTTGGGGATTCATCATAATACACACACACACACACACACACACACATATATATATATATATATATATATATATATATATATATATATGTGTGTGTGTGTTGTTAAATCTATAATCCCAAAAAAAGTTTCAAAATTTTCGGAACTATAATTTCAAACAAATCTCTCATTTAGCTTTCTATGACAAAATGGGACCCAAATTCCCTCTATGTATTTTAATGTACATCCCAGACATCAACGTAGAGCATCAATCGATATATCGTAATGCTCCGAATTTCGATTAGTGGCCTTTGGACAAACAAAGGAGTCTTAAAGGGGATTTGAGAATAACGAGAATCAGCGGCCGATCAGCACTGTTGAACTTGGACCATTCAATTTCTTCTGCTTTGATTTCGCTAATTGAAAATCGAAAAGCAAACACTTCAATAAAGCCCTTCTCCATGTAATCCAATCGAAATGTTTTGATTTCCTCTTTTGGAAAAAAAAATAAAGGTCGCTACTTTTGCAAAATTTAATTACTTTGTTTATTTAATGTGTTGTTTCTGAATTAGTTATACTGGTTGTTAAATAACATGGTGTGTAAAATGCTTATTTTGATTCAAACAAATAACTGCTACAAGTTCTTTTAGAATGGGTTTTTGTGTCTAGATGTTGGGATTTGATGCAATTTTGTGTATTCTAAAGCTTATCTGTAGTTTTATAAACTATAAAAAATTGTTAAGATAATTCTTTTCGTTGTAACTTTTCATTGGATTACTATAATTTAAACAATTCTAACTTTGATAGCTCCTTCTTTTGTCCCAAAATGTAATTTCTAATGTTTTGTAGTAAGCCTTTAGGTTAAAAAAACTAAACTTGTTTAATTTTCTATCTTTTTTTCTATTCTATAATCTTCGACTACCAGCATCAACAAATTGTTTAATTGACAAGCTGCGAAATTTTCAGATCGTTGGACTTCATTGAGCCATTAGAATTAAATTTAAGAAAATAAAAATGATTATCGTCAAAATGATACATGTACTAAGAAATAAAATAATTATTTAACTGCAATAATTCACTACGTTTATTTTTTCACTCACTTTTGATGGTTTATGGAAAAGTATTTTAAGAGAAGTTTGTAATAACTGCTTTAACTGAAACATATTCTTTTTCTAAATCATAACTTTTGTAATTAAAGTATTGTTACTTTTTAGTGTTTGTTCTGGGCAACAGTTCACGACTTTTTGAACACCTTTTTTACTGGTAACAATAGAATAATTCATTGTAAAATATAATTATTAGCATGGCCCTTTGAAAGTATTCTAAATTTAGATATATTACACACACACACACACACATATATATATATATATATATATATATATATATACTTCAAAGTATTTTAGAAAAAGCAATTCAAATATTTAAGGAACAAATTATCCCCATATCTTACTTTCTTTCCGATTTCTCGAAATTAAAGATGCAAATTTGTGAATAAAAGTAATAACTTTTCGTATTGTAAATTGTTTGTTCAAAAATAACAAAGAATGAATTTAAAATGTTTTTTTCATGTATTTTATACCAAACATTAGTAAATTAATATAAGTGCAGTAAAATATTATCTAGAAATGATTCCTTAGAAATCATTGGGGTATTCATTTTAGAAGTGGATGAGGTTAGTTTCTGAAGTTATTGTTCTTAATTATAATGGACTAGAGAAACATGGAAGAAAAGTAAATTTCACGAATAAACTTCTCAAATAAAAAATAAATATATTAATTTTACAAGTCAAATGACAACCGTAATATAACAAAACACAAGTAAAAATATAGGAGTATATATAATACAAAAAAATATAAAAAACCATTAAAATTTTGTTCATTTTGTCTTTTTGTCACAAATATTGTTGTAAGAGGCTGTGATAACTACTTTAATTAACATTTCTCAAGAAAATTACGAACAAGTAGGAAAAATAATTCCTTTCTAATGCTACTAATATTCTAAATCAAAAGATATCAGCAAGTTTTATGTTTTACTTGTAACGATAAGTGATTCTTAAAGACTAACAAAAATGATTAACTTAATTTTATTATTGCAAACTTTTTGCATTATCTTAATTTATTTACCTCCTAGTATTCTATATCCTGAGTTCTTTATCCTGTTATATATTAAAATTTAAAACGAATAAATTACATTTAAATGAACTAAAACCCCTCGAATTTTTTTCATTACGTGAACACATAGTAAGACTTCAACTCTTAAAAATCGGGACCGGTTTGTATTTGAAAGTTAACGCTATATGCTTTTTTAACACTTCAAAATTCTTTACATCACTATTCGATACAATTTTAATCAAAATTGATTCCAGGAGTTATTAATAAAATATTTAGAAATATTTACAACCAAAACTTTTAAGAAATAAATATTGTAATACAACCTCTGACATTAACGTAGATGAAATATTAACGAAAATGACCTTACTGTCCTTCGAAATAGTCACCTCCCATCCATAACTATACACTACTGAGATCTGCTATACATGCCCTGAAACTTTGCACGAAATCTTCTTTTGGGATGGAGTTCAAAAGCCTCGTTACGTTTGGTTAGATGTAAGGAATATCATCAATATCGACAACGTGTTTTTCTGATCCTTAAATTCTGGGTAACGATTTGTCGCACAGATTCACGGTTAATCTGTAGTTCATCAGCTATTATACACCCTGTTGATTGACGATTTTAGTGATTAATTTTCTCACTTTCTCAATGTTTTCGTCACTGACGGAGGTTGCTAGTCTTCCGCAACAGGGGTTGTCAGAAGCACTTTACTTGCTTTCCAAAACGGGTGAAGCAGTTGTACACGCACATCATGGATAGTGCTTGATCTTTATGAACACGTACCAAAAACGCATAAGTTTCTGTTGGTTTCCAAGCTTGAAACAAAACTTTAAATTGATCTTTTATTTGTTCATTTTCCTGTTCTCAGTTAAGAACCAACGCGTACTAAACAAGCACTTTATAAAACAATTCTTACGGGGAATACAAATGAGCCTCAACTAAACAACGGTGAGGGTAGATAGTCAACACCTACCGCTACGTATGTACAGCGTTTTGTTTCGCCAGTGTTGCCAGATCGCCTGATTTTATCCACCGAACTTTATTGTCAGAGATTGTATTTACTTATGTACAAAATTAATAAATATTGATAAAAAATATAAACCAATGAGTAAATGAACAGAAAATCTCAGACAAGAATTAATATGCAGTTAAGAAAAGCTAGAAGTCATTTTAATGACACAATTTATGATTCTTTTATAGGATGCTTAATATATCTGCATCAAATCATTCCTTTTATTCGGATCCTTCCCAGAGACACTGTTTCAAACTCTGGATCAAACACAAACATTCGAAGACCAGAAACTGTAACACCGCTTTTACTCTTTTGTGCCTAACTCGCGTAACACCCAAACCAACAATAAGAAACACAAAATGACGGAATAGAGAAATCCACAGAACTCCTTTAACCCAACAAAACACATTTCAGCTTCGATAGACCCAAATCCTTAAATAGAGCAATTCTTGTGTAAATCCAACGGCGCGTAAGGTTCCAAAAAAGATTCTTTAACCGCTAAGAGGAAAAAGAGCGATGTTGAAAGTGAGATTTTGTCATTAACGGAGAGCTGATTGCGACCACTTTAATTTAAAGCCCTGGACCTGTTCGCGCAGAATTTCTTCAACGAAAAGGAAGGCACTCGGTTGAAAATTTTCTCGCCGATTCACTGCACTCTTCGAAACAAACTCCTCTTCTCTCTTTTCTGTATTTGCATACCAATTGTACGAAGCGTCAAGAATTAAAGTGTGATTCTTGTTTCTTGTTTGCCAGCGAAATTTCATTCCAAACGGAATAAATTTTCCAGCTGTGGAGGGAGGGATCACTTTTGTAAAATGCCCTCCCTTTATTTTTGGATGTTTGCTATCATCTGTGCCATTAAATAAATTGCTTTTCTGCGTGCGTTTTGCTGGGTTTTAAACGTCGAGATGACGTGAAGTTTTTGAAATGAAATGAATTAGACTGCGATAGGAATTTTCAGCATTTGCTCGGATTTCTTCTAATACGAAGATTGTTACATTTAGAAGGAGTGTGGTTACTTTTTATGGAATAGCTTTAGATTTTTTTTTCGACCCATGAATTTATAATTTCGGTGTAATATCCACGTTTATATATATAATGTGTAAATATCACATAATATTGAAGCAAAACTTTTTCAACAAGATGAGATTCAATTGATGTTAAACAAAATTTTTTTTTAAAAATAGTTTTGAATTTAAAATTCTTACAGAAGGAGTACGCGAAATTAATCTAACAAAAATAAACGGGATCATTTGCATGTTTTCTGTTTTTTCAAACATTAAGGTGTTCAAGACAAAAAGCATTGTTACAGAAATAAATTTGTATAAAACAAATTACTTAGTTAAATTAAAGATAATTTGTGATTTTTTTTAGAAAAGTAACTATTTTGATATACCAGATGCTTATAAAAAATTTTGGAGATTTAACGCTTTATGGTATTTATCACATATAAGTTACAAGTATAATTCAAAACACTGAATGAAAGAGTAACTGAAACAGTTTTACTTACAAGTGTACAAATGTTCAATGTGAGTCCTATTCGTCACATCGCACACATCAAGTCGGTAAACGAGTTCATCCCAAACTTTATTCAGTGTATCTGAGGAAATTCTTGCAACATCTGCTTCCATCCTGTATCTTATGGCCGCGGTAGCCGAGTGGTATAGGTATCGGATCGTGGCTTGTCGTGTCACAAGTTCGAGCTTAGTACCACTAAATCCTCGTCGTGTAGGGCAGCGATACACGTTAAATCTGTCGAGAGCTGAAATATCTCATTGGTGTGGTGTGGTAGTTAGGGGAGGGTGCCTGCTCAGGTGTCGTCCACGCACTTGACCATGGTTCAAAATTACGTGGTCCGTCGCCAAAAGCCCTCGTGTGGCTGAACGGTGCGACGTTAATATCCATTCAATCAATCAATCCTGTATCTTATGTCTGAAAGGTCAGCTGGTAGCCGAGGAACGTACACACAATCTTTTAAGAACCCTCCTCCCCCACAGATAAAAGTCACGGTTCACTTTCTTCCAATTGAGGAAATAGCCATTGTTGTACAGCATCAAGTTAGGCAGAACCAGGTACAGTTGGTTACCAGTTACAGCATTGGTCGTCCCGTACTTTTGCTTTTACGAAGATGGGCAGTTGTTTCACAGTGATGATACTACCTAAGAATGTTATTATCATTTGAAGGTTCACAACCGAATTTAATATGGAACGCTCGTTGCACAGTAATAGTAGATTCTGTCTTTGCAAACCGGAGAACACAAAACACTTTCTGTTTACTATTCCTCATTTTCTACTGACGCGTTGATCGGCGAGAAAGGAGGGAAATTAGCACACGTTTCGTGCACACATGCTAGCAAACAAAACTGTTCCAGTTGCCCTTTCATTGGATGTAGGAGTTAAACTAATATGTTATATGTAATGAATACTATAAATCGTTACAGCTCCGATATTCTTTTAGAAACACCTGGTAAATACCTTATTACAAAAATACATTGATCATGGAAATCAAAACAAATATCATAGGATGACATACTTCCTATTCGATTACCTAAATGTAGAGATTTATATTTACAACAACATTTTTTATTCCCAATGAGAATACGGATTGCTATTTACCCTTGAAGATCTAGTACATTCCCAGGGAGTTGGTATCACTTTTTAATCATATCGCGGTATATCAGTGGAATACCAATTACCGTAATGTAAATTTGACTTCCAGTTTCCTCCTCAGAGGGAGACGCTTGAGCACAAAGAATTTTAATTTTGCCAAAACCACTCAAGTCAAACATGGATCTTTAACATGCCGCATAATCATACGACATGGACGTTGTCGATTTGTTGCGTCATGAAAATCCATCGACTTATACCGGGTTCGAAACCCAACCTTGCTTGTACAAGGCCCACGTCAAACCAACTATGCCACCCACCGATGAAATACAACATTGTAGTCTATAAAATTGGTATTGGTGTCAATATTTTATTTTACAGTTATTTTTGCTTTTTTACTTGATAGGATTTTTTTAAAATTTAGATGATTTTTTTTTAATTCTTGTATTCTAAGTGTACATGCATAATATACATGCAAGAATAAAGTAACATTACCAAAAAATAAGTTAACTTTTTGGGAAATCAATCAGCAAGTTTTTTCCTTTTTTAGTATAACACTGGAAACTGTAGTCTTAATTAATTGCAAAAAGTACACTGCATTCATAAGCAATTTAAAATCTTAAAGAGTTGTACAAAAAGTTAAACTTATAAAGGCCTAGTAGTATAGAGAATGTAATTTTTTATCATAATAAGAATATTTAACAACTTTGTACGTATCGGAAGTAAAAATATAAATATATTGAAGATATAATTTATTGCCCTTAATCACATAAATAAATACATTTTTATTGGTTGTCATCAAATGTAATGATAATTTGATTTTTAAGAGTCGAATCCTGAACTTCTAATTTACTAATACACTTTTTAAAAAAATTTCTAGAAAAAAATTCTGTTAAAGAGTGTACATGGAAAATCGTCACTTGAACTACGTACTTATATTCGGAAACTATAATATACCGCTAAATTTAACACATCCTTTTCTTAAAATATAAATACATATATACTGCTGCGTAGACGGAAGGATTTTCTGAGAATTCCTTTTTATTTGTTCTGTGGTCTTCTATTTATAAGACTCTAGAAAGTATTACAATGTGTATGACAAGATATACATTTTGCATTTTCAAACGATGTTATAGTACTTATCTCGTAATAAAATATCAGTGCTTTTATAACACTAAGCGAATCCAATGAAAAATGACCCATAACCATGCACATACAAAGAAGTGGAAAAATCGGAAAGTACCGAATATACGATCCATTGAAGACCAAGTATTATTGTCCAAGAGAAGATCTTAAAGAACATCAAATCACCCTGTCTCTGATAGAGATAACTTTTCTTACTTGGACAGATTTCCAAGAATGATAGATCATGTATGGAATGCTACAATGTGGTACTATATTGCAACTTTGAATTGTAAGGACAGGGTATATATATTTGTACCTATTTTCTGTATCTAGATCCCATCAGATTTCAGGCTCCATATGGTGTGAAGAGAGCTTCTTTTGATTAAAAGGCAATTGGATGTGATTGGGTTAAAATGTATATAACAAGTCCCTTTGGAACATTTGTTTCATTAACACACTTTATTGTTGGATAAGGTAATCTCATGGTATTCATGACTATTTAATAGGATCTGAAATATATTCTATATTAATAGTAGATTTCATTTAAAATTTAGACTAAATATATTTTATATACCTTATTGACAGAAGTAATTAAAAATAACGGATTCTTAAGAATAGAGTGATAGAATAGAGGGATAATATACAACGTGGTCGTATACTCGGAGAAATACTCAAACTCAGTGGCGCAACAGCCCATGAGAGCCAAGGCCTACTGTATCCATCCACTGTATGTGCGTGATTATTGGGTGCTTAGCTTCATGCACAGAGGGGGTCGATTTGAAGCGAAACCCCCAGTGTTTTAGTCCCCAAGCAAGTTTGGTATTCATTTATCGACCGACTGAAGGGATGAGTTGACATCGCTCAGCCCGAAGATAGAACCCCGAACTTGTGGTGTGGAAGCACGATACACTAGCACTCGACCTCCTCGAAGAAATACATCGTAACAAATATGTGAATGAAAAAAGGAATAAGTGTACCTACGATTCATTGAAAGCAAACTTTTAATTCTCAACTTATTATGTGAATCAATGATTTCTGGACAAAGTAATGGATTACACAAAAGAAAATAATTGAGCAATTTTTTCATTACTTTAAAACGCAAAAAAAACAAACACATTTGTAAAATTAGTTTTTATTTTCATTAAGTAATGTTTGTATCATTTTATTCTACGAATTCTACTTCTTGTAACAAGTCTAAAATTATTCATTGAAGCGTATGCCCATATGTGAAAATAGAAATGTAGAGATCTCTGAATGGTCATGGTCACGAATTTTTGCCTATGAGCCTTAGACCACGAATTATATCTATCACTTAGAGGAGCTCGTACTGCATGAGTGAGTAATTATTTATTAATATTGCATAGAGCTATTGGCGACGGACCTAATAACTTTCACAGTCCACAATCAAGTGACGAAGACGAAACCTAAGCTGTTACACCATTTCAAAAAATTCACACCATGCCAACAGAAATTTTAGCTTCTACAGTTTTAACGTGCACTGGACTCTCTACACGGCCAGACTTCTTAAGACTCTTTGAGGCCCTAGGTCCAGAGAAGATTTTTCAAGCCTTGGGCCCCTATGCAAAAGTAGGCCCTACATGAGATTTTTAAAAGCAGACAGTGTATAGCATGCAATGTCATATACTCGTTCAAATGAAAATTTGAAACAAAAAAAGGTGCATGACTCACAATCTCAAAACCCTTGGCACAAAACGGCTTGACCGATGTCCACATTTCGAATTAAGGTATCCGACTTCATTCGGATACGTGATTCTGCAAAGCGTATAAAAGGATAATTTTCATAATATTTAGTGTCCCTTAGATTAGAATATATGCATAAAATTGTTTTAAGGACATTTTGAAAAAAAAAAACATTTATTTAAATATAATATTTTGTCAAAAAATTAACTTAGAATAATCTTTTTTTCCAAATGTTCTCCTTTTGTGAAAAATGCTTCTATTATAATAATATTTTGCCTGTATATAGCTCAGACCTCTCTACAGAAGCTCAACTAGAATTTTTGAAAAAATCGCACTATTTTCAGAGTTACCACCAATTGAAATAATTATTGGCGTTTTTTTCTTAAAATTACTCCCCTCTGTTGTCGTAAAATATGAATAAGCCCACTTCGAAGTTATGTATTTAAAAAATTTTAGTTGCGCCTCTGAACAGAGGTCGGAGCTATATACAGGCAAAATATTATTATAATAGAATTTTTTGCCAAAATATTGTATTTAAATAAATTTTTTTTGTCAAAATGTCCTTAAAATAATTTTATCCATTGCGCTTTTGAAAATCACGGTTCCAAACGTAGTTGGATACGTTAAGACTGGCTTATTGAAAATATAACAAAATTGTATTAAATAATATTTAGAGAATCAAATATGAGTGGCAGCTTGAAATTCAAACAAATTGATGCATTATTTCAAATTTAGCCGTACATTTTTTAATCAGCCCCAGCGTAGTATTTACTTTAAAATTGAATTATTTTTTTTAAAAAAAAATCTGTAACATACAGTATGCAATAAAAATTTTGAACAACTTCATACATTAAATATTTCCTTTAAAATAAAACACAAACTCGAAATTACAAGTCGGAATTTCCGTAAGATTAAAAGTTTATATATATAAGTCTGATAAATATATTTTCTAATTTATCTTCTTTATTATTATAATAAAAAAAAATTAAGGGTTTTATAAGAATATACTCTAATCAAAATATTAAAAATTATTATCTTTATTGAGATAAAAAAAATTAAGGTAATAAACATTACAACAAAACCACCTCTAAAACTAAACTCAAAAAGTTTAACTTATTAATATAGTGTTTATTAAAAAAAACTAACTTCATCGAGTCATATTTTTTAGCAATATCGATTATTAGAATATACAGACAAAAGATTAATTATAAACTTTTGAGGAGACAAAACTAAAAAAAACTGTTTTCAGTTTCCTTCCCTTTTTTATTGACATAACATGAAATACTTTAACATGATAAGACAATAACATAAAAACTCATATTTTCCTTTAAAAAAATGACTATCTAATTTCACTAAGAGTACAGAAATTGGATTTCACCGGCTTGTACCTTTAGAAACCCATGATTCCTTATCTGACGTTAGACTGCACAAAAATAACCATGAGCTGATTGATGGGACTATGAGTCTTAATGCTGTAGTCAAGAAAAACACAGCTATGGGCTTAACAAAGAAATAGTCTTCTTCGCTTTTTCTCCTAATATATATATATTTTCTTTCTCTCTTTTTTTTCTCTTATTTTTTCGTTTCCTTGTCACTGATGAATCACTTCTCGTTCATCATTTTTTGTATTATGGACCTCACTGTCTATTAGCCCAGCTATTGTTTGTAATACTAGTTAAGCGACTTTGTAGGTACCGATGAAAGTAAAGTTTGCTTCCCGTAATATGGAACTCAGTTCGATGCGAGTGAAAATGATACAGCTATTTGGCAGGAAAGATGTTTGGAAAAATTAGCAATTTAATAGGTATCTGATGTTATTGAATGAATGTTTTAGATAATTTTTATAAACATAATACTAATCTTTATTACTCCTTAGAATATGCCCGAAAACTTATAATTTGAAATAAGAATTTTTCTTTAATGTTTTTCTTTTCTTTTTTAAAAATCACCAAGGGTTGCACAGAAAGAGTTGATTTTTTTAAAAAAATAAAATTATATCTGCATGCGTTTTCATAAAGTTTGTGACAAACCACTTTCTCTCACACGCGCGCGTGTTCAACAACGATTTCTATTTAATTATAAACCATACGTAAAAGTATTCATACGCAATAAAACCAATTTAATCTGTTGAACTATTCCGTGTATTTAATGTTTGTGAAGATTATACCTGCGATGGAATTTATAAGATAAAACTAAAGCCACAACCAACGCGGTATCAGAAAAGACGTGTTTAGAAATTTGTTAAAGTTGCATATTAGTTTATTAAGCGCAAACACACACACACACAAAGACGCATTGTTCCCTCACATGTTGTTAAATGTAGCATGTCTTTATAGGGGCTGCCAGACTAATGTTCAACAATTTAAACACAATTACGAGGGCCACTTTCTATGCAGCTACAACGACAATTTTTGTTTCCCTCGTTTATATTTATAGTAGGAGTACTCTTTTTTTTCACGATTTTTATCGCATTTATATTGCCATTGGTAAAACAATAAGAATTATTACATATCAAGCAGATTATATATATATATGTTATAATAAATGTCTCACATTCATTACGTGTTGTTATCCTACCCGTTCGGACAATAACATCTGATCGAGGTCTATGAAGTTTATCGAGGCAAGAGAGGCTGGATTACGTCTGTTGTTTAGTCATAGCTTATGAGCGACATGTAAGTGGCAGTAACATTTCCCTCCATTTCATTCTTGGGGAAGTGGGGGTCCCTCACCCTTCATCCCTTACCACCAACCTCTCAAGAGGACTTTCAGCTTGCCGAATATTTTAAGTTTAAATAAACATCCATGGCTTCTTTGGGATTTTGACCCGGGCCTTTCAGTACCGTAGTCAGCATCACTAACCACGATGTCGTCTAAATGTCAGTAAAATTCTCTACTTCCTTTTTTTTCTGAAAAATCTTCTTATAGATTTTTTTCTCTTAGTTTCAGTAAATGGACGATGAATTAAATATTCAGAAAGGGATAAGTACTAATCTATACAAAAATTACTAATATCATTTTATCTGCATCATTTATTTAACACGTGCACAAAATATTTGTATAATTCATAAGCTATATACACTTTTTTTTCTTGTTCTCTAAAAGCAGCATATTTCTTGTTAGGTATACCAAACAAAGTTTTTGAACGCTAATGATTTTGTTGACATTATTTAATTTTTCGGCTGTTAAAATATCCACTGTTATTGTTGGTAAAAATGGATATTCAAGTTGACACAACTAGTAATTGCCCTATAGGAGCTTGTGTTCAGTAATTTCGCATAACTAAAATATCAGTATGCATAATTAAAACTTAAAAATCTGAGGTATGATGAATGTAACCCCATTTACTGACCATTAAAAGTAATGCGATTTGCCCCCTATTGCTAGCGTTTTCCACATAGACTCGCATATGCGGTGTATTGGAGGGGAAAGAAAAAGCACAAAAAAGCAATTTTTTTTCTGAAATAAGTAATTCCTTCGCGAAAACTGTCAAGGTTGTGATGGGTTCATCGTGTTTTCTACTAAAATCTCATCTTGGGTTCTTTGGGGCCGAAAAAGGCAAATTCTATCCAACCAAATCCAGAAGCGAAACGTCAACATGCAAATTAGTAACCTTTTAAATAGCAGAAGTTTAACGTAAGCGTATGACCTAAAGGGAAGTGATTATGCCAATGTGGTTTAAGCGCGTGAACTAAAGGAAGAGAGGAAAGCCGTCGTTGAGTGTGAAGCTATCCGTGACAGAACGATCAAGTCAAGGTGGATACAATTCCATGCGAATTAATCTGAAGATATTGAGAATCCGAGAGGATTCCGATTAAACAAGAGATTAAGGTAGGATCATTCTCTCTAGTATCCATTAGCAACTGTGATATAAACAGAGATTAATAGACGGGAACGTTAAATATAGTGGTTAAAATCGCGCTTATTTGATAATACGTATTGTGTGTTTTCTCACCTCAGATTCGCTAAGTTATAATATAAATATTATCATTGTTAGTGTTTAAGTCAAGAACTTAATAAAGACATTTTAAGATCATGACAACGATTGGTTCTTCATTCAATCCCACACCTCTAGATCACGAAGTTAACTTAGGAGTGAGATATCTCACCCACAAGGGAATACTTCACAAGGTCATTTTATTGCATTTCAAAGTCTTTGAAATAGTTTTTCTGATAGCAGCGCAAAGAAAAGAATCGTACTTTGGAAGGAGGGATATATACGCCTGAGCACTCAGCGCACCGGTTGAGCAAGATGGATATATACGTTGGCTACACAAAAGTGTTATTTGCGTATTATGTTTACTGTACTGCAAAAATATGAGTTGTAGATTGCAGTTGGCACACTAGCGAGCTTAAAATATATGCAATTCGTAACACATAACTCGCAAATTAATATATTAAGATGTAAAATGAGGTTTTTTTTTTTTAAAAAATGTATATGATTTTTAATGTTCATTTCAAGTTTAATTTAGACATATTTAAACAAAATGTTCAGAGGTAATATAAAATTCATGACAAATTAATTTCGAAAAAACTTAAAAATTTTACAAAAATAGCAAATTAAAAAAGTTTTTTGAAAATCAAGGGATATCCAAAATTAGAAACCATTGTTTAGTTTTATTCATTTGAAGCAACATCATACTAAGGCTACACAGTCAGATAATGGACATTCATATTCAAAGGTTGAAGGCGACACACAAATGGATATCTTACTCATCTTCAAGAGGGGATTTAAAGTATCATTCGACTCAACGTGAAGCTGATACATTAATTCGCACGACAGTTATTTGGGTGAATCGGAATTCGGATTTACATTGCGACTCGTGTCTAGATGGTGAACAAGCTCGCACGACCCTGAATTATTAATTAATAATTTCCAAGTAACATTCGTGATCACGTGCTATAATTTTTGGTGACGTATAATGCATGTGCCGTGATATCATGCGATGTGAAATGTTTACCATTAACATGAATGAGTATTTGTGAAACCACTTAAGTGCAGAAATCAGATAATTGGAAGATTAACTAATTAATATATACATTAACTAAGTTAATCCATTAAAATGTGGAAAGTTGTCTCATTTCTCAAATAACCCATGTAATTGGTGAATTACTTTAAAAAATCTGCTCATAACCAACTGGTCGCTCGTTAATCTGCACATTACCTACTAGGTCGTTGTTAAAGTGGAAATAAGATCATTGGTGAGATAACAACAATGTTTATGTACGCATAAATTAAATGTTTATTTATTTTTGATATCCAAAAAATCACGTTAATACAATCAAACAAGCACCAAATTAGTTGATAGAATCAATCCTCAATCAGTGAAAAACTATAATACAAAGAATCAAACAGTTTAAAATATTACAATTAAGAAATTGAATTTGCAGCAGTATTGCGCAATGTATTTTACCATTAATTCAACGACACTAAGTTAAGAACCCATGGGTTGGTCATATACAAAACTATTTTTTTCCCAATTATTTGTGCGGTTTATAACTAATGCCGTACTATAGCTGTAGCGTCAATTGATTGATTGATTTGATTTAATATTAACGTCGCACTGTTCAGCTACACGAGGGCTTTTGGCGACGGACCACGTAATTTTGAACCATGGTCAAGTGACGTGGACGACACCTGAGCTGGCACCTCCCTCTCCTAACTACCACACCACACCAACGGGAGGACGTTTCAGCTCTCGACAGATTTAACGTGCATCGCTGCCCTACACGGCGGGTCTTTAATGGTACTGGGATCGAACTCGTGACCAGGCAAGCCACGATCCGCTACCTATACCACTCGGCTACCGCGGCCGCCGCTGTAGCGTCAAAGTACATTATTATTGTATGGAGAGTGGCACGATGAAAATTATGACTGAAAATTGGAATGTGAATATTAAAAATTTGAGAAGCACTGCCGTAGAAATGACGATTTTATACTAATGTAAAAGATATTTAAACCCCGGCATTGGGGTGGATGAGGTTAAACGTGAAATCGTTGAATAATATAAAAGGATTTCTGACTAGAGGAAGTCATGCGGGCTGAAGTTAATATTCCTCTGTTAGCATCCACCCGGAGTAGTGGGAGGAAATAAAAAAGTGGATTTGTACCAAGCTGTGGTTGTTCGAAAAAAAGATGTCTAAGGAACTACGAGCAAAGATAAATCTTTTTGAATAATCTTATAAGTTAGATTAAGAACTTGGATTTAATATTGCTCACAAAGTTCAAGAATAAGTTGTAAATTGTTCGTAAAAAAGTGTTAGGTCTAAAATAAAAGTAACTATTTTTAAAATCATGCTTGCTTCTTCTCCGAACCCTCTTACACCTGCAATTTCCGGGTTGAGGCACATTTACTATTTCCATAACTCTGTATCTAAATGCTTAGAATAATTTTTTCTAGGATGAGTCAAAGTTCAATCAAATTCCTAACAGAAATGAAATGAAAGAAACAAGGTTTTCGGATTTAACAACACTGAAGCCACTAGTGTAAGGATTACCTAGTTAAAATGCGGAAAATTCTTGATTACGCATTTTAATAGGGCAAATCAGTCAATTGACAGATTGACCAGATAATCTGTACATCAACGGCTTTCGAGTTTTAACGGTAACATATATAATAAATATGGTTCAAAAAATTTCATATTACTTTACTTCAGAAATAACTCATAAATAATATCTCAATTGTTATAATCACGAACATGGTATTAATAATAATAAATAAAAACCAATAAATATTTTTTTACTAATGCGTATCTTGTGTGTTTCAATATCTTAGGAAAATGTAATTTTGTGATCTGATCATTTTATTTCAGTAACCATTCCATGGAACTATGGCGGTGTGATATCTATAAGAACTAGTACCAACATCACGCGAAGAGGATAATTTTGGCGTGATCGGTTAAGTACTCGCATTCGTTCGGAACGTAAGGTACCCAGAACGAACCTTCGTTCCTTCAGAACTATACTGGTCTGCCTTACATTAAATTTGATAAACCAACACAAAACTTAATGGATAACCAATGCAAAATTACATACAGTTCTTTTCTTTTAACCAACGCCAACGTTCACAATTATGATCATTACAAAAATTTACAATTGAGAATCTTTTTTTTACTCGACGTTTCCATTATCATTAATAAAAATAACACATTAGTTCTCTACGGAATTAATTAAAATTATTAATTCATTAAAATTCTTTTAATAATTTTGTTGAGTTGTTAAATTTAAATAAAATAAAATTAATAAAAATCAATAAATTCGAAACCAGTCATATAAGTAAAAATCAGCCATAAATTATCCAAAATGAAAGGTAAAAGCATACAGAAAGTGATTACGGATTGTTAAGTATTTTGGGTACATACATGTTGATAACATATCATTAGAGATTTTTGAAGAATTTCAACAAATATTTAGTAATTGTCCTCCTGTGTAGTTTTCCAGTATGACGTAAGAAAAGGGTAACGCAACTGGTTGCAGGATATCCACAACATATTAAGATGTTAAAGTGGCTTGCAATTAGACTACAGTGACCTCATATAAGAAATAGTAAGAACGAAGTAGGAATTAAAGACTGTAAGGCAAAGGCTAATATTGATAGATTGCTATCTCATGCCTTTCCAAATACGCATCCGTGATTATTGGCTTCGACACCATTCTAGAAAGACTGTCCATCTGGTGAGGTTGAAGGCAGACGTCTCAAAGATCATTATCAGTGAAATCCTTCCATAAAAAAAACGCTGTGAGATGTCGGAAGGCAACCCAGCTGGCATGGAAGAGGTTTCTGCATGTTGAATAGCGGACAATGATGCTATTGGAGCAGTTCGAGCCTTTTACATAATCATCCAATGTTGTCTCGAACTTGTGTGCGTTGCCCTTCAAATTGTTTCATTCTATCATTGTAGAAATGACGGTTATCAGAACTTTTAAAAAGCCTTATCCGCATGATGCTGTTGTTGGTCTTTCAATATGACTAGCCTGCTTCACGGGATGTAACTGCGTGACCATGGTCGAAATTCTCGAATCAATAGTTAACTCTTCGAAAATATTATTTCATTGTTCCTTGTGTTTCCAGAATACTGTAACTCCAGTAAACATAAAGCATTCTCAATTGTGTGTAACCAATTTTAAACAATATACTATTTGTGCAATTGAAGTGAACGTTGTAATTTAAATTGACATTCATTATCACTTAGCATTTAATACTTTCTTTGCTGGGTATAAATGCGTTTGCATCCGAAACGTCATGGTAATTGCAATAATTTTAAATGTTTTTCCCCTTGAAGATTTAGAATCCAATAAACACATTCAGTTAATCCTCAAATAAGTTGTTCTTCAAATGAGATGTAGTTTCCATAGAACATTTTACTTCCTTTTTAAACTGAATGTATTAATATGTTATTCCTTCTTGTGAATCAATTTTCAAAATAGTTTCTTACAATATTGTTATTGTAACATGTAGACATTTTGCAGCTCTTAACACGTATTTAAGTAAAAAGATGCTTAAGCAACAAAAAATGAAAATGAATCGCAGTGCAAACAAGTTTTCTTCTGAAGAAAAAATCTAAGATAGAGGAAATTAATAATTCTAATAGTTCCTCCATTCGCCATTTTCTATGGGAAAAAAAAGAAAATTATTGACTTAAATATGTGAAATATAAACACGACATTTTATTAAGAAAATCTTCTGCGAGTTAAATGAACATAAATTAATGTTTTGCTTCAAAAATGTATTTGATTTTAATCTATGCAAGATGTGAGTCACACGAGAATTTTAAATTTACACTTTATGTAGTTTCCCTTTTTTTCAAAATAAGATGGATTTTCTTTCCTTTTAGTATACAATGTAGCTAATAATGGAAATCCTACTGTATTTCCGGTATCGGTAACATTCATTTTTCATATTTCGAAGCATTTACCATTCAAAAATTGAGTTTTCATTTTTTTTCAAAGTCAAGCTGATAAATTCACACGGGGAAAATAAACACAAATAATACTTTCCCTCCAGAAATTATCTAAACTTACAATTCAACTTCGAAATTAACGAAACTCAGTTTTTTTTCATACATTTTTTAGAAACGTCTGAAGCAGAAGGGAGAGTAGAACCAGGAAACATTATCTGAAATATGTTTATTTTTATCGATCAATGTAATTGAGTTTTTCCTGCCGTTTGTACCTCTCCAAGGGGGAGGGGAGGCAAAAACAACTGCAAGAGGAGGAGGAAAAGGGGAGGACACAGGTTTAGAATTAAAGGAGTTAAAAGGAATCGATTCTAACGGTGGGGATAATGCTGGCGAGAGGGGAGGACATTTATGCTGTTATGAATACGGTGGGAGGGAGATTTAGAAAAGGGTACATATCGGTCATGATTTCATTATTGATTAACGATACAGAAAATACAAATGAATGAGACACCTTAATTTTGTCCTTTCTTTCATAAGATGGGAGTGCATTTGAAAAGAAACAGATGAAAAATAAGAAGCAGCGGATGTAGCATTCCTTTACATGCACGCGAAGCAGATGAAGGCAAGTAAGAATCGATACCGGGGGAAAACTTTTAAATAAAGAATTGGGTTGCACGAATATCACATATCTGATGATACTAGTGACCCATGATCTAGAAAAAGAATTACTTCGTGAGCAGGGATTTGATTTGGTTCGGGAATACGAATATTGGGATAATGTGTCCGCAATGCATTGGCAAAAAGTATATATCGATGTATAAGGTTTTGTGGTGATTTATTAGATGGCGTAATGCAAAAACATAAATTCAATTATTCTTTTGTTTGAAGTTAATCAGAGAGTATGTGCATTTTATGTTTTCGGAGATTGCATTGATGATTTTTGTGGAAATATCGATAATTCTTCGATTTGGCAGTGCTTTTAACCAACATCGGCTAGTTTTTTGCCGAGGAAATCATATTGTATTAATAAAGGGTGTTTTTTTAGATGTATAGAACTTTAAATTGCAATAAAACAACGATGTATTATTCGATTGACATGGATTTTTTTAATTCGAAAAATAATCTTGTGGCATTACATTTTAAATATGATCAAGCAAGGCGTAGATTCGACGAATGGGCCCAAAACGAGATTGCCGTTGTTCCCGATTTTCATAAGCGAATTTTTTTAGCGATGAAGCGAACTTCTGGTTGAATGGCTACGTCAACAAACAAAACTGCCGCATTTGGAGTGAAGCTAATCCACAAGTGTACGTCGAAACACCGTTACATCCAGAAAAACTGACTGTTTCATGCGCTTTATGGGCTGGTGGAATCATTGGTCCATACTTCTTCAAAAACGATGAAGGCCACAACGTTACAGTCAATGGTGATCGGTATAGAGCCATGATTACTAACGTTTTCATTCCTGAATTGAACAATCATGATGTCGAGGAGCTGTGGTTCCAACAAGACGGCGCAACATGTCACACAGCTCGTGCCACGATCTATTTATTGAAAGACACGTTTGGTGACCGCCTAATTTCACGTTTTGGACCTATGAATTGGCCTCTAAGATCTTGTGATTTAACACCGCTAGACTATTTTCTGTGGGGCTATGTAAAGTCATTGGTCTATGCGGATAAGCCACAAACGCTTGACCATTTGGAAGACAACATTCGCCGTGTTATTGCCGATATACGGCCACAAATGTTGGAAAAATCATCGAAAATTGGACGTCCAAATTGGACAACATCTGAGCCAGCCGTGGCAGTCATATGCCAGAAATCATATTTAAAATGTAATGCCACAAGATTATCCTTCGAATAAAAAAAATTCATGTCAATCGAATAATACATCGTTGTTTTATTGCAATTTAAAGTTCTATACCTCTAAAAAAACACCCTTTATATATATCACAAAAATACTACTCAAATACAATCGATGATATTCTGAGAAAAATCAGTGCAGGTGTAGGATTTAAAAAAATTAACATATTTTGAGCAATTGGGAAGAGAAACACAAAGTTTTGGGGTTAAAAAATCTCTTTAATTATAAAAATAGTCCCTTTAATGAAATGCTCAGGTTGTTAATCTAAAATCACAGAAAAATTGAATATCGCTTGAAAATCAATCCATGCACTGAAAATATTTAAACGAAAAAAAAAAGAAATCATATTTCATTAAAATTATATTTGAAAACATGCAAAATAATGATCGTAATCATTTATGCATTTTTTAGTTTCAGACTTGTCCACATTGGAGATTATTTATAATGTCAAATTATGTTTTATTTTTTTAACTTCGCTTAACATGCTAAATTAACAAAATGCTTAAGTCGCGTTTGTAAATGAATAAATCAAACATTTAAAGTACTCATATATAAAGTTAAGCATATCTTTAAAGATATTACGAATAACAATACTAGGACTAAAAATACTAATGAGTTATTACTTAAACTTTAAAATACATAATTTGTATTACACATAATTAATGCCTTTATGTTAAAATAAAGCTGCCCAGTGTGAGACCGGTATTCACAGCTTTAAACTTTTTCTGAGTGAAGTTGGTCATTCTCTGGGTAAAAAATTAACAATTAAAAATAAATGAGATATTACTTTTCATTTTATGTGCTTTAGTGCAGTAAACTCTGAATGCTCAAAATCAATAATCAACTATAAATAATTAGATATATTTTCAATTTATTTCATTTTATTTTCAAATGTAATGCAGTTTTATTGCATTTTCTGTGGAAATATTAACTTTCTGACAAGTGTTCAGAATTTGATACATTATGTTTTGTTAAACGTTTTCAATAAAATAAGGAGGAGGAACAACTCTTAAGAACGAATAATACTTAAGGTAAAATCTTAGGCCTCTTATGCAGGTACAGAGGAGGCCAAAATTGTTGAAACGTTTGAAAATTCTTACGTTTTTTAAATTTGTTTACTTATGTAAAATGTTACGTTACACAAAAATACAAAGTGTTTTATATCATTTTAAAGAAAATTTATACTAAATTCAATGTAAAAAATAAAATTCAAATATTTGCAATGTAAAAAAAGTTATGCTGCGATAACTAATGGTATAAATTAGATACTAATGATAACAATGAGTTATCAGTGATTTGAGGAGTAGCCTTTATTATTTTTTACAGCTTCACATTGATGTTTCATTGAGCTGAAAATAGTTTCAGCCAAGGATTGCCAACCCAAATGACCTCGACGGCCTCTTCCAAAACACATTATAATTCAGCTGGCCGCATATAAAAATATATATCTTTATATTAGATTTGGATCCATTTTAAACACATATTAGAGTGAAAATTTAAAACAGATACATATGCTATTATTTTTTTTCATATACACAAACATAGATAATATGATAATAATAATAATGAAATGATCAAATAATGTTTAATTAATTTAATTAGATATTTTTTCTTAACTTAGTTTTTTATGTCGATCTCAATGCGCATATTTGTAAATTGCAATTGATGTTGCAGATTTTCTTTAAGTTTGAGCGCGATTCATGTTTGATAAATTTAAGTTTCGAAAAAAAAAGATTTACATTAACAGAATCAAAGTGATAAAATAAAAACAGTTATGGGATTTATTTTTTTTAAAAAAAACTAAAATGCAAAAATATTGCTTAAAATAGTAGTATTCTGTAAAGCTGTAATGATTCTCGCGGGCCACATGTGGTCCCCAGGCATCGAGTCAGCCACCCCTACTTTAAGCTCTTCCGTCGTTATTACTTGATGCCACGAAACAATTCTCGTATCGAGGTCTCCATTGTTTATAGTACCCCTGTTCATTAAATAGTTCATGCTTTGACCAAAGAAAACGTAAAATAGATTTCATTAATTTTTGAAATTTTACCTTTACTCTGAAACTTAAATGAAATTAATTTGGCAGTTTTCTGGTACTTTCTCAAGTGTCATGTCTTGAATTTATTTTTATTAAAATATTGAATAATTATCTTTTTTATCAAAAATTTAAAATGATGTATAGTGTGAGTGTCAGTAGAATTAGCGTTAAATAATTACAGTAGAACCTGTTTTTGTGCGGTCCTTTTTCATACGATTTTATTTGTGTGCGATTTTATTTTTGTACGATTTTATTTTTGTACGATTTTATTTTTGTACGATTTTATTTTTGTACGATTTTATTTTTGTACGATCTTCTTTTAAACGGTGTATGAATTTCAACGGCTTTGGCGCTAATGTAATGATTCATAACAATGTACATATACATATAAACTTCAAGAAGCCCTGTTCTTTGGTTATAAACAGTCTCTCGATAATCCTTTCTCTCAACGCACTATTAGCACACACTTGATTGAAAACGAAACTTTCAATAACAGCGCCATTATCAATAATTTGATAGATTATGAAGACGGACAGGAAGAAACAGATTTTTTCAAAATGGATAAAATATATGCAGGGATTCAGCTTTCCAACAAAACGTAAAATCATTTTCTTAAAATAAAGACCATTTCTGTAAAGAGTTTGAAGTTCCAAAAAGAGCTTTGGTCATGTATATCTGGTTATCGTGACATTTGGATGCAACTGACCAATTGAACGTCGTCATAAAAACTTATCACTTACTTTATGGTGCCAAAAAATAAATCAATTGAAATTGTATCTTTAAGTGACGAAAGCGATTTTGGAACTAATTCATTACAGGAAAATGCGCGTTTTGGATTACTATGAGTAGCAGGTAGTTATGTATGGCCATGTATAAATCAGAAATCAAATGTTTTAACCCTGTAAGCGGTCTGCACGTAAAATCTTTCCATTCTAGAGATGCTTCGAAAATGCACCGAAAGTATTTTTTTGCCTTCAAATAAGATTCTCAAAAGCGGTTGAGCCGTATTTTTTTAAAATACGGCTTAACCGCTTTTGGGAGTCTTACTTGAAGGCACAAAAAGCTTCTCTAAAATGACAGGATTTTACGTGCAGACTGCTTAGAGGGTTAAAAATGTTTCCATAATGAATTTAACTATCTATTTTGTTTAGAAGTACTTTCTTATAAATTTCGTTAATGATTGCCACATTTTTAAGTGCGAATTTTTTATGTGGTCCCTCTCCACCGCATAAAATAAATTTTATGCAGTACGTAGACAAAGTTGTTAGTTATATGTAAGTATTTATGAAACCTTCGCATATTTTTTGTGCGATTTCTTTTTATGCGGTCCCTTTCCACTGCACAAAAACAGGTTTTACTGTATTAATATAAGTCGGCAGTAATTATCCACTCAATTTAATTAGTTTTCAGTTAGTAAGCAAATAGTTACATATTGACAGAATGCAAAATAAAAATATAATTCCCACTGTTAATATACACACACGTACATTGAAATATGTGAGGTGGAAAATTAGTCAGAAAAAAAACATTGAGCATCAAATGAGAAAATTATTGAGATGCAAGAAAAATGAGAATTTATAGCCACAAAACACCACTTAGAAACATTAAATATATGTGTTCCAAGCAAGAAACTAGAAAATAGTTTTATAATAGTATATAATAAAACAAAGGAACGTAAAAATAAGGAATTTAAGGATTATAAAAGAAAAAACAGAATTACAAGGGATTTGCAGTCTTTTTACGTGGTTATTGAAAATAAATCGATTTAATAGTCTGGAAAAGATGTAATAAGATAATGCTTGGTACATTCTTTGTCTTGGCTAAGTCAGCTTTTGGCGCAGTCCAATCGGATTTTGTTTCTTCCCGCTTAGGTCATGGCCTTGATCATAACCCTTTGGGAATAGATGTCGGAATTGAAAAAGGGACCAGAATGTATGGTCGTTTTTGTCTCACTTTGAAATATTTGATGTTATTTATGTACCTTAGGGTACCATATAGATTCATTCCAAAAGATTCATCGTAAAAGTTGTGAAAATAAGTCTTAACTTTTGAATTAAAAAAAAACGGGGTCCACTTTATTTATTTAATTCTTTGATTACATTTGAATTTCTCCGATAGATGATACGTAGTATACACAATTATTTCCTTCCACCGTCGCTTTATGTACCATAATTTAATTAAATTCCAACATTACTGTATAAAAACGTTCAATATTGATAGACTTTCTTTTATTTTTTTATATTTAGTAATAATATTAATTGTAATAAATCAGTTTAATTATTATAAGATTGAATATTTAACTTTTTTTATAATTATGATAATTTCCAAAGTCAAATTTTGGAAGGGCAATTCAATTTATTGTAATTTTGCTGTAAGCTTAAATTAATTCCTTATTATTGCTAAAAAAAGACATTTAAAATTGCTTGAAAAGGAAATTTGCATTTTTTATAACATTTCTTTTTAGAAAGTTCCTCATTTAAAAAACATAATAAATAAATAACTATCAATTTTACATAATATTCAGTTTTATTTTTGTGTTCTATTCATTTTCTTTTTCAGTTATCATGAAGATGGGCCGTGTGCATCATTATCAGTAAGATAACACATGGACTAATGTTAAGATGTAAAACACGAATTGCAGCTTTATATTTCATAGGAAAAGACAAAAATTAAGGTACTCAAAATGGTAAATCTTAGAAAAGTGTTTTTTTTTCAGTGATATAAACAAGTGAATAGAGATGTAAATAAGTGACAATGTAACTGTGGCGATCCGTCAAATATAAAATTATACATTTAGTAGTTCTAAAGGTTGACAACAGCTTCTCTACATAAAAAAGTCAATGGAATAAAATGGACTCATATATTTCCTTGTAACTGAATTATTTAACAACATTTTTTTTCTCGGATACATTTAAAAATATCAAAACTGCATAGATATTTTCTGAAAAAAAAGGTGTAGTTTATCATAACACATTTTCTTTTATTCCAATGGGAATAATTTTACATCGGAATTGTTAAATATTGTGAACTATATTACATTGGAATTGTTGGAAAGTCACACACAAAAATGTCATTGTAAAAATAAACCGAAAATGTAAATATATAACGTAATCATAGCTAACCAAAACTTACACTAAATGAATACACTGCTGTTGATTGTTTCACTATTTACATACCAATATGACTTCCCTAGAACGAATTAGCTTATTAGTTAAGAACGCAATCGTTTATCATAAATTACTCCAGCACTGAACAATTCAGTAAAGTTTTTCTCGAGCGAGGACTTAGTTTTTAATTACGCGACATTCTTCTAAATAATGTTTCACTAAAAGCATTCGAGGACACCCTATCTTTACGAGCAGGGAAAAGAAAAATCATACCAGCAAAAATATCGCCATTTGTCCATGAATTCCTAGAATTCCATCGCAGAGATTTAGTTCTTTTAAAAGCCATTTTCCTCGCACTATGCAGAGAAATTCTAAAACTCTTTGATTTATAAACTAAAAAGCAATTAAATAGCTAATGGTGACGAGTCCGGTATTCTGTCTCCTTTAATAAAGATTTATTGCGCTTTAATTTTGTGGCCTGAGCCGTTTTTTCCTTCTTTTTTTACTCTTTTTTGAAGTAGAGAATCTTTCTTCTCTCGCGATTAAACTATTTAAAAGAACTTAAAGTGAAAGACGTGCCTCCTGAATTGGTGCCAAAATAAGTTTCACTCGGTTTTAAAGCTCTTTATTTTTTGAAGGGAAAAAATAAAAAGGTTTTATACTTTATACTATGTTTTCTAGTTTAGTTAAAAGCGATAAATTAACCAACTTTGTGCAGGAAATATCTTTAAAGCGTGTGACATCTTTTAAATTTGTATCTAACTTATTGCGTAGAATATTAACAAAGTGATTTTAAATTTGATTAATTTTGTATACATGCATCGAGAAATATGTTTGGGCTTTACTGCGTCATATTTTTGCAGCTTTGAATCAGTAAAGTTCCCTTATTTACTGTATTTTCCTTTAGTTCAAGATTTAGAATATATATATATATATTCAGTTTTTTCCTGAAATTTTAAGTGGTTTTAGCTTTGATAAATCTCTTTATGTTGATAAATCTTGCTGTAAACTCTATTTCTGCATAATTCTCTCTAATAGCAAGATTGATGAGTCTTCAAAATTAAAAGTTTACATAAAAGTTAAAATATTAATTAAATATATTGATTGGTGGAAATCTGATAGCCAAATTTTATATATATATATATAAGTTCATTTATTTTACTGCTAAAAAACTTTTACCATGTGTTTTTAATACCTCCGATGTATTCTCTTTTTCTTCAAAAGTAACATTTTTATGTCGAATTTTTATGATATTATCAAATTCAAGTAATAGAAAACACACACACACACATATATATATATATATATATATATATATATATATATATATATATATATATATATATAGTGTTAGTTTGAAAATCTAAGATTCACTGTATGACATGACAAAACCATTTCAAAATATTTTCTTAAGACTTCAGTTGGATTGTTTACGCATCTTAATTTTTAATGTACCGCATATATTATTTATCATATTTAAGAGGAACATTTTTATCA
Organism: Trichonephila clavipes; assembly: GCA_019973935.1. Lineage (NCBI taxonomy): Eukaryota > Metazoa > Arthropoda > Arachnida > Araneae > Nephilidae > Trichonephila > Trichonephila clavipes. The sequence goes on along the minus strand of BMAU01015098.1, from coordinate 80,586 downwards.
TAATATTACAAAACATATGCAACAATGTCTGCCTTATTGACGTATGCGGACATTGCATATGGTTTGTAAATAATGACAAAAATGCACCGCTTAAAAATGCTAAATATTACTGACGTATATAGACATTATATCTGCTTTAAAAGAGAATAATAAAAACGAACCTCTACGTGTTACCCCATTATTCATTGATTTTACTTTTTTATATAAATCATATAAATAAGTATTAATTATTTGTTATGATTTGTGGTGATCTCCGCATAAGTATAGATTTCCTTTTGGGGTACAAATGTCTTCCCAACGGTCTAGTTGTTTCACGTGGGAAAGTTCCCTAGACAGGACAATACCGATGCTTAAAATCCACGGCAAAGTCAACCTAAGACCTCACTTTATCCAATCGCAGAGAAATGGCTGGCGGAATTTCTAAGCCAATCACCGGCTTCAAAATCCACTACACGAAGGGTGACAAGGACCAATGACCCAAATAGTAATTCCGGCAACGACCACTCAGAAATGATTCCGCATCACATGTCTTTTTTAAAGGTTTGACATATCCCACCTTTAAAGGGACCCGGAAAGGGGAAACCCAGACGCTCCAACAAGATCCAACATACACTCTGTAAGAGATTCCCAGACTTTCTCCGAGTCTGGTTTCAAAATTGACTTGTACGCTCTCACACCTACAGTGACTTCTCAAGGCAGATAACGAGCATCGCAATATGTCTTACGCTGCATTTATATCAGTAACCCGGCCTTAAAGTTCATCATAAAATCTCACAGTTGTGGCAGTGGTTGCCTAGTGAATAAGATAACGGATCGTGGCTGGCTTGTCATGAGTTCGAGCCCAGTACCACTAAAGACCCACCGTGTAGGGAAGTGATGCACATTAAATCTACCGAGAGCTCAAACGTCCTCCATTTGGTGCGGTGTGGGAGTTAGGATAGGGGGTGCCATCTCAGGTGTCGTCCTCGTCACTCGACTATGGTTCAAATTTCAAGGTCCTTCTCCAAAAGCCCTCGTGTAGCTGAACAATGCGACGTTAATATTCACTCACTCACTCAAATCTCTTAGTTATCAACCATTGTTAAATACTATTTGAAAAATATTAAGCAAAGATAAAACAAAAATTCTAAGAATATTCGTTTTAGTGTGAACATTACATATTAGCAATAACTAACCTTTTTTAACTTTAAAAGTCCCAACCAATTGTTATCAAAATCCAATGTAGATGAAATTAATTGCTTTTTTCAATAAAGTTAATACTTATTTTCTTTTTCATACTCATTAAAGAGTAAATAGTTATATGCAGTTCTAGCTCTCTTAAAACTTTTAATATACGAGTAAATAAATGCATGTTCATAAAAAAAATACGTTATATACTTCTTAGTGGCAGGCTTTTAACTCCATATTTGGACTCCATGTTTCAAAACCATTTAATTATAAAATAGGTTTAAAATATTAATATTTTAAACGCCTGAATTTATTAAGTATCATTTTCTACGTATTTTAATTTCAAACACAGAAAAAATGAAATTAGTCCGTAAACAAATATGCGTTGCCATTCCCATATCACTAACGCAGATATATTATGTAAAAACGATCAAAATGGTTTTTTTCACTTTTGAATACCATTGTATTTAATTCTATGATATTTTTCGTCTGATTATAATTTTGATCTTGGCTGTTCTGATAAACAAGGTTTTTTATTACCTCAGAATATAACAAAAGGGACATCACATAATTATTTCGTCATAAAGAACTAATTGCATTTTATAGCTTAAAGATATAAATTTATTCTACCATATGGATGGTAAATATTTTTTCTCTGTACTTCTTAATGCAAAGGAATCGCTTTTTCCTCGTCTATTTTAATTAGCGAATGATTGTAAACAAATATTTTTTTTATGTAATTGACAAAAAATATTTGCTAACAAATAATTTAAAATCTTAATTATGCATTTTAGATGTCTGATTCATAATTATTGTAGCAATACCAAATAAAATTGATAACTGGTAATAAAATATCAGCAGTACTAAGTAATTTTTTTTTACATTTTATTTTTTAAAAAAACATTCATATTAAACAATATCTAAATTTAAACAAATTCTAAGGGTTTTTAAGGCGATCTATATTAATGACTTTACATGACATTAAAAAAAATTTTTTTGGTACTTTTCCGTTCCGTAGGCCGAAATCTCACCAAGCACACTTTATCGGCGATCTTTTTTTGTTAATTTTTTTTTGAAAAATAAGTCAATGATAAGGAAAGACTACAACTGATTTGGAAAATGTGGTTAACCACTGGTAGTTTGGAAAAAGGTTATCAGTGGTTGTATCATTTTTGGTGACTTTATCGCGTGCATATACGAAACACTTTTTTTTTAATTTATTGAAAACTAGCTGGTATACCCGTTCTTCGCACGGGTGAACTGAAAAATTAAACAACACAGATTAAAGGATAAAGAAGTTTTTAATGAGTTAATTTTACGTGAATTGCAAATTAAACAAAAAAAGCCTTTTTTTGCGTAGCTCAGCAAAACAAAAAAAAAAGAGAGAAATAAAACACTTTTGTTAAATTTTAAGTATGTAGATCTAATAGTTGGTAAAAAAGATATTTTTTTTTATTTATAACTCCCCTAAAACTCTTGAGGGTCGATTTTAGAAAATACCATCCTAAGCTGATCTATGCTCAGCAAAAGAAACACATTGTTAAACGTTTTGTGTAAAAGGAAAGAGATTTGTACACTTAAAATAGTGTAAATAATTTTAACCTGAAAGTATAATACATTAATATTACTATCTGTAGTATTTATTTTATGTTAAAATTGTAATATTCGCAAGCAACGCCGTTTATTAAATTATAATGACGATTCAATAAAAAACAGCTAAATGTTAACGATAGAGTAAAGTTGGCACACACAAATGCCTAGCTACTTTCATAACTCGAGCTTTAATAGAGCTTTGTAAGACCCACCGTGTAGGGGAGCGATGCACGTTAATACTTTATCCAACCGCATTATGATTTACTGCATTTTTCATACAATATTTTTTGGATCACTACATTTAAAATTAAGGGATATACATAAACAAAATACTCCACTTTGGAAAATTTAATCCGTTAGAGCTAATAAATTAATTAAAGATATTCCACTGTAAAATTAATTATATATACCGTTCACTTAAAATAAGTAGTCAAATAATTTTCTAAGGTCTTCATTAACATACAAAAAATAAGACACTCAAATTTTGACAAACTATTTTTTCCGCTAAAATACTCATCATGGAACCCGTGCTGCTATATATCTTGGAAGAGAGGATTTCAAAGAATATTCCTGCTAAGTATTGGTAGAATATTCCTTCTAAGTTGGTGTGGTGTGGTAGTTAGGAGAAGAGGGTGCCAGATCAGGTGTCATCCACGTCACTTGACCATGGTTCAAAATTATGTGGTCCGTTGCCAAAAGCCCTCATGTAGCTGAACAGTGCGACGTTAATATTCACTCGTTCCAAAAGATACAATATAGTAGTTTTAATTATTTTTATACTTAAAAATGCAATATCCGCCTATTCAATTAAAATTATAGTGTTATAATTAACTATTAACCACAAACAAATTTTGAAAATTTGTCCAAATGATGCAGTGTGAAAGAGAAAGTTTATTTACTTTAAGTATCAGAATTGATAAAAGCATTTATTTGGTAAAAGATCAATTTCTTACTACCAAATGTGCATAATAAAATGTTAAAAAAAACATTAAAATCAAGAGAGATTTATAACAATAAAAAAATAGGCATTATATCAGAGCAATTAATTAGAAGCGAGCACCTTGCGTAGCCAAAACAAAAATGTTTTTCACAAACAAAAGATAGATATATGCAGACGTGGTTTTTTTTTTTTGCAGCGCATGCCAGAATTGCTAGCAGATGACAGAAATCTTTCCTACTTACTTGACAAATATCGTTATATTTTGGACACTTCATACAATATCTTTATAAATTATAGTCTGTGCTATAAATTATAGCCTATGTGCTATTCTGATGTATAAGCTATATTACTGTAGTTTCATTAAAATCCATTCAGTAGTTTTTGCGTGAAAGACCCACAAAGATTTTCACAAACTTTCGCATTTATAATATATATTAGATTTACTTCATAATTCATTTTGACTCTCATTTTAAAACACGTATTATAGAATTTCTAAATTCCAATTTGTTATTGAATGCTTAAAAATTTTGTACAACAAAATGCCCACGATTATAACTTAGTAAGAAAACAAGTAATATGAAAACAAATTTTTTTAAGTGAATTCCTACTTAGATCAACAAAGAAAAATTTTATTGGAGCTACTTTTTATTAAATAGTTGCAATTAATATAAATATAAACATAAACATTAATATTGTATTGTCATCCAAAAAATCGTGTATATAAAATTTCAGTTCAACTGAATTCTTTAAAACGTGAGAAAAAAAAAGCGACCATTTTGGCGACATGGGTCATATAAGTCGCCAAAAATGATGCCAACGTGGTTGTATCTGTAATTCTGTGAATTAGTTTTAATCAATTCATTTTAATATTTATAATTAAATTGCTGTATTGTCATCCAAAATAATCATGTATATAAAATTTCAGCTCAATAAAGCGCTTTAATGTGTATTTTATTAACGATTGAAAACTCCACCAAGATAAATAAATAAATAGAGTGTGAGCTAATAGTAGGAATTGAATAAATTATTAGCAAGACAATTAAAATTATAGAGGAAGGAAAAAACATTGAAGTAAAAATTCATTTAATGTTATATATAACATGTACAGGTTAGGAAATTTTAGTGAAAGAAACCAATCTTCATTTAAATCTTTAGTAACTTAGCGTCGAAATTAAATCAAAGCAGATTAGTTTTCGACTCGAACGTGATAAAATGAAATGATCTTGTGCAATACTTTAACGACAAAATTCTCAGTAAAGTAAATGATTCTAACATTTCTTATACTTGGACTTGACATAATCATTGTATCAAGTGATATATGTCAAGAAAATTAATGTATTTATCACTTCGCCGACTTAGTTCTTCAGAGAAAAAAATTTAGACTAAATGACTTGCTAATGAGCTGTGTGAAAGTAATTCAAAACTGTTGCGAAATTCCGGATGAAAAAGGTCTTAAAGGGGGTCAAAGAAAATCCCCGATGTTCCTTGGTGTTCGAATAAACAAGGAAATAAAAAAGAATATATCGGTTCTTTTTAAGGGAGAATAAAGTATAGGAAATCTATTCGTCAGTGAGAGTCTTTTTTTATATTTTTTTGCTACTCCCTTTTAAATCCTTTATTTTATGCACCTTTTTTTTTGCTTGCGCATTTAAAATATAGTAACAAAAAACTCCCCCTTTAAAACTGCTTCTTCCTACATGCTTTCCGATAGTCATTGATATTTCATTAGAAAAAGAAAATGTCTTCAAAGAACTTAACAAGTAAAAAAAAAAAAAAACGTTGGAAGGAAAGGAAGGTAAAAAAAAACGCCATTGTATCCTTTTAAAGTTTGCCCACACTGCATGTCAAACTCTTCAAGAAGGTTGTATAAAAATAACTATGTTATTTTAGTATTAGCTTGTTAAGCATGATCATAGTAATATGAATTTTATTATAAGGTAATGGGATGAAACAAGAGAAGATTTTATTTGAATGAAATGAATATTAATATATCCAAACTTTAAATTTATACGGGATGTCATTTGTCAACAGGAATTTTGTTTTCAGTGCAAATATCTTAAGACATGATACGATTTAAGCAAAAAATTTTAATTTAAGGATTTTTAAAATTTTTTTGGTTGCCTCCTATGTATGTATACTATGTTGAAGAGATTTTATGCTCAAAATTTCATAAAAAGCTATCCATGAAATTTTTTAAGGAAAAAACTTAAAATTTGTGAAGTGATTTTAAAATGCTACTCCTCCCCTACAACAATTTACGTACATGCTTGAAATTTGATTTACAAGTACATCAACCTATGCATAACAAAAGTTGGTATGGGTTTTGCGTCAGCATGATCAGTATGCATGCAATACTTCTTTTTATGAATGTTTATTGAAAATTCCTTTAAAAATGTATCAATTCTGAGTTCAATTAATTAAAAAAATAAATATTGCTTTGATTTAAAAATACATACCAACTTTTGTTACATTTACTATTAGCAATACGTAAAATAAAATTCAAAGCATTAGGCGCAATAGAAAAAAATGCCTTAGCATTTTAAATGAAGACAAACTAGTTATTTTATCTTTCCGAGATAAGTAAGCTTAAAGTTTTGATTTGCCATAAAATAAAAACGAACGTGAAAGCTATCGTAATTCTGCGTTTTTTAAGTTGTGAACTTTCAAAATTTGTGAGGTTATAGAAAAGTATACATAGAATAATTTAGGCTAAGAAAATTAAATTTGATTTTTGACCGATGTTGGTCAATTAAATTGTGCTGTGTCCTCTTAAGGCGTAAATGATTTATTAAAGTCCTGAATAAAAAGAAACATTTAAGTAGTATTATTATGATATATTTAAAAACATTTTTTCAATTCCTTCTAGCTTTTTAAAATTTCCACCGTGAGTGAGTATATAAATGTCTTACTTTACAGCAACATGAGGGTTATTGGCGACGGACTCGTTATTTTGAACCATGGTCAAGTGACAAAAGCTGAACTTCAGACTACAACATACTCTCCAGAATACATAACAACGTGCGTATTTTGAACTTCGACAGATTTAACATGCATAAGCCGTTTTACATGGCAAATCTTCAGTGGCAATGGGACTCAGATTCTTGGCTACAATCACTAGGCTACCATCATCATCATATTTGGCAAGGCCTCGTGGACTAGTACTTTCTTTGATGGTTCCTTCATAATGACCCTATGTTTACTTTTGTTCTCCAAGTTTTCTCATTTATAAACTTGAAGCCTGATTCCACTGAGTCTGTCCATCTCAGCCTTGGTCTTCCACGCTTCCGAATCCCAGTGAATTTTAGCTGCAGTACCTTTTTGACAAGGTTATTATCAGGCATTCGATATATATATATATATATATATATATATATATATATTCATGAAATAATTCCCTCTAGCATCATTTTAATTAACTTTTAATAATATTGAAATAATCTTTTAATTATTTAGTTCCAAACTAACACCCTGATCTTAATCGTAATCGACTAATATTACATCAGAAAACCCTGTCCCGCCCATTCTATCCAATCAGAACTACGATTACGGAATTATCACGCCCTTGCAATGTTGGTATAAAACAAAACTTCTTATGTAATCCCGCTTTCTTCCTCTTTGCCATCATCATGTAAGGATATAAATAGCTCGTCTTTGTGTTGTGTCCTCCAAGATGTTGCTGTTGCTTGTCTCCTGTCCACTTTGCTTTATAATCGTTGCAAGTTTGTGTGTCTCGTCAACGTGAAAATGTATAGCAATTTTGTCCTAAGATTTTGATGTGTGCTTCAAAATAAAGAAGATTAACGTCCACTGAAGATGTGTTTAATGAAAATCCACTAACACTCGACAAATATACCACTCGGCCAATACTTTACACATTATATATATATATATATATATATGATCTATCCAATTCCTTCAATTTATTTTTATGTATTGAGTCAGTTGTTTATGAATTCTATATCTGAAAATTGTATCTTGATCTCCAGCTATTGTTTTCGTTAATACCTCCAAATCTACTTCGAAGTATTCATTAGGTCACCACGGCTCCAGAATTTACTATAGAACTCCCAGTTATTGGATATATAATTCTGTGTCCTGTTTTCTATATTCAAAACTTGTTGAGATTTTTCAAAATATGTTTCAGTATGCTCCTTATAATTGTATTTAAACAAAAATACCTGATTCCTTTTAATGACCATGATTTTGTGTCTGAATGTTGATGAAAATTAATTTATAAGAATAATTTTTTATATGCAAAATTAATCCAGCTTTATTTTGCTATATTTGTCCTATGTGTATACCAACAATATGCAATATTTATGATCATTTTTCTCATGGAGAGAGAATTTATCCAAATATAAATGTCATCTTCCCCAACTTATTTCCACCAGAAGTGGTTTTGAAAAGTGCTGCAAATTTATTGTAAATATTTGTAAGCTTTCATAACTTTCATTCTTTTCCTTTCCTTTGTAATATTTGTTTATATTTACTTTTGAAAGACCTGTGTGATACTTTGTGGTACACAGGGGTTTTATGATTGTTTTCAATAAAAATGAATATATTTATTTAAAATAAAAACATTTGAAAAATGTACCATTTGTTTTGCTGAAGTAAAATGCTTCAAGAATGCAAATTAATTTTCTAAAATCCTTAAATGTTTATTACAATGTAGCACATTTATCTCGTACATTTTATTTGTACAAGAATTGCTCTCCATGTATAACCTTTTATCAATGAATATTATCTTGCTACTGGATTATGAATGAATATCTACACGATTCACAATGTCGTAATCAGCTTATTGCATCAAACCGTACGTTCTATCTTAAGATTAAGGTTCGTCTCTTTCGGCAGATAATCGTTGATTCTGATAATATTGAAATCATTTTCTTGTAGAATGATATCTATTTGGGGTCACATGTTAAATATGCATGCAGATATAATTGCATTATAAATTCAAAACTCAAAAACGAAATAAATTTAAAATCACAAACTTTTATGTGTTTCCTTAAAAGATAAACTTTGTGGACAGTAATTACTAAGAATCAATGGATATTACTTATTTTATTAAATTAGAGTACATGGTATACGTCAAATTTGTTCCTTTTGGACTCAGTAATTTTCTTATTGTTCTTAAAAAAATTTGCCTTACCTTTAGATTAATTCACAACTTGTTTTAAAAGTTGTTAAAACATTTAAAACATATTTTATCATCATACTGAGTTTATTTAAGATGATCTATTTTTTCTGGTATAAAATATATGTCACATTTCATTTTTTCTATACCGTAATGTTAAATTAGCTATTCATTTCCCCTGTTAAAATTTAAAAAAGCTTATTTATTAAATATTTTGAAAATTTAAAAACACAGTATTATAAACAAAGATGCTTGTGAAACAAAGTGGCACATTTTCATGTAAATTGAAACCTTTTTCTATCTTGAAATGGATTTCATGTTTAATTCATGCTGTTGTATAAAAGGACGAAGACAGTCTAAATAAAACAAAATTTGCAATAAATTTTAATTTCACTGAGTTCGAATTTGATTGCAGAGTTTGTGATATAGGTTGTCTTATCTCCCCCTTTTTTCAGCAGACTTTCATTTCTAAAGAAACTAATGGTGTACAGTGGAATGCGTTTAACACGAAAACGCTTAAGATGAATTATCGGTTAACACAAAACCGCTTAATATGAAGTATTGGTTAACAAGAAAACGTTTAAGATGAAATATCGGTTAACACGAAATAGTAATTTGTTGGGACCGTTGTATTATGTATTTTTATGCACTTTTTTCTGAACACGAAAGGAGAATCGATTAACACAAAAGGATTTCCTTTCTAGGAATGAATAAAATACGAGGAACTCCAGACTCTTAATTAAATGTTTGAGAAAGTTTCTGTTTTATCGGACTGTCCTAATGTACATTTAGAACAATTCGTTTCGGTAGGTGATGATAATGTGTGTACATACCCAATTATGGCACATAAAACATTTTGGAGTTTATTCAAAGGTCCAAAATATCATTGATGCACATTCAGGCTTCGAAAATTAAAGGAAATGTAAAAAAAAAATCCTGTAAAGTATTCGAAGTTATTTAGACGTACATGCCAATGGTGAAATGAATTTAAAAAATGAACGACATCAAAACATGTATTGACTATTTGTCGTTAAACAAATGGAAAGAAAAATATTTCATTATTTATCAAACATTTAATAAATGTTTTGTTTTTCAAAATCTTCAATTTTGTATTTACGTTCTAGCGAATGTCTTTGTATCATTTGTTTTTATCAAATGCATGCATGTATGCACATCTATGTAAATATAATGTACTCTAATAAACTTAATTTTATTGAATATATGCTTTTTTGCAATATTTCTTTGCACGAATTTCATCAGCACGAAGAAATATTTCAGTACCCCTCAGTTTCGTGTTTAACAATTTTAACTGTATTTACAACATCTATTTTGTGTGTTTAATAGTACTCCTTAAATTGCTACAATTGTTCTTCGCAGCAACATATATATTTTTATTCGCAGTGGATAAAAACATACATTCAAATTTATTTTTCAAACCTTTTCCGAACTATATCAGCTTGTTAAAACTTAGTAACTGCAAAACAGACACGCATCACTCCTTTATTGCTGACATCGTGGAGTTATGACTCCAGTAGCGGCAAGTAAATACATTAACTCCAGAGTTGAACGCCGTGAGCTGTCAAACGAATGTCGGCCAATGTCTCTCAATGACAATACTGTTCATAAATTTACTTGTTTAAAAGGGAGGAGAGTTTAACGCGAGACGTGTTACTGGCTATGTTTTATGAAAAATTGAAGAACACCAGTGGTACAACCATTTAAATTGTAAGATAGGGCTAAAAGTGAAATCCCCAAAAAATTTTATTTGTTATCTCAAAGTAACGCCGACTCAGATTTTCAAAAAAATTATTTCGAAATTTCCCCATCGAAACGTACAAGTATATTCTACCTTATTTTCTGCCAATTCAAACAGTGTCATATATACATATATTTCTTCAATAGCTAGCGCGAAAGGTAGGCCAATAGATTTAAGCTTCCTAATTTCAAAACAGACGACAGGATGACGAAGCCATATCTAAGGACTTACTTAAAAAAGATTATAAAAAGGTTCTGTAAATAAAATCTCAAACTAGTAGCTTAAATTCTGGCATTATTGACAAGCCAATTAAAAGATAGCCTATTTTCATTTCAACTTTGATTTAAGGAAATCGTATTACAAGAAGTGCCAAATAATTTTAACGAAAAAATATCTTATTTGTATTTATGTTGCAATCAAAAATTATTTGTTTCGTAAGGTAGTTCCCCCCCCCCAGTACGTAATGAAGTATTTCTTTTTCAATAAAATAAAGCATTTCTTTTTCAATTCTCTAACTGGGGAGCGGGCCGCCTTACCCAACGTGGGGGCACGAGCATATTGAAAAGTAGAAAGTATAAAGAAAAAAAAAACTCAACTCATTGGCGCGACATCCCATGAGGGACAAGACCTACTGTGTCCAACTTAGTACACGCGACCTTAGGCCCTGAGGTGCATGGAGCAGATGCTCCGTTCAGGTGGTGTCTGACGCGAAAACCCCCAATGTTAAGTTCCCAAGTGAGCTTGGTATTCATTTTATCGACCCATTGAAAGGATGAAAGGCTGAGTCAACCTTGACCAGCCCGGGGTTTCAACTTCGGGACCTGTGGTGTGGAAGCGCGATGCATTAATCACTCAGCCAATGGGATTCAGGAAGTAAAATACTTAAATAAAACAAAAATAAATTATGACATAATAAGAAATCAATACATATTCACAGTGATATAAGATACTTATAATTGCATTAGAGCGCCTAAAAGTGTTTGATAATTTATTTATTAATACTAAATTAAAAATAAGTTTAGCAATTACAATTGACTTCCAAGGGCTTGTCACCCATAGAAAATTACATATAAAATATAATACTTATTTTGAGTTTTTAATTAAATTCACATTGTAGCTTTAGCATCGAAGTACATTACTATTGCATTTAATACATAGTTGTTGTATGAGGGGAAAGGGCGATGAAAATTATGACTGAAAACTGGGTTGGAAATATTTAAAGTTTAATTGCTTGATTGATTGATTGAATATTATCGTCGCACTGTTCATCTGCACAAGGGCTTTTGGCGACGGACCACGTAATTTTAAACCATTGTCAAGTGACGTGGACGACACCTGAGCTGGCACCACCCTCTCCTAACTACCAAACCACACCAACAGGAGGACGTTTCAGCTCTCGACAGATTTAACGTGCATCGCTGCCCTACACGGTGGGTCTTTAGTGGTACTAATCTCGAACTCGTGACAAGGCATGCCACGATCCGATACCTATACCACTCGGCTACCGCGGCCACCATTGAAAGTTTAAGAAACACTGCAATAAAGCAATATTGTAAGTTATTCGATATAAATAAATTGTAAAAATAAATATAAATAATTTGTGTAAAATAGTGTAAATAATTTGCATTTGGATGTGAAATGTCTTTATCGTACTCTAAATTAGATTTAATTTACGTTAAAATTGTAATATTCACAAGCAACGACACCCCTTACGTTATAATGGTGATTAAATGGGAACTTGGCTAAATCTTGGCGATAGAGGCAAGTTGGCGTCATTTTTGGCGACCAATTTGGCGACTTGGTGATCATGTTGACGAGTTCGGGACCCTCTGAATTCTTCTAGAAATTAGTAGAGAAATACACTAATTTCAAGATCTATGACGCAAGCGGGTCTTTCTCGAATTATCCGCGAGGGATATAAATATAGAGATGTTCGCCGAAAGTGATTCAGTCTGGTTTTGACTAGTGATCAGTTAGAACCTCTTTGATTATTGAAGCGAATAGTGATTACTTCGGCTGTTGAAAGATCGATTTCTTCTGAATAATCTTTTATATGCGTGTGTTTTAGACACCCATAATTGTATCTGAGTACTGGTGAAGGTGTAGAGATATTCTGTGATTTATTCTGCGAATATTGCTGCTGAATCCTGTATTTTAAGGATTGATTTTTCAACAATAAATTCTCATCGCTCTTAAAGAACTGTCTTGTTTTTTACGACTGATTTGCTTAAAATCCTCGAACCCCGGATCTACATAACAATATGTTAAATGTGACCATTGATATTGACAGTAAAGATGCCAAGTGTCAAATTCGAATGAAAGGAAGAGATGCTAGGACATGGAAATGATTAGCATTAAAGCGGAATCGAAGTGCACTTGATGAAGAAACCTCACTTGAAGCAATGTATATAAAAAAAGTTATGTAGCGGGTTTCTTATTCGGATACTGCAGTCGAATGCCGTTTGTTTGGGAGAAGATCGTACTATACCTTGTGTAAGGAGAGAACGCTGTCGTATCTTGACTTAAATATCACGATACAGAAGATGCTCGACTGTTGTCCTGGACAGCAACAAGTTCTCCAGATCTCTCTCCCATCGAAAATCATCTGGTCAAAGCTGATGAGCGCGACTGGGACGTCACCACTCTCTGGACACTACTATTGATAAAATGTGGCACAGGTAAGATGCAGTATTTTATGACTAACCTGCAACTGTCATCGACAGCTCAACTCGACGTATTACCGAATTCTCGCACCAATTCAGCTACTAAAGAGGGAATAACTGTGTGTACTAGGACCATGTAAACCCTCAAATTCGTTATAAATTTTAACATTTGTTCTTACTATGCTGTTAACGTATAATAAGCAAAATTTCAGTGGCCTAACGGAGAATATTAGGGCTCCCCTGCAAATTCCCGTTCGTGCCTCAAGTTGGAGCTTACAAAGAATTGTAAAACTATAACATCAGACATTGGGATCCCCAGCATCATGGGACCCACCACGATGCGGGGGTTGTGGGGATGTACGTTACGCCACTATAACATTTTATTTCTTGATTCCCTTCCTATTGTTTCTATTTTAATGTCCAGCAATATTCTTCAAGTTATCCGACTATTCTTAACTACCTACGGCTGTTTTTAAAAACGTACAATTTTTTTATGATTTTATATTTTTATTTTTATGATTTTTACAATTTTTTATGATTCGTAAGAATACCAAGTTTTTTATTTCCTATTTAGTAAAACAAAAATTAGAAGTACTTTAGTAAAGGCAGATTTCATAACTTTACATAAGATGTCAAACTTTAAAATGCGCTTTACTCGAAATGTGCTTTTTTCCAAGCGATTGCTCATAAAGTTTCTAAAATAATTTGCTGAATTTTTTTCTAATGCTCTGTATAACAGTAGAAGAGTAACTTAACCTTTAGATTTATCAATCACTGTTTTATTACAAAATGTACAGTTCTTTGTGTAAATATAATCGCTATTTTTTAAGCAGTTTCATATAATAACTAAGATAAAGTGCTCTATATTTGTAAAAATTAAAATATCTCTTATCCTGAAGGTCATTTCAAAAAGGAATAGCGAAGTAATACATCACAAGTGAAAAATTGAGAATTTGTTCAATTACTATTTTTATAGAAAGTGCCCCGTTTATGTGAATTTTTGTTAATTTTTACCCATTTCAGTCGCAATAATTTTATTTTCTCTTCTTAAGTTTAATCTTTTTTTTTCTTAAATTGTAATAAATAAATCTAAAAACCATAAACAATCTGCATTTTATTCCTAAAAAAGTTGTCGCAAGTAGTCGGTTACCTTAATCAGTACAATGATATGAATCAAGGAATAAAAGAACATTTAAAGGAATACGTTGTTGTTTACAGAATATGAGATAAAATATATTATGTTTAGGGTCTCAGAAAACAATAAGTAATTTATAAAATTACGTAAAAGTTCACTTTGATGCTTCATTAAACTGGATTTGTGTCTAAAATATCTAAATACTCCCTTGAATAGATGGAAGGCCTAATCACACACACACACACACACAAATAATATTATAAAGATAAATAATCTCTTGCTAGGAGGATAACATATGAATTTCATTATTTTTCTGCAATATATTAGAAATAGATCGTAAAAAAAAGTATTTCAGATTAGAAAACAATTTTATTAGTCTAATCAGAGCTAAAAATATTTTTCATAATTTGATTATATTCTGCATGTTTCCTACTTGTGCTTCTATAATCGTTCTCAAACTATAAAACAAATGCGCAAATACAAGGAAAACCAGAAAAAATATTAAAGAAGCGAAACAAAATTTTGTGTTTGCGAAATTCTCTCACCTTATGTTTTTGCTATTAGTCTCCTTGAAACATGCAAAAACATTTGTACAATATTGCAACTATATTTTACACAACATAAGCTCTAAGTATTAGACAATTTAAAATGCAACTCCCAAGAACTAAAATTTTATAAAGTGTAATTATATCTTCGCAAAGTTGCAACTTTTTTAACGTCAATGAGTTTGACATTTTTTTTAACAGATGCAATCAACTATACTCAGATCTTTTTCTCACACACAAGTTTTGAGAGAAAATTTGAAATTTCAAAATAGTTTTTATGCTCTTCAAGATAACAATAACAAAAAAAGATCATGTATTTGTTTAATTTTTGTATTTCTAAGAAAAATACTTAAAACACACCGTCGGAGAAAATACTTAAAAACTTGACTTTTAATACCCACAGACACGCAAGGGCAGATGAAGTAAGTATACTTCAAAGATTCTAGACGTAAATATGCTGCACCATTAAAAGAAAACGAAGACATTATTCTTCTTCAAACAACTCTCAAAAACATAAAACTCAGAGAAATGCATACTCTTCGTGCATAAACAGTAACATTTACGCCATTTGCCTATATTTTTCCACCCAGAAAAAAAAAAAAAATCTCCCATTTCTTATAAATACTTTTTATATTTTCAATTATTTTTCGTTCTCATCCTCCAAACCATTTATAACAGTTAGTTGCGTAACTGAGCATCTTCTCTCACTTAAAAATCCGTTTAAAGTCGCTGTGGTTTGAAAAATGCACACAGCTTCTCTTTCTCTATCCCCGATTTTCATCTATCATACGAGATGCCCTGAAGGGCTAGCCTGTCAAATATGCAAATGGAAAACATGAATAAATGCATATCACACAATTCGCCTCCTAATAAGTGAATAAAAACTTCTGCTGGAGCGGCTTTAATGAAGTAATCATTCTTTCTCAATGAGTTGTAGGGGAGCTTAACCAGAAAACTTTTCTTGGCGGCTTGGTTTAAGTCCAAGCTTAGTATAGTGAAGTTAAGTTGTCGTTTTAATTAACCTTTGTGTTTTGTTGGTGTCTCGTCCCTTTGGAAATCTCAATTAATGAGAGCGCTAAAAATAGTGTAGATAAAACCTTGGGACCAATTAGCTTCATTTAATATGAATGAGGATCATCTAGATAGAATGTGTGATGATTCCAATGGTATATTATGTATCTATGTTGAGATTTGAGTAATGTATCAATGTGGTTCGAACATTCACTAACTCATTTATGCTTTTCTTTAACTGCCCAGCAATTGTGTTTATTTTTATAAAATTAAATTGCCCTTTTATTGTTAATTACTGCGTTATTCATGTCTTATTTTCTAATATTTTTTGGTCATATGCTCAGATAGTACATTAAATATATCATTATGCTATATAAACGCATTTGAATGCAGCAGAGCTTAACATTGATTATGAATCTCTATAATAGTTCCTACATAATTTGATATTACAATGAATGTAACTGAATGAATATTTATTATAATTAGGGTAATGTTAATTCCTTAACTGCCGATTAAAAGTTACGCGATTCGTTCCGTAGTGCCACCATTATTTACATAAGCGTGCGTATGCGGTGTATTGGGTGGGAAAAGAAAACAAATAAATAAGCACATTTTTCTCTGAAATAAGTAACTTCTTCTCAAATACTATCAAGGTAACTTTATTGCATTCCAAGCCCTTCGGAATAGTTTTACTGATAGCAGTGCAAAGAAAAGAACCATATTACGAAGACGTATATATATGTCCAGGGAACGCAGTGCATCGGTTCAGCGAGATTTATATATACGTAGGCGGCATTTAAAGGCAAGCATTTACACACATAGTATGGAACTAACTCCTTGAAGGAAGTTGGACCGGCATTGATTTAGCCGAATCCAGGATTTGAGTCCTGGTGCCACTGAAGACTCAATGAACAGAGAGGTTCAGGTACATTAAATCTCTTTAGATTAATAATCATCCCTTTGTTTATGGAGTTGGTGTTTGGAGATTAAAATGCCAGCACAAGTATCACTTTTATCAATTGGCCAGGATTGAAAAATTACGAGGGCCGTTACCAGTAGCTTTTAAGTATGGTTTAAAAAACATTCAATCTTTCAATTAATGGGACTAACTCAAAATATTTATCGAAAGATTAAAATGATTATTGCAGTAATTAATAATTAAAGTTTCAAAGGACAGCAGGACAAGGCCTTACATTTTTGAATCTCTTGACTATTATCAAAAGCTATAAATTGGATAAATCTCACATTAAAACCTATTTAAGAAACCATCCATAACCAGTGATCTTTGTTAATGCATACAGTGATAAATACTTGCTTTTTTGGATTTTCTTTAAAAATAGTTACAGCTCTCAAAATATTATATTTCAAGGTTGTTTTTTTTTAAATTTTCATATGTTTATGCTCCATACATAGGTTATGGAGGATGACCTGTTAGTCTCAAAAAACTTTCATGCTACGTCAAGTAAGTACTTTAAATGTTAATATATTTTAACGTACTACAGCTTATATTTTTTCATTCAGATTTCTTTAATGTATTTATCAAATTTGCGTGCCTTCAATTCTTACCATCACAAAACATTTAAATTCTAATTGTTCTCCCTCAGTGTCTTCGTGAATGTCTACCAATAATGTTGTTCAAATTGGAATAATTTTATAATTTCAAATATAGATGTTTTCAAAGATTTTAAATCTATGAATAAATTAAATATGACATTACTAATTCATGTTAACAGCAGATCTCTCTCTCTCTCTCTCTCACAAATCTAATTACCAATTTCAATTCCAATTACTGTTAATAATAATGAAATAGCATACTAAACTACCGTTTTACTAAAATTGGATTGTTTATTTATAATAACAATATTTCTATCATCTATTGAACTAACCTTGACTAGCTGATGAAAGAACAATTGATACACTGATGTTACCTGGATTATGTGTGTGCGAATCAAGAACAGTGGCTACATGATGGCTATTGATGACGAATACCATAATTTTCAACCCAGACCAGGTGACGAAAATGAATTGGTTATTAATTCTACTCACTCCCATATCGTATTACATTAAATAAAATTCGTTTTGAAATTTTCGAAATCAAAACTTAACGCTAAAGAGTAAACTAAATGGAGTAGATTCGAAGTTGGGTACAATAAAGTTCTCTTCCAGGAATCAATTATTTATTAATTTAGGTTCGGTTACACAAAGACAACAAATATCAAAAACAAAACTTAAGGACAAAGAGCATGGATGATAGCGACCACATTCTTTAATCACTTGGCCGGTATCAAAGATGAATGCCCGCTAGATGGCGCTTCTTCTGCTTGAGACAGTTATGACAAGAGTGTTTAGAAACTTGATTTTAAATTTAGGAACCAAATTACGGAAGAGAAAATAATTTAAAGCTCTTCATATTCATATTTGTTTATTTGATAAAAATGTAGGACAGTTTTTTTTTTTTACACTTTAAGTGAACATTTTTCTTTTCTTTTCTTGTAAACTTTAGAAACTACTCAAATCGGTGTTTGCATAATAAAAAAACTTTTAATTTTAAATTTAATATTGTAATATTATATGCATTTATTATTTTTTCACAATTAACAGGAAATTTGTTGTTAATTTAATAGGCGAAATCCTCCTTTCATATTACATACGACTCCTTCGAAAACAGACTTCACATATGTTATATGCTATGTGGAATATGCATTTATATAAATATTCATGAAAATTGTATAACTATTTGCATAATAATATTACCTTTAGCATCATATCCCAAAATGTCATGAAACTATTGGCTTATATTATTATAACAAATACGTATTATAGGTTCAAGATTAAAAATCTAATGCTATCGTATATATAGTTACGTTACGAATTCATTCATTTAAATAATTTACATTTTCTACTTTGAAATATAAGAACACGTGCCAACATTAGAAGCTACAGCTTTCCACAATAATCTGCGGTTCACCGCACATCCATTTCCAGTATAAATTATACGGTACTTTACAAATGAAAGGACAAAAGAATATTTAAAATTTGTCAGCTTGTAATATTAAAATGACCAAGCTCCAAATTAAACCCAGAGACAAGCGAACAAAAGAGTGAACTTCAAAAACAACAATGAATTAAAGTGCATCTAATTAATTTTACAAGACTATATCCTTTTCCCAAATAAATTTTAAGAGATATTTGTATCTGACAACGTGGGGTGAAACTTTTATAAACGTGTAAAACCATTCCTTTGTATTCTGGAATAATTGATGAATTTCTGGGAAAAATTCTGAAACAACTGTAAGCTGCGGCAATGTATAATAAACCGTGAGCTGCCTTTTTCTGTACGACCCAATTACAAAAGACGTAATTCCCCTTCTTGAAAGTAAAGTAAGGGAAGGCCTGATCCTTTGAATGTGCCTTCATAGATTCAATATGATTAATTTTAGGGCTGTATTAACATCTCGGATACCTCGGAGGCAATGAAAACATTCATTACTTTTTTTTTTATTTCAAAGTATCTTTTCACCCTTACAATCCTGTAAGATTTTTGTTTTACTGATTTTATTAAGATCTAGAACAATTTTATTCCATTATTTATTGAATATTTAAATTGCCCCGGAGGTATTTAAACAAATATCAATAAGGGGAAAGCTGTCTTCAAAATTAGTTTGAAGTGCCTGTTATGTTGAAGAATGCACTGATCATTATGCCGGAGAATGGTCTTAATTAGGAAAGTAAGAGTTAATTAAGTTGAATTAAATTGGATGGGATACGGTTTTTGTGGAAAAAGTATTCTTTTTCTCGTCGTTAGCTTTCTTGTTTGTAAGCTGAGGGCCACTTGGTGAAAATTGGTTTTCAATATTAAATAAAAGAAAGCGTAATTTTTGGTCTTGGTTTCCAAAATCGTCTCGCTTAAAGGGATTCTTGGATTATTAAAATCTAATGTGAAGTTCCAATTAAGTTAATTTAAAAACATATATGTGCGTCCAAACTAAAATAATTAAAAAGAAGAATGGATTTGTATTATAAATCTGATTTAATCTCAAGTATGTGAGTCCAAATACGGTACTTGATTTTTAATATGCGCGGAACAACCCTCTCTCTCCCCTAATTATCTAGATTTCTGAGACTGTAATTTTAAATTAATTTCCTTTAATTGAGTTGTAAGATGTTTAGACAAATACGTTTAGTTTTTTTGCTATGTTTACTTAAAATTGATTATATTTTAATTTTATGGCAATGTAAACTCACACAAATTACAACAGTTTTAATTTAGTGATTGCGTCCTTTATAATTAGTTACATGTGATAGTTTAATTAAGTACAACTGATGGAGTTTAAATTTATATTTATTGTGATATTAGATGAAAACTACATCTGCATTCGCTGCATCTAAATTTTTGAAAAATATGGAATCAGGCAGACAATACCTTTATATAACGATATATGAGCCGTTTTTTTTAAAGTGATTTTTCATTTATGATTTTAAAAAAAATTAGTTAATGGTAAAGTTGAATGCAATCCGCTGCGAGCTTTTTATCTATAAACAGTTCCCCCCAAAATCCTTCAAAATGTTCATCATTTTGTTAAGATAAATTTAAGTAGTTAATGAAATTACAAATATAATTACTTTGAAAGCTTTGTAAATCCATTTTCCGCAAATACATAAGATTTAGTTTAAAAATTATACTAGATAATTTCTCTGCTCCATTTCATATTTCTGGCGAAACTGTCAATGACAAAATATCCATTCATTCTCACTGGAATTTTGGTACTTAAAAAGTAAGTTTATTGCAAAGTATAAACAAGCTAATTTAATTTAAAGTACATTACCTGAAGAAATATTGAAATAAAGCATTTTTATCTGTTTTTTTTATTCATCTGGAATCCCACTTTTAATATTTCATCAATGTATTGTTTACATCATATGTCTGTTTACTTTGAAAGTGGTGTAAGTAAATTTGAGACTATAAAAATCAGATTTTATTTCATCTAATACTTTAAAAAAAACACGTTATAAAATTAAATCCATTTAAGAATTTAAAAAACATAAAATGAGCATATTAACATCTATAAACGTTTTTTAAATCCTTAAATATCTCCGTATAATACAAAATGGACTTATACCACTTTCATAAAAAATACGACTCACATATTGAATGTTATGTAATGTTTAACTTATACCAAAATCACAAAAATATTATTGGTTGTCCTTAACTCACTGACTTACCTGGAATTATTATCTTTCTCGAGGGCTGTAAATATCTAATAGGGCCATTTGGAACACCCATTTTGTATCATGGAAGACGCCCTGTCTCTTCAGTGCAGTTGAAATGAGTAAATATCTATCAGTAGATTAATTAGTGGTCACCTTAGATCAAACTGTGGGGCACGATCTACTAGGGGGGCGTCAGAACCCTAGGAGGGGGCACGAGCATATTGGAAAACCGAAAACAAGAGATTTTAAAAAATATATTAATTTGTGGAAAGTAAACACACAAACAAATCTATTATGATGTAATGAAAAAAAACATTTTTACACTGATATAATACACTTAAAAAGTATAATTACTGCACAATGTATTTGATAATTAATTTATCAATACTAAGTTAAGAGCAAGTTTAATAATTGCAAGTGACCCCACAGGCTTGTCATATAATTAGAATTATAAGCAAAAATTAACATTTATCTTGACAACTTGTACGGTTTATAATTAATCCCTTAAATGCGCATTAAAAGTTACACGATTTACTCCACAATCCCACCGTTTTGCACATATGCACACGTATGTGGTATATTTGGGGAGAGGAGAGAAAGAAAATAAATAAGAAAATTCTCTGAAATAAGTAAATCCTTCGCAAATACTGTTAAGGTCATTTTATTGCATTCCGGAGCCTTTCGAATAATTTTATGAATAGCAGTGAGTAGAAAAGATCGTATTTTGGAAGGACGTATATATACGCCCGTGGCAATTTATTGATTGACTGAGATAGACGATTAAATATGCCGGCGGTGGAGAGGTTAAAGTTGTACTGTAGCCTTTTAGAGTCAAAGTATCGCTTTATTGCAATCTGTTACACGTATTGGTAAACCAATTTAAATTTTGTAAAGCTAGCAGTGAAATTTATGTGTCGAGGAGGCATGAAGACGAAAAACGGTTTCTTAAAATTGGCCTTTAATAATCAATCATAAAGTCACTCTGCTCGTTACTGGAGCGATAAAAACAATAAGTTCAAAAAGCAACATTACCAGAAACATCCGATTCGAAAGCGTCTTCTAATATTATAAACTGAATTTCAAATCTAAAATGGTGATGCAACCTGCAGTTGCATTGCCAACCAGTTGTTCTCTCCCTCTAGGAGTTAAATCACTCACATACTTCTTATATTTCCGTTTCTCCTTCCTTTTCTAAAAACTAACATGAGCCGAGTTTAAATACTAGCTCGATTTGCATGGCAGTTGCTGCCAACCTCAAATCACGAAACTCAAAAAGATCGGGTTCGAATCGGTGTGCTTACTTTCATTGAGATCATGGAACGGGATTGGAAAAACAACACAAGGAGATCATAAAAATTTGGATCCGACTTTTTTAATGTCTAACAATCGGCCCCCTTTTTCCAATCTCGCACCATTATCTCTTACAAATCAGTAAATTTTAATCTATAATCACATGTTATACAATTTAACACAAAAAAATACATTTTATTCACAATCTTTATTGTAATAAACAAACTAATATTTTAATCTTAAAGAAACAAAGTCTCTCTCTCTCATTCTCTAAAAAGAAATAATTTTCTACAAAATTCTAACAATTTTTCCTTTACCATGGGTTTGGTAAAAATGTCCGCCAAATTAATTTTGGTACCTATATATTTAATTTGGAAAACCTTGTCGTATATCAAATTCCTTAAAAAATGATAACGAACATCGATATGTTTTGTTCTACAATTTTCTACCGGTGACTTTGAAAAACTTATAGCAGCTTGATTATCACAAAACATTACATTTTCACTTAATTCCAAATTTAAACTTTTATTATCAATTACATTCTTTAGCCAAATGAATTCCTTAGCTGCTTCTGTTAAACTAACATACTCAGCTTCCATGGTCGACAGACTAACGGATTTTTGCTTGAAAGTTCGCGATGAAATTGGAGTTTCGTCTATAAAAGTTATGAACCCTCCCATCGACACTCGATCATTCCTATTTGTAGCAAAATCCGAGTCTGTGAATAACATCTTAGTTTTAAGGATTTAACTTTTGAAAGTTCTAATTTGTATTCTTGAAATACCTCGTCAAATGACTCACCTCGTAATTGTGTGTTACCTCGCGCAACTAAGCGGGCCTTGTATCTAACAATTTTATTATTTTCATCATATTTAATGGCATAAACCCAACGGTTTTCTAAAATTTTTATATTATCCGGATGATCAACTAAATCCCAAACTTTACGTTCCTTCATTACGTTAATTTCTTTATCCATTGCATCATGCCATTTAGATGCGTCTCTGGATCTTATCGCCTGTTTGTAACAGTTAGGAATAGTTACTTCAACCATAAGAGCTTCTTGTTGCTCTGACAAATCTGAAAATCCCTGGGATTCGGTATTATCTTTTCTAAAATTAAATAAACTAGGATCATACTCAATATTATGCCTCTTACAGTATCTCTCTATTTCGTTAAAAGATTTCAATCGGGTTGCTTCCCTTCTATACTATAATATACGTTAGATCCAGTTACTTTCCTACCTATATTTCGAATCCACTTAACCTCTGGACATGGGATCAAGCTATGATTATCGGAAGATACATCTGGTTTTTCAGATGTTGAGGGCGTTTCCGTACTTGTCTTTGAAACTAAACGACTCGTTAATGAATCTTTTACTCTATCGGAATCATCCTCATCATCATAATAATCAGGAAGGTTTAAATTATATCCAAGGTTACTATTAACTTTTTGTCTAAAATTAATTCCCTCTTATTTTCATCGAATCTTACATTAATAGTCTCGACTAATTTATTTTCATCTATCAACCATATTCTATAACCCTTAGTACGTTGTGCGTATCCCATCATAATTCCTATTTTCGCACGCATATCGAATTTTTTCTAATTTGTTTTGGCACACCAGCGTATGCCAAACATCCAAAAAGTTTTAGATGCAATACCGATGGTTTTCTACCTGAATATTTTTCGAAAGGCGTTTTGTTACTGTCTTTGTGACAAATTCGATTCCACGCATAAGTGAAACAAAGTAATGCTTCTCCCCAAAACTTATGAGGAACTTCACTAGATTTAAGCAATGTTTTGATGCCATCTAGAGCGGTTAAATTGAATCTCTCCGCGACCCCATTCATTTCTGGCGTATATGAATTTGTTACCTCATGCTTTATACCCAGTTCTGTCAAGAAATTATCCATATCCTTATTACAAAATTCTAGTCCGCCATCAGTTCTAACTGCTATTACCTTTTACTTAGAAAACGTTCTGCTCGTTTCTGAAATCTTATAAACGTATGAAATACGTCAGATTTATTTCGGATGGGAAATACAGTCACCTTTCTTGAATAATCGTCAATTATACTCAAGAAATATTTATTACCGCCTTGGCTTTCAGTTGGCATTGGACCACAGAGATCCATATGCAACAATTCCAATGGGCGTTTTGATCTTACGGCCCCCGTCTTTTGAATGAAACTCTCTTGGACTTTGCTAATTTACACGGTATACAATGAGTCTTACCATTATCAGTTAAGCGTGGGAGACCTTTTACACTATCATTTTTACTAGTTTTTACCAAGTAATCGTTATTAACATGACAAAAGCGTTGATGCCTTATTTCTATTGATCCGTTTTTTGTTTTATCGGTTACATCACTAAAAAAACTAATTTCTTTACTCTTTGGTATAATATAATGATCTGGCTTAAAAATACAAATGTTCATGGCGTGTCGCCGAGAACAATTTTATCCAGTCTTTATTAAAAACATTAATTTTACCTTTAGTACCCACAAAATGCGCACCTTTACTTTCTAATCTGGAACCGGATAATAAATTTCTCCTCAACTTAGGATTAAATAATACATCAGTCAAAGTTATTTCATGAAAACTCCCCTTATATTTTACCCGAAATCTAAGTGTACCGATTCCTTCTACGGGACAACTTTTATTCTCCGTTGCTAACGACATTTTCATGTTAGTTATCGGCTTAAGATCTAAAAATAAACTCTCTTGTCATTACAAAAATGACTCGTGGCAGCAGTATCTATTACCCAAACACCTTTATCAGAGTTTTCCTCAAATAAGATACAACTAGTTACGAGTTGTTTATCTAGTTCTAAAAGACTACATTCAGCTTCACAAAATCTTAAATTTATATTAAACTCTGTGTTAAAAGTTTCATTTACAGTTGAAGGAGATTTTTGTAGAGACTTTTTCTCTTTACAGTTTACTTTAAGATGCCCGTACTTATTACATACATAACACGGACCTATAGTCTTAATAGATTGTTTAACATTTTTAATAGTTTTACAGTTAAATATCTTACCACTTTTCTTTTGGTAATCATTCTTGCCATTTGGATATCCATGAGCTGCAGCCGTAGCACCAGGTAACGTCTTCGACTTCTTCGAAGTGAAACTGCTCAAGTAAGCATTCTCCGCTTTCTCCAAATCTTGTTTCATCAACTGAAGACGATTGGCTTCTAATATCAGCTCTGCTTCAATTTTGACAACTCTGAAGTCCTCTTCTTTCCATCTGTAGATTTGTTGCACGGTAGACTGGAATTCCTGAGGAAGCCACCTTATTAATTGAAATCCTATGTACAGGTCGTCCAATTTATGACCCGCTTCTTGTAGTCTGGTTGCCGCTGTCTTTACACGAGATATGAAGATTCCAACATCTTCCCCTGGTTGGTATTTTGTTCCAAAAAATTGATCTAATAGTTGAATTACCCTTGCTCTTGTGACTGGTTCGAAGTGATCTTTTAATATCTTCCATGCCGCTACTCCGTCAGTTGTTTCCTTTATCAGATTTTTCAAATCTGAACTGACGTTAGTATAGATCAACGTATAACATCTATCCTTACGAAGTTGTAGATCTAATGTTTCCTTGTATGTTGCCTCTTCATCAGGTTGCTCTGTCTTGGTCTGTATTATAAACTGCCAGTAACCATAATGCATTAAGAGTACTTGCATATCATGCTTCCATGTGTTCCAGTTATTTGGAGTCAACACTGATATCTGGTTGTTAAACTCCATACCTGTTACTCGATTTAGCGTACTAGCAACAGAGTTCATAAAAAATAGTTCTAGACTGGAACAGTATTTAAATAGACAAAGTTCATGGCCTGGTTCAACTGCTTAGCCTGCCTCGACACAGTACATGGACTGGGCCCATAACCAAATTTGTTACACTTATTGGTAAACCAATTTAAATTTTGTAAAGCTAGCAGTGAAATTTATGTGTCGAGGAGGCATGAAGACGAAAAACAGTTTCTTAAAATTGGCCTTTAATAATCAATCATAAAGTCACTCTGCTCGTTACTGGAGCGATAAAAACAATAAGTTCAAAAAGCAACATTACCAGAAACATCCGATTCGAAAGCGTCTTCTAATATTATAAACTGAATTTCAAATCTAAAATGGTGATGCAACCTGCAGTTGCATTGCCAACCAGTTGTTCTCTCCCTCTAGGAGTTAAATCACTCACATACTTCTTATATTTCCGTTTCTCCTTCCTTTTCTAAAAACTAACATGAGCCGAGTTTAAATACTAGCTCGATTTGCATGGCAGTTGCTGCCAACCTCAAATCACGAAACTCAAAAAGATCGGGTTCGAATCGGTGTGCTTACTTTCATTGAGATCATGGAACGGGATTGGAAAAACAACACAAGGAGATCATAAAAATTTGGATCCGACTTTTTAAATGTCTAACATCATCGTTATTGTATTGAGGGGGCGCAAAGAAAATTGTGATTGAATTTTAGGTCGCACGCATTGAAAGTTTGAGAAGCACTGCCTTAGATCACTGTCCTAATCTAACGGTAGCAAGATCTTCCCAACTTGCACTAAGTGTTGCAACACTCAGGCTACCCCCCCCCTAAACACATCTTTGTTTGAAAGGGATAGGACAAGCAAGACCTTTATTCTTCGCCAATGTTTGTCTAGAGCTTTTTATGAGTAAACAAGATCATGGACATAAATTTAGCTCTGCTAAATGTTGCAGATTAGCAACGATAAGTACAACAAAAATACCAATTTCCCTGAATAAAATTAATTTCAGTGTTGTGCTACTTTAGTATGATAAAAATGTTAGTAAGAACATTCAGTGACATTTCAAATATGAATATAAACCCAGTGTGCGTTTCCACGTAATTCTAACAACCATACATTATTTTTCATAAAAATATAGTTACTAGTTATTACTCCAAGATATACAGCTTTTATCAGGATCTTTAGCATTGTACATTTTACTATTTTCTTAAGAACTTTTTACGCGAAAATATATGTGCTCTCTCAGGCTTATCATTGTTTAGTAGCTTCATTAATAAAACAGTTATTTATGCAACAGTGGATATGATAAAGCATTATCATTGCCTATGATCAATAAGAGTAACGCGCGTCTGCGGGATTCCCGAAGGATTTTATTATATGTATACATATTTTTTTTCACCCTACTTAAATTTTTCTTACTATTTTACGTCAATATGTTAATCACGTTTACCTAGTAGATTATGTGTTATTGATATGTGCGAAAATTTTCAAAGAAATTATAATATCATATACTATGCAATGCATAAGAAATTCAACTTTTGCAAAAACGTTCTTAATTTACCGATTTTCATAATAAAAGCCATTTCGCGTATGGCAATTACCACAGCATATTATTTTGTACTCAAGAAAGAAGAAAAACTACTTTATTTTTATCAAAATTTAAAATAAATATAGTTATGTAGATCTGGGTTCGTGGATTTTATGCTATCAGTCTCAGAGAGCAAAACAGTTCCTTAAGAACGATAAAATTTACTGTAGATAAACAATCCATAAAGCACAGGATATAACAGCAAAATTGAAAAAAATAAATCCCTTAAGATCTTTACACCCTCTACAGCTCTGAGACTCAATTATCCGTGTCCAAAAATGCAAATCCGTAACGGCAAAGATTATTTGCAACCGCTCGCTCGATCGTAGCAACTAAAGTCTTCAACAGCTGAAATAATACTGATTTAGTTTCAGCGAGCGATTCCTGTGTTTTGTCTGCACTGCTGTCTTCTTGCTTTTTCCTAAAAGATTCGCTTACGTCGTAGACATGCTGCTAATAGATTTCTCCAGTAATATCCAGAAGTATCCATATGATAGCCAATAGTCACCAAACCACCAACGAGCTAGTAAACTTGCAAATTTGGTCATCCAAAAGGATGCCAACTTGGCTGCATTGCCAGTATTTCACCAAGTTTCGATGGAAATGTCATTTATGATGCATGGAGTAGCGTTGCTTGTGAATATTACAAATTTAGTATAAAATAAATTCAACAGAAAAAATATAACGTATTAAATGCCCTTATATAAATTATTAACACGAATTTAAGCATTAATTACGCAAATTTCGTAACAATATTTTAAGACAAATAAATAATGTATGTATAAATAATTAGATCTTGATAATAAAAAGTACGTGCGTAACAGTTAGCATAAGTACAAGAAACTGAATGCAATAATAAGCAGTTGCTGCTGTAGACAGTTTTCATGAATAAATAACAAAAAATTACGTTAAATTAAGAAGGGAATATATTTTTCTATAAATTAAGAAATAAATAATATAGCTTTTGTGTATTTCATACACTTTTTTCTCTTATTTAAACCGAATATGTGTTCTTAACATTTACTTAACGTTTAAAAAACAATAAGATTTATAAAAAAAATCGCAACTATTTGTTAAAAATATGTACTTACTTGTAACGTGTTGCACAATTTTAAACTCATCAATTATCTTACAAAAATACAATGAGGTACACAGAATGCTTGGGGTTAAATGACATATTTCAATCCAAAATACGTCACACAGAGAAATAAATGACTTTTCCAACTCAGAGCCAAACTCTTTTTATCCGGGTCACTAAGGTGTCAAGTTGATGAAATACCGAAGGAAATATTTGTAGGTGTTTGAAGACTGAATCAGATTTCGCCGAACGATTCTAATATTTTCTCGCTGCTTTATCTTGACTGTTTGAAGTATTAAGTCTATGTAGGCTAGGTAAAGAATAGTTCTTTTTTGCTTCACTTTAAAACTGTACTAAGTCACGTTGCAAAAGTTTCTGTTGGGAAAGAATTGAATTTCCAAAATAGACTTAAGTTATTGAATCAGTTTCACACTGTGAAAGAATTGTTCTGCCGAAGAAAAGAGAAAAATAAAGCGATTTAACCACGTGTGTTTTCTATAAAGCTTCATAAATAGATATTGTATTCGAAATAAGACGTTACAAACTTCAACATATTCCTGCGTAAATTATTTAAGAAAAAAATGGTTGAATTATATTTATAATTTCTAGTTTTAAATCTTTGCATTTTAGTTTTACTTAAAAAAAATAACCTGTCATGAGAAATAAATAACATGAATTAATGATGAGATATTAAAAAATTAATAAATAAAACTAATAATATTAAAAGAAATGTTTTACGTAAAACAATAGAAGAAACTTTCACAATTAAACCATACATTAATAATTTTAAGAACCCAATTTTTAACTCTAAAATTTTCAAATGTGAAGACTTAATATTTAAAAAATGCAAGACAATCAAATTTGTCTTTTTTAGGATTACAAATGGAAACTTCAATCATATTTCAATTATGAGGTTGTTATACTGCAAAAGCAAATAACTTGTGCCGAATTCAATGACTGATTTAAAGCTTTTAAGTACAAACATGATTTGATCTACAATTACGCCAAGAAAAAAATCCAAATGATTTGAAATAAACATGGCTATCTTAGAACTATTGTAGACTGTTTATTAATTATATTCCAATTATTTTCTGAATTCTTAATTACGTATAAATTACTCTATTACATCAATGGATTAATTAAAAGTTGATTATTTTTATTTTAATCCAATTTGAATAAAATAGAGTTTTTTAATTGCTATAAAGATTATCTACTTGAAAGAAATCGTTAAAAAACACATAAAATTTATGTAATTCAGTAAGTTTTGGAATGATTTACATCATGAATATTTACAGAAATTTTATCAACAGATTTGACGTATTCGAAAACAGACAAAGCAAGTGCAACTAATAATTTATTTCCGACATATCTATAGTAATTGCTTGAAAATATGGAATCTATCAATGGAAAACTGTCTAATAACAGTTACTCAAACGTAGTAAGCATTTTGTTCCTACGTGAAAATAAAAACTCTCTGTTTAATAGCATTTCTCATTTAAATGTAGAGATAATTATGGTATCATATAAATAAATAATATATAAATACCTATTTTTCACGGCACATTTGAAAGCAAAAAATATAATTTTTATTTCAATAAAACTCATTTTTATTTCTTTTGCAGTAATGTTGACTTTTAAAACCATTTATAAACGTCTGAATAATCATTAATTACCTCTCCTAACAGTGTAGTATCATTAATACTATAAATTTCTATTAATTACCTACCATAGTAATTTACGTCAACAACAGGAAACGTAATTAAATAAGGAGTAATTATTACACTTGAAATGCAATAAACTCCCACAAATATTAAATGAATTGATTTAAACTAGAATATGTTAAAAGTATGCTTACTAATATGCCATCTAGATAGTTTCCTCTAAGAAAAGAGGAAATTTCTGCGGAAATTTTTCAACATAATATGTTAACGTTCTGATTAATTTTATTAAGTAATATTAAGAATTTCTCCGTCTTTAAAACCTACATTTTAATGCAAATAAAAAGTAAGCACAGATTAAATTTTTCACATAATTTGAGTACTTTACTTAAAAAAATATTTTGAACAGTAAGGTTTAAAACCCCTTCCGAGACGAAGGACGCAAACGCGTGCGTACCCCCAGGGCCGCAGGTTTCTGTCGCAAGTATTACTCACAGGCCGGAAGGGTTTTGTGTAATTATAAGCCTAAATTCATAAATATATCGAAATATAAACGGGTTGTTCAATATTGTTCTGTATATTATACGGACGGCATATACTTTATATATTTCGTATTAATATACTTTATTTACTTCAACCACTTTCTGTTTAAGTCAGTGTTTCTAAAACTGAAGGGCGCGCCCCTCAAGGGGGGCGTGACAACTCTACAAAGGGGGCGCGAGCCTATTGAAAAGTCAAAGACAAAAAGATTATTTGAAAAAAAATATTAAATTAGTGAAAGTAAGCAAATAAAATACATGATATAATAAAAAATGAAATACACATTTACAGTGATATATTACGCTTATAAATATATCAGTGCTGCACAATGTATTTTATAATTAATTTAACAAAACTAAGTTAAGAGCAAGTTTAATAATTCCCAGTGACCCCCATGGGATTGTCATATATAAAATTATATACAAAAATTGAACACTTGATAGTTTGTATGGTTTATAATTAAGCCCTTAACTAGCGATTAAAAGTTACGCAATTCACTCCCCTATGCCAACCGTTTTCCACGTAGGCGTGCGTATGTAATGTATTGGGGTAGGGGGAAAGGAATAAAGAAGCAAATAATCTGAAATAAGTAAATCCTTCACAAACAATGTTGTCAAGGACCTTTTATTGCATTCCAAAGCCTTCGGAATAATTTTATGAATAGCAGTGCACAGAAGAGATCTTACTTGGGAAAGACGTATATATACGCCCGGGGATATTAACGGTTTGGCTGAGTGAGACGTTTATGAACACCAGTGGTACGTAAGAGGTAAAAGTCATATCGTAGTTTTAGGACAAAGTACAGTACTATTTAATTCAATACATTGTTATATTGTATAAGGGGGGCGCGATGAAAATTATGTTTTAATATTGGGTCGCAAATATTGAAATTTTGAGAAGCTCTGGTTTAAGTACAAGTTTTTAAAAGTTTTATTGTCAACATTTGTAAAAGTCGACCTTCCGAAAAGTAAGGGGAAAAAAAAGAAATTGTGTCTACCAGATCTAATTATACATTAAAAACTAGACTGCAAACCCAAATCAAAGGCTTTTGCGAAAATAAATCTCTCATCTTCACTATAAACAAAATTTCCATGTTAATTGCAAGAGCATTCGTAAGGCATTCAATTCGGAAGTATTCCCTACCCCTTATTGTTTATAAATCAAAAATCACGTGTATGTGGGTAATATTTCTCTCATTTCGAGTAGAAGGTCAAATCTAAATGTATCTCAAATATAATGGATATAAAAACTGAACTTACAAAATGTTCCATGTGCGTGGCACGTATTCGAGCCGTTCGATCTGTGAAAACGAAGCGCACTGCCTCGTATGCGAGCCTTTCGGTAGTTAACGGTATATCATACTGGCGTGGATATGAGACGCTCGCCCCGAAAAGGTTTTTTTAAAAATTCTCTACAACAAAAACATTCCACATTTTTAGAGGGATATAAGAGTAGTGTTTATAATTTAATAAATGTGCAATCAGGATATATTTAATACGGTTCATTTTAAAAGTAAACCTTAGTAAAGCACCTTTTTGAGCAGAGAAACGTATTTTCTGTACCTATTTTAAAAGTAACTTTTGAACAGGTAATTGATAAAGATGTGAGAATAATTCTCTTGAGAGAATGGATCTATTCATATTAAACATATCTATCGCTATTGATATCTCAAAAAACGTGATAATAAACATTTCTTTACTTTTAATTTTGAATCGCTGATAGGAAAAAAATATTTTCAAATGTTCAAACAAAAACAAATTACAATCTTAATTTTAATCCACTTCGAATCCTTAACTTTTTTCCTTAACTTAAAGTGAACTTAATGCTGTGGTTGTCGAGGGCCTTCTTCATGTGTCGTCATCGTCACTTAAGTGAGTAAATGAGTGAGTGAGTGAATAGATATTGACGTTGCATTATTCAGCTACTCTGTCGCTTCCCGTCGACCACGGATGTTGCAGGATTCGAGCCAAAGAACAGCCATTTTTAAAGCAACACACACAATTTTATTCACTATATCACTTAATAGCTTTAAACAACCTGAGAACGCACGTAAATCATTAAATCCTCGGCGCAATCAACCTTAATTAATTTATAATAGGAATAAGAACATTTATCTAATCTCCTGAGCGCTCTTGCTTCAATACTAGAATATTATTCCACTTGAATTAACTATACGACCTCCGGCCGCTAACGATATACTTCTTTTTATTTCATCTTTTAACCATCGACTGTCTATTCTACGACTAACACGTAAAAAGAACCTATAATTTGCATAAAACCAAGTCTTCTTCCCGAAAAGCGGATTTGGTCTGAAATCACAGTTAGAAAGAGTATTTTACCCACGAGAATTAGTAGAAAGCCCGAATAGAACCCGTTACAACTCGAAGGCTTTTGATGACTTTCCTCTTAAAATTGCACCTTGGTTGAGTGAAGAGGACGAAACCAGAGCTAGCACCCACTCACCTAACTTCCACCAAATTTCAAAATCCCACTTCAGAGAGAAAGAACATATATAGCTTCAAATTGCGACCTTAATAAAATAAAAGATCAAATCAGACCTTATTTTTTAAAAAATATAAGCAAGACATTATTCTTTTCAATGCATTGCTAATTAGTATTTTAAAGTTAAGTTCTTGTTGTTGTCGCGTTTTCCCCGATCGGATGGAATGAAAGTTACTAGAGCCTGAGACAGATTGGACTTCTGCATGATAGATGGCGACACCACCGACCTCCACCTCCACAATTTAGGCATGGAACTGGAAGGGAAATATTATCCAGCTCCCTACACCCGTAGTTTCTGCTGTGACTACCCACAAGGCTTTCGAACCCACTGATTTAACAAGCGCATACTCCGTGTGTACTTGTAGGATATTTGGGGGCATCGGTCATCGAAACCAGGCCTTCCGGACTGGTATCCAACATAGTTCTTGTGGTTTGAGAATTTGGTATTTGATTCCGTGATAATAATAATATTAATAATAATAATGATAATATATATATATATATATATATATATATATATATATATATATATATATATATATATATATATCAAGAAAAACTTAAAGAAATATTAAAAAAATATTATTCTTGAGATATATCTGTGTTAATTGGAGAATTTGATCATGGAAAATAATCTGCCGATCATAAAAAAAAAAAGTTAGAGGACACACACAGGTAAAAATAGCAATGAGTCTTACCTATGATCAATATAATCTATAACGTTTTTGGTATTTTTGTATGGAAACAATTGGCCGGAAAGAAAATGAGAATCAGGGCACAGATCGATACCGTGAATGCTATTTGAAAGAGCTCATGTAATGCTGATTTAAGTTTTTTTTATTTGCTTTAACTGACTTAAATGTCCAGAAAAAAAGTGTTTTTTACACTAAACTAAGTGTAAAAACGGGAAGTATGAGTTGAATCCATGGGATCTCATCTTTCCTATATATTTCAGCACATCATCTGCATAAGTTCTTTAAATTTTACATTTAAGTTCTAAGTGCCTATACCCTTAATTATGATATGTGGCTCTTACAGTTCTTTAATTATATCAAAGAATTTAATGTCTTTATAGAGGAAATATTATGTTTAGATATGTATATATCTATAAATATCAAGAAAGTGTACTTCAGTGTGCATGATCACTTAAAAAAATTTTATTGTATAAATTTCAAATTATAATTAGAGAAAATTATTAGTTTCGAAAGTTTCAGGGGCTTTTAAGTATGATATCAAATTATATATAAAATTATTTAAATTCAAATGTTGCAATAATAAAATTTTTTTTACCCATAAGTTATTTAGATCTGAATTTATTTTTTTAAAAGAACCTGTTTTTTAAGAATAAATAAAATTTTATTTAAAAACTTTTATATTTTCAAATTTTAAAGAACGTTAAGAGGGTAAAAGTAAGGAAAGTAAAATTTTACTGAATAATTCCGTTGTACATGTAAAAAAAAGGGTGTTCAATAAACCGTAGGAAAATAATTCACTTTTAGTGTGGATTATATGTATTTTTTTAAAATATGCAAATAAAAGAAAATTTAAATAAAAAAAACGATCTAAAATGTAAATACCATAGCTTATATATTCCACTGGAATACTATTTAAATTTAATGTATTAACAATATTTATGATACTCCTAAATTCTTACAAATAAAATTTAGCTATAAACATTACATGTATATTTGGTGTATTTTTAAATAAAATATTTAGTATAAACTGCGTTTATAAAAAACAGCATTCATTATCTTTTCAGTTCCTAATACATACTACACTTTCTTTGAAATATCCTACCACTGAAAAAATATACTGATTTAATACATTCTGACGACTTATACATAAAAAGGAATATCATTATAATTTTTAATATGTATGTAATTTCCTTTTCATCGCAACCATTAACTTTTTTTTCTATTTATACAGAAATGCAATTGCAATGGCTAGTTTTTGTTTTCAAAATTCGATGATTCGTTATAGGAAAAAAATAAAATGTTGATGCATTCCATTAAGTATTTCTTTTTCATTCATAAGGAATTTGTGAAAAAAACCCTTCTTTTATGGAATCAATAAGAATAGAAATGAAAGTTCATTATATATTTAAATATTTGCCCAGTAAAAAGACATTTAAATTTTTCGAACATTTACATCATTTGAAATAGTTTTACCTTAAAAATAATTCTTTAAAACGTATTAAATATTTTTGTATTCCACTAACTAATATTCATGGGAAAGTTCATTAGTAAAAAGGAATGTATAATGTTTAGCTGAAAAAAGGTTAGTTATATTCTTATATAAAACATTTTTAAGTAGTCTGTTTCAATCTATAATTTAGTCAAAAAATTATGTTTAAAAAAAAGGCAATATTTCCCATTTCAATAGAGAATGGGAAATCTGCAATAAAAATGCACAAAAGAACATATTCTGTTTATCATAAAAATTAAATATTTTTTTTTTAAATTTGAATGCGCATCATCCTGCATTTACATGATGGGCAAAAAGCGATATACATATAAATTTGGAAAAGAGGAAAACAATACATAATTTATGCATCCATAGTATTTTTATGAAATATTTTTCAGTTACATGCTATATGAATGAAAAGTTAAAGAAAATGGCTCTATACAAACGTTGTGTATTATGCAGGGTGTCTCATAAATAGCTTCCAAATCCTGCACAGAAGATCCTGCAGAATCCTGCGCAATTAATATAAATATGTCTATACATTTGACTGAATCACTCTATTAAGTGGCAATTTTTATTAATTATAATTAGAGTATCGTATTGTTATCCAAAATAATCGTATATATAAAATTTCAGTTCAACTGAATGCTTTAAAACGTGAGGAAAAAAAATATTTTCAAGTTTTGACTCAAGTCGTTAAAAATGAAGCCACCGTGACTGTATCTTCAATTCTTTAAATAACTAGTTTCAGTCAATTAGTTATTAATTATAATAAAACTATCGTAGTGCCACCCAAAATAATCGTGTATAGAAAATTTCAGCTCAAATGAGCGCTTTAAAATGTGAGAAAAAATTTTAAAGTTTTGACACAAATCGTCAAAAGAGTCACTAAATCGCCAAAAGTGATGTCAACGAGGCTGTATCTGTAATTCTTTGAATAAATAGTTTTAATCAATTAATTTTTATCAATTAAAATTAAATTACCGTATTGACATCTAAAATAATCGTGTATATAAATTTTAGTTCAATTGAACGCTTTAAAATGTATTTTATTAACAATTGAGCATTTGAACTGGATATAGGGAAATTGTGAACTATTATTAGGAATTGAAAAATGCCTAAAGAACTTAACCTGTACGACCCACAGTTTACGAGAAAAAATAAGGTAAATGATGATGTATGAGAATGAATGAATAATGATGAATAATGGTTCATGATGGAACTACAAGGCATTTTTGTGCACGCGATTGGCTGGTTATAACCTACTCCGTCGCTGGCATGGACGTCGGGGTGCAGTTCTATGGCCACTATGATCACCAGATCTCATACCGTTGATTTTTCCTGTGGGGCAGTTTCAAGGACTTAATTTGTTGAGACGTATCATACAAATGGACTTATTTGCTTGTTTGCATGTTTCTTGTACTTCAGTGGGTACGAATATCTTGGAACGAAACATGACAGCAGACAATATCCTTCAAAATACTGATCGAAAAAAGTATTTTGAAATAGATTTTTAAATCAACATTCTTTGGAATTGAATACTATATTGTTGTTCATATGCAAATAAATGCTGCAAACCAGGCAATATGATTACAGTTTTTCTTAAAAATGTCTATTTAAAAACAAAAATCCTACATTTGTTCTGTTCCTAAAAGTTTAATCACATTGACCTTTAGGGGGAAAGTTTAAGTTTAATAAAGAGCTCTTTATTTTAAAAATTCAAAAAATAAAAACAAAAAAAATCAAGTCGCGCGCGTATGCGTTCTTATCTTTTGCTACTTAAAAAAAACAACTAAAAATTAAAATAATTTACGTCTAAAAGAACAAGCTATAAAAATCTGTATTGTTCTATTTTTTGAAGAAGACGAATTACTTATTCATTATTACAAAATGAAATGATTTTATGATTTACATGTTTTTATAGTAAAAATAATGTAATTAGGTAATGAATAAAATATGACCTTATGAATATTTAAAATGCAGTTCTTCTGTTTCACCATTCATATAAACTTCAAAAAAGTTGTTTTTTTTTTTTTTTCGCTCAAAAATGGCTGAAGATGCAAAAAGAAAAATAATGTAACAAAATGATGGATAAACATAGAAAAATCTTCACCTAATTATCACAATGTTCTTTTTTTCCTCTCTTTCTCGTTGTAATATTTTACTTTTTCTTGACACTTTAATTACAACACACGCGATAAATTTACCACAATCATAAGCTAAAAATGACACTTTTCAAAATTACGTAGTATCGCGTAATCATATCTCAGGAAAAATTTAATACGTGCAAAGAGCACTAATTAGAAGTGGAAAAAAGAAAGGAAAAACATATATTTGAATTTGAAGCGCAAATTAAAAGCCTGTTTTTAAAGCAGTATTTTTTTGTAGATAATTATGAGAATGAATTTAGGTAAAATATAGAAATATGAATAATTAGTATAAATTCTCTAACAATACTTGTGATATAGATTTTACTAATATAATGTAAACAAATATTCAAATACAAAATGTTCCTCAATTACCCCTCACACACACAAAAAAAAGGTTTAACAGACTAAATAATAACTTTAATAAAATAAACAATAGTAGTGGTATATGTCCCCCAATAAATTTTATTCGAATACAGCAGATCCCTGTTTGATCGAGAAATCAGCCTTGAAGAGAGATTAAACAATACATGTAAATTAAATAAAACAATAATAATTCTTTGTCAAAAAAAGCAACAAACAGATAAATGGTAATAGAATGAAAATTCATTGAAACGCAATGAAAATTTCAAATGTTGAACAGAAGAGGCAATGCTGCGCCAAATAAAAGGAAACCAATAACTGTTCCTATACGCATTAAAACAATAATGTCCCTAACTTGGGAGAAAAATGCTTAGTTTTAAACATTTATCAATAGGGATTTATTTACTACTCAATGATTGATCGAGCTTCTCACCTAAACTTGAGTACAAAAATAGCTGACTTCTCTAATCAGCCATTCACAGAAGCTCTACTCGATACCAACAGAATTTAACTGTTTTCATCTAAGTATTTCCTCTCTAATTCGGATTCCTTTGCTGCAACCAGATTGGCTAACCATCTCTCCACCCACTCCCATCGTGAAAATTATTTCGAAGTCAATATTTTTTTCATCAATTTTCATCTATTTTATTTTATACTTGAAAATTTATTCATTTTTATTATTTTTCATTAGTTATATTTTAAATTTTAAATATTGTTTATTAAAAACGCCAATCTGAAAGCATTAATGTCATCTAAAATATCCTGAAAAGAAATGGTTCGGAATAACTAAGTACTCCCACCCCCCAAAACTACATCAATAGGATTGATGTGACCCCCTCTACTGGAGAGGCAAACTTGACAGCAACGACTCATGCCTACAAGCAGACCGTCAATCGTGAGATCCAGGCCCATTCTGGAAGACATATTGTCAAGTGCAGGGAGAACAGCGCAGATTAAAAAAATATCTCCCGAGTGTGTCCAAGAAATACTCTATTGGGTTGAAATCATGGGAAAATGCTAGCCATTCCATTCAAAGTATTTGCATGTGTTCCATGGGTTGGCTGACAAGGCGAGTTCTATTTAATCGTGTAAACATCTACAAACAGGGCATGAGTATGCATGGTTACCGGATATACACGATCATATGGGTCGAAGATTGCATCCCAATAAATCTGTCACTGAGCCAGAATGAAAGATGAGATCAGTTCAGCCACCTACTGATATATCAGTCCAAAACATGACACAAGCAAGATATTAGCCGAGTTTTTCAGTGTTATTGTGAGCATGAGATCGAGTTTCTCTGATTCTCTATATCCACTGAGAGACTTTGCTTTATACCAGTGTTTTCAAACTTTCAATATACGCGACTCACTATTCAATCATCACTTTCATCGCAACCCCTCCCCATACAATAACAATGTATTGAATTCAAAAATACTATACTTTGACACTAACGTCTGCGACTTTAACTTCTTATGTGCCACCGACGTATATAAACGTGTCGCTCAGCCAAAGCATTAATTTCCTTGATGTATATATACGTCTTTCCGAAGTACAATCTTTTCTGTGCAGTGCTACGCATAAAATTATTCTGAATGGAATGAAAGGACCTTGACAGTGTGTTTGCGAAGGGTTAACTTATTTCAGAGGATTTGCTTATTTATTTCGTTTCTCCTCTCCCTAAAAAACATCAAAATACGCTCG
The DNA here is from genome assembly GCA_019973935.1 of Trichonephila clavipes. Lineage (NCBI taxonomy): Eukaryota > Metazoa > Arthropoda > Arachnida > Araneae > Nephilidae > Trichonephila > Trichonephila clavipes. The sequence goes on along the minus strand of BMAU01015098.1, from coordinate 40,609 downwards.
TCTACGTGGTAAATGGTTGCATTGGGCGTAACTTTTAATCGGCAGTTAAGGAGTTAATTATAAACCGTATAAATTATCAAGATAAGTGTTAATACATGCCCATGGGGTCGCTGATAATTCCCCAACTTGTTCTTAACTTAACATTGTTAAATTAATAATAAAATATACATTTTACAGCACTGATACATTTATAAGTGTATTATATCAGTGTAAATGTGTATTTTATATTTTATAATATCAGAAAGTGTTTTTGTTTGTTAACTTTCATTGCATTAATATTTTTAAATAACCTTTTGTTTTCGACTTTTCATTATGCTCACCCCAAACGTAAAGTTATCACGCCTTCCAAGAGGAGCGTGCCCTACAGATTGAGAAACGCTGGTTTATATAAAATCAAGACTCATCGGTGAACAATATATCGGCCGGTTTCTGTAGTGTCCAATAGATGTAATCCCGAACCCACTAGAATTTTCTCATTTTCATAAATATCTAAGTCATCAGTTAAATAAACGAGATGGAATTCTTAAAAAATTTTTCCAGAACGATGACTTTCACTTTCCCCCGTGTCCACGGCCACGATAGCCTAGTGGTCAAGGCAACGGACGTGTGGCTGGCGTGTCATGAGTTCGAGCCCAGTACCACTGAAGACCCGCTGTGTAGATGAATGATGCACGTTAATTCTGTCGAGAGCTCAAACGTCCTTCCATTGCTGTGGCAGTTAGGAGAATGGTGGTGTAAACTCAGGTGTCGTCTTCGTCACTTAGCCATGGTTCGAAATTACGTGGTCCGTCGCCAAATGCCGGCATGTAGCTGAACAGTGTGACGTTAGTATTCACTCACTCATGGTTCACTTGACGGGATATATACCCACCCTTACATAGATATTATATAAAATAGTCAGTACAACTAGAAATGATTCATTACAAAAAAATATATCAAATTTTGTAATTGAACTCTTTTTCAATTCCTACTATTAGGACACACTCTCTATTTATTTATTTAGATATTTATTTACCTTGGCGGAATTTTCAATCGTTAATAAAATACATTTTAAAGCGCTCAATTAAATTAAATTTTATATACATGATTATTTTATATGACAATACAATAATTTCATTATAATTAATAAAAATAATTGATTCAAATTAATTGTTTAAAGAATTAGAAATACAGCCACATTGGCGACTTAGCGACCATTTTGGCGACGTGTCAAAACTTGAAAAGGTTTTTTTCTCAGGTGTATTCAGTTGAACTGAAATTTTTATGCATGATTGTTTTGGATGACAATACGATACATTAACGATAATTAATTAAAATTAATTCCCACTTAATGTTGTGATTCTTTCCTATGTATATACATATTTATATTAATTGTAACTATTTAATAAAAAGTAGCTAAAATAAAAAAATTTTCTTTTTTGATCGAAGTAGGAATTGACTTAATTTTTTTATATTACTTATTTAAATTTGTTATATATAATTTAAAAAAAATCTTAACTGGTGTTATTTTATGCAAATAAAAGTAAGTAGTGTAACGAAAAGTATTGCAAAGGAAATTAACTAATATATTTCCTAATGAACGTGGAAGAAAATATAGCTGTGTTCCTCAAATTCCATTCAACAAGTAATTGTGCGATGGAAGAAATTACAGGAGAACAATTTACGACTGAGCCTTTTCGAAGACCCCGTTTTCCAGGAATCACTAAAATATTCACATTTATTTGTTTTTACTGACAGTCCCACCCTTAAAACTTCAAAAAGTACAGCCGCTGCCCTATATTTAACAGCAAGACAGCCTGAACAGAATCATTACACATACGCACAGACAAATATTACATTTCCGATACTTTGGAATGCGGAATGACATATTACAGTTCTCCGTTCAGCGGAGAAGATTACAGGGTTTGTCCTGATTTTTATTGCGTGGCTATGTCCTTACTCACAACCATTCTCAATGAACTGTCATGTTAGAAAGTGAGGAATGTCGCCGGTTGCTAGGTTACGGTTTTCTATCACTGTGAAATATAGAGGCAAGGATAACCCAACTTCCTCTTTGGCGCTCACGGAAACTAGATTACATCTGACCGAAATGTCCAAACAGTGCGGGAATGAAATATTGTTCGAGTACCCGGGAACACAACCCACAACTTCTTAAAATATACATTTGGTTTCATTATATTTTTTTGCACTCACAGAGGGGTTTCAGATACTCTCGAAACTTTATCACTTCTATAGATTGTTTCCTGTTTAGAATGAAATTACTCCAGCAGTTAGCTAGTCGTGAAATTGTTCATTTTCACGCAAATGTAAGGTTACGGATAATACGTCACGGGTTCGTTATCTCCGTCATATCCGAGAACTGGCGTCTGGCTTAGTTTTGACGTATTCATTATGGGTAGGGGGAGTTATAATGACTCGTTTACACGGTATGTTAAGTACGCCAAAAGTAGTGCCACAAGTTTGGTTCTTTGAAATGGATTCGAATATGTTACCAGTGTCTTTAAAATATTCCATGCATTTTAAATAAGACCTTTTCAAGGAAGTGTGTATCCAGGGCTAGAAGTATAAGATCTGCATCGGGAAGAAAAGAAAGCAGGTAATCGGAGAATAAGTATACATTTTAAATTCCTAACTTGTGAAAGTTTCAGTAAATAATGAAATGGAATTTGTTAGATTTCTGCAACCGGTTTTTGCATATAAATTAAAAATAACTTATGTTAATCATGAGACAGATAACATTTTCAGAGGGAAGATTGAAATCTTCTCGATAATGAGATGAATTTTAAAAAAATAAGTATAGCTAGGATCTAAAAAAAGAATATATCTCTAGATCGGTTCATTTTTAAAGTTCGTTTTAGATTGGTCCTATTTTCTTTATTATTTTTTACAAATGGATATATTTTACTTTAATGTTACTTTTTTAAAAAAATATTACTGTTAGACTTTCTTTTCAAATGAATTTTTCCTAAATATCAATTAAGACCAAGTTAAAATTGTCTTTAAAACTATATATACTTTTTTGTTACATGTATTTATAGCATTAGTCGGAAAAAATATCAAAATAATTAGCCCAATAGGAAGGGAGGGGAAACGCCTTTGAATTTGAAACGAAGGAAAACTAGGGATTTTTGTTCCTCGAAATAAAATATGTAAGTTTTTATTTGCAATTGGAATGTTAATAAAAACGACACTGTTTTCATAGCTCGGAATTTTTTTTTTTTTTTGAACTCAGAGCTCTTAAATTTTGTGAAGTAATAAAAAAACGCATAAAACACATAGTTTAGCAAAAAAAAAAAATAGTAACATTTTGAACGATTTTTGTCCATTGAATCGGATTATGTATTCTTAAACACTTAAACGTTTAATTGTTTAAATATCAATGAATTTATCATTTATTTGATTTAAAATTGGAAGTATGTGTTTTTAGTCGGCAAGCCTACGTTCAGAAAACTAATCTCTTTCATTCACAAATTTTATTTGCGAAAATATTAAGCAAAATTCTTAACAAAATGATAATAATGTTTCGTTGCACCATATGTGTAATGTTATTAATTCCTCAAGTTTTCTACATATATAAACTATTTTTTAACTTATTTTAAATAAAAGTGTAATTCTCACTCACATATATATTTGGTTGAGTCACATATATCAGTTTGCCTAAGTTAACTGTGATCATTAAATTTTTAACAATAATCTGAAATAAATAACATTTTCGAGACGAATAAAAAGGTTCGAAATGCATTATGACGTTGTACTTTAGATTAAATGTATAAAAGTGTGGGAATGTGGGTTAAATGTGTAGTAAGCGATACGTTGACGACACATGGGCACATTGCATTCCCCTTACTAAGGATTCGCGAGTCAGTTTTTTTGGGGTGGGGCTTCGACAATATCTTTCAACAATTTTAAAAAATGCTATGTGGGCTTAAGATATTCATCTAGTCACAGGGCTGCAACATGACAGGAAACTACTAAATGCGCAAAACAAGTAAATCCTGTCGAATGAGTAAAATTAAAAACATATGCGAATGACGTATTTAACGAACTGGTTTTTTGCACACATTACACTACATCACGTTGCTTGTTGCTCCAATAAGTGGCTTCGCTCAATGTTACAAATCTCACGTGATATCCTAAGCCCCGCCCAGTTTTTCAGAAAATTCTTTTCTCAACAAACGTTCATTTCAGTTTGTTAACGCGTAATTTAGAAGCGGTTCGTTATCATTTCTGATACTTGTAGTACATATACAGTAGAAACTCTATATAACGAATCTTTCCATTGCGAATGTTTCTTTATAGCGAACTTTTTCCTGGAACTAACATTTCACGATTTTCTTCGTAAAATAGCCTCTCTATAGCGAAGTGCATTTTCTATATAACGAACTTTTCTCTTGTGATTCATCCCCCACCCCTATTTTTGAATTATTTCTAGACATATCAAATCATTTTCTCTTTTAACACGTTTTATGGTGTGGTCATAAATTTTGAACTGGTTTTATGAGTGATTAAATTTAAAGACGCATATGGTAATGTATGAATATAATTTCTAGTTATAAGAGAGAAATAATGTACGCTTAAAACTGCTTGCGTACTCTAAAGTAAAAAAAAAAAAAATCACCTTAAAATTTATTAGCTTTAATATAAAATTATTTTTCTAATGTTGAAAATAAAACATATTCCTAAACATTTTTTTCTTGTTTTCTCTGCAGTTATTCTTTTTCATTTTTGATGGGTATAAGATACATACATATAAAATAATTAGATATTAGTTTTAAAAAAGGTGTGAATAATTACTTTTTTCAATAAATAGAGTTTATGATTTTAAAATTTGTTTCATGGGGTTTATGAAGTAAATTATATAAAAGGTGAACCTCTATATAACGAACCTTTTTTCGGGATTTAGCAATCTCGTTATATGGAGGTCTGACTGTATTTTTGTTTTTCTCATCTATGTTATGGGTAAATGGCTTGTAAAAAACACCAACTGCAGATGGAGGCTCATTAAAGGAAACCGAAACAAAGAAATGGCATTAAAGACTATGTCTAATACTGAATTTCACTGAGTTCAAAAAAAAAAAGTTGGATATAATCCCACCCTTGAAAGTGTTATTTGCAAATAACGTACTTCGATTGAAAGCATGCTCTCAAATAAATTACGTTGATACATTGAAACAAAGTATCACGATTTCAAAAATCAGTCTTACATATTTTTAAAGAAAGCATGGTATCTTAAAAATGCTAAAAGTAAAGCTTAGCAATTCACAAAGTTCAACGAAAAGATGCGCTTCATATCTGATTAGTTTCCGAATTCCTAAAAAATTAAGCCGCACATAATTGGGCGAAAGTTTAGTGCTCTTAGTGATAAAGGGATGTTGTGGAAGTTATTTTGCTGAAAAAAACTTAAAGGGAAGTCGAAAAAAATACGACTTTCAAATAACATAATAGCTCGTAGAATTAAAGCAATATCTCAGTAGACTGAAAATCATTTGATCCGAAGAGTTTCTGAAAGTAAGTTTTTCTCGCTACAACAGGACGAATCTACTAACATACAAGGATTTCCCAGATAATTTTATTTCTTTACTTTGCATATAGGACAGCGAATATCATGATAATATGTTATTTTGTAAACCAATTATGTTCGAAGAACTAGCGAAAAAGAATAGTCAAGACTCTTAACAATTTTATCAAATTCAGATATTTTAATGAAAGGAAATGTATTCAGGTTAGGCAGCGCTTCCCTAACTTTGGGGCGCGTCACCCTGAGGGGATATAACTCAACGATAAGAGAGTGAGCATATTGAAAAGTCGAAAACAAAGACTGTTTAAGGTATCTGAACACGTTCAGAGTACTTTTTGACAAAATGACATATTCAAACATTATAAATTTTTTTAGCACTCAATACCAATAAATACTAATACTTAACCAGCAATATTTAAAATAAATTGCCTTAATTTCACCAAAATCACAAATATAAGGGACATTTTAGCAATATTTTTTTTTGTAAAACTTCAAAGCAATTAGAAGAAAGTAATAAATTTATATTAGTAAAAGTTTTACCAAAACAAATTAGATGCATTTATCTAGAGAATGTACTAAAATTTTAATGTTTTATTAAAAGTTGAAAATTTTAGAGCTGAATGAGTAAACATTGTAAGAAAAGTCACATTCGTTATGATACCATTATTTAAATAACAAACCCAAACTCAAAAAGTAGTCATACAATGAGAAATATTTTAGTACATTCTCTAGAAAATCGCATACATATAAAGTTCAAAAAGTGTTATAGAAATACATTTGTAATATTTTGAGTTTTTCAGGCTTTCCATGATAGATTTTATACAATTTAAACCCCCACTTATGGTAGATCAAAAACCCACTTTCGGTTTTTTTTAACTTTATAAAATTGATTGTAACTTGGTAGAAACAAAACAAAGTATGTTTTGTAAAGCGAAAAGATAGCTCTATTCAATAAAATAAAAAAACAAAAACATCTGTCTTGACCGAATTTGGTCATTTTCAATGTGTTCAGAATCCTTAAAAAAATTATTAATTTGCGAAATGTAAACAAACAAAATACACTCTGACATAATAAAAAATAAAATACACATTTGCCTGATATAATAAACTTATAAATACATCAGCGCTACAAATGTATTTTATAATTAATTTAACAATACTAAGTTTAGAACTATTTTAGTTATACCAGTGACCCCACCCCATTGGCTTGTCAGATGTAAGATTATATACAAAAAGTAACGCCTATTTTGATAATTCGTACGGTTTATAATTAATCCCTTCAATGCCGATCAAAAGTTACGTGATTCACATCCCAATTGCCTTCGTTTTCCATGTAGGCTCGCGGATGGGATGTATTGGAGGGGGAGGGGGGATTGATAGGAGTAAATAAAGTCTTCTCTGAAATAAGTAACCCCTTCGCAAACACTGTCAAGGTCTTTTTACTCTATCCCAAAGCCCTCGGAATAATTTTATGGATAACAGTACACTCAGAAAATCGTACTTTGGAAAGACATATATATATATACGTCCGAGGCAAATAACGCTTTGGTTGAGTGAGGCGTGTATATACGTCGATGGTACTCAAGATGTTAAATTCTTATTGTCACTTTAGCGTCAAAGTATAATATTACTCAATACAATACATTGTTATTGTATGGAAGGGAGGGGGCGATTAAAATTATCACTGAATATTGGGTTGCAAATATTGAAAGTTTGAGAAGCACCGGACTATGTAAAAATGGTGCAGGCGCCATGTGATGGTGGTGTTGTGAGTCAAGTACCTATGGTTAGTTCAAATGCATTACAAACTAGCATTTATGGAGAGATTGCTTTATTGTTTCTTAACTTTACACTTTGAGGGACCGCAGTGGATATTAACTTCATTCTCGTAATTTTGAAACTTAGTCAACTGACGAAAAAGACATCTGAACTAGTATCCCTTTCTCCGTACTCAATATCACAAGGAAGCAAAAGTACTAAAAACTATAGTGGATGATTTAAAAAATTCTAACACAATTGTTAAAATAGAAAATTTAATAAAATGAAGATTTACAATCGTGCCTACTTGTAAAACTCAGCATAGGGATGGATAGCAGAGACAAATAACTTCTGCATACAGAAAATTATGTTGACAATCGAAAAGGATAGAGTTAATAAGTACTGTAATACTCTACCTGGAATGAATCTAGAAGGCGTACATATGTCGCAGGAAAACGATAAAATTAAAACTTTCATCGAATCCCTAAGGGAGAGGATCAATTCATGAAAAATGTTAAAATAGCGTCTATTTGAGGTCATTTCCCTTATGTAAGTGATTTGATCAATTCCCGAACTGTTTTAGTGAAATGATGAAAATGTGTGAAATATGAATCATTTCATATTTTGCCGGTTATTTTTGGCATTATATACAATGGCTAGGCATTCTATAGAATGCCGGACTTCATACTTTGCCGGCAACAGATATATATACATATATATACATACATATACATATATATACACATATATATACATATATATATATATATATATAATACAAAATATTTAAATCTATACACATTCCAATATGTGCGGACTCATATTCATTATTAAAAATATAAATAATTATTGGTTATTAAGAAATTTATTTTCCCATTCATAAATATATCTGACTGTTTTTTAAATCTAAATACTGGTAGGTAGCTGCATAAAAAATATATGAAACTATTCCCAACCTTTTTATATATAAAAACAATTTGGAATCATCATTCGAGAGAGAAATCGTAATTTAAAATATGTGCAACATTTTGAAAATTTTCCAATGTATTTACCATCTATAACTTGTTTTTGAACGTATTTGCCCCTAATTTCTCTTAATTAAAACCCACAACACACAAGCAAATAATTATCACATGTTATTTCCGATTCGAAATAAATTTATTCACCCTTTAGATTGAAAAGATTCATTCGCCTAATCCACATTGGGCCAACGTAAGACATCCCCAAATAGTCAGTAAGTGAATTAAGACTCAAGAACAACATTCGCTTCGGCCCATCACTCGGAATTACGCTGACTCTAATATTGCAACAACATTTCAGTCAAAAGCTTTATTCTCCGCCTAATTTCCCTAACTTTGCGCCCTTCGTGCAGGTTGCCTTATCATCCGACACGCATTCTAGAATGGGAAGACACCTTAAACAGTCTCCCTGACACCCAGAATCGTCTGAAATAAAAGCTGTCAGTATAGATTCCATTCCTCCTCAGAGCTTTCGAATGACAGTAATTAGCTGCCCCCCCTTGCCACCATCTCTTTTGTAACCTGCATCGCAAAGTTGGATCGATTTACCACCAGGGCTTGAAAATCCCCACACAAAATCCCTTCTCTCGACTCAGTACCTGCCCGGCGAAGGCTTTCATTAGTGATTTCTGATTAAGTGCAGTCCATCGAGTGACCTGGAAACACACCCTTTGTATTAATTCCTTGACTCATTACGAAATTAATCAGCGGTGTTGGAACTGTAATTCCGTTTGGTGGGAAATAATGAAGAGACTCAAGTACAAAGAGTGACAGATGAAATAATTAGAAGGGAGAAGAGATGATTATCGTCAATATAGGTTGATGGAGGTGGCAAAAAAAAAGGGATTTTTAAAGTTTGTTTAGCTTGAAAGTTAAGGTTCCAATTGGAAATCGGTTTAATGTTACGGTAATGACTGACGGTTTCAGAGTGATAAATTAAGTTTATACTGGTTAAATAAGTTTATAAATATATGCACTAATTAGTAATTTTACCTCAATTAAGTAAAATGCCATTACCTAACAAACAATTAACGAACGGATGCTGTAAACTTAATAAACTTCCATAACTTGTCATAATGTAGTTAAAATTGTCCAAATATTTATCAATGCAATTTTAAAACAAAACCTGTTAAATTTCTTATTTATTTACTTGCATATTGAAAATAAATTATTCATGTGTCTTTTGTGTTTGGGAAATTATACAAGGGAATTTAAATACAGGACTTAAAGTATGCAAACGTAATGGCTTTTTACGGAACTCTACCCATAAGAACATAATAAACTGTTCATCCATGGATTGGAAATCCCTCCGAGATTTTTTGGGTCTATTCCGATCGGCCGCACATGCGTGCATTATTCGGCAACCACAGACGATAAACGTTTTACATTAACGTCATTAGTACAGATGTGGAGGCCTCCGTAAAATATGCATTGCGTACTTTGGTTAACGGAATTTAAATCAGCTACGCGTGTACAGCGACAAGTTCGAACAGAATGTAATGTCATTACTGGCTTGCCTAATAGACTTATCAGGACTCCTAAAAAAGGAATCACATACACGATCAACAGTGTCTTATATCATGAAAACTTAAAGATACTTGCCAGCAAGAGATACCAAAGTTTCCGTCTCCTTTAAAGTTCTTTCCCATTGGTGGATAGATTCTGATGTCGGAGGGTCGACATTTAATTCTGTTCGAACACGTCGCTGTATACGCGTGACTGATTTGAATTCAGTAAACCAAAATACGCACCGAATCTCTTACTGTAGCGTCCACATCTTTATTAATGAAGTCAGTGTAAAAATTTTATCGTCTGTGATTGCCGAATAATGCGTGCACGTGTGGCCGATCGGACTAGATCCGAAAAATCTAGGAGAGTTTTCCAATCCATGGATGAACCGTTTATTACATTCTAAGGTGTAGTTCCATAATAATAAGTCATTCATTTTGAATATTTTAAGCACGGACACCCTGTATAAAGGAGTATTATTTAAGTGATTTTAGAATTCAGTTTTTTTACTTCACTTACATTTAATTAAGATAATTGAAATCCAGGTTATATTCAAAAAAATAAATGAGAATAATAACTTGACAGAAGAAAAAACAGATAAAAGCTATAAACACTTTCTGCGTTTTAATGTATTTTATAGTTAGTTAATTGCGCTAAATTATTCCTTTTACTTTTTGAAATTAAGTTGCTTTTAATGTAATTTGATTTGACATTAGCTAAACAAATAATTTAAATAATTTATAGGTTATAAGTTAATTTTACTAACCCGAAAAGAGTAATACAATATTTATCTCGAAATTAATTTTATATTTTCATCATCAATATATACATATATAGTATATAGTTTTTAAAACTAAAGAGTGTTTTTGTTTCAGGTATAGAAGTTTAAGTTGGCATTACTTTCCAAGATGGTGACCGATTTAACAGCTGTCAAGTGATTTAGTCTCAGTTTGGTTAGGCAATTCATGAAAACGATCATTGAGTAAGGCGTAGATTCGTCGAATGGGCCCAAAACGAGATTGCCGTTGTTCCCGATTTTCATAAGCGAATTTTGTTGAGCGATGAAGCGCACTTCTGGTTGAATGGCTATGTCAACAAACAAAACTGACGCATTTGGAGTGAAGCTAATCCACAAGTGTATGTCCAAACACCGTTACATTCAGAAAAACTGACTGTTTGGTGCGCTTTATGGGCTGGTGGAATCATTGGTCCGTACTTCTTCAAAAACGATGAAGGCCACAACATTACAGTCAATGGTGATCGGTATAGAGCCATGATTACTAACTTTTTCATTCCTGAACTGAACAATCATGATGTCCAGGAGCTGTGGTTTCAACAAAACGGCGCAACATGTCACACAGCTCGAACCACAATCGATTTATTGAAAGACGCGTTTGGTGACCGCCACATTTCACGTTTGGACCTGTGAATTGGCCTCCAAGATCTTGTGATTTAACACCGCTAGACTATTTTCTGTGAGGCTATATAAAGTCATTGGTCTATGCAAATAAGCCACAAACGCTTGACCATTTGGAAGACAACATTCGCCGTGTTATTGCCGATATACGGCCACAAATGTTGGAAAAAGTAATCGAAAATTGGACGTCCACATTGGACTACTTCCGAGCCAGCCGTGGCAGTATTATCGCAAGATTATCTTTCAATGCCGCAAGATTATCTTTCGATTAAAAAAAATCATGTCAATCGAATAATACATCGTTGTTTTATTGCAATTTAAAGTTCTATACCTCTAAAAAAACACCCTTTATAACAATTACTTATTTTATCTTTCAGTAAGGCTATATCCTAAATGTAATACAAAGTCACAAACAGTACAAATTATAATTTTCAGTAGTGCATAAACAAGCTAAGAAATTGAAATTTGAATTATGATTACAACAGAAGTTTAATTAGTATCTGAAATTACTTAATATAAATACAATGAAACTTGTTTTAATTACGAATTAGAATCATTTCAGTATTGTTTTATTAAGCTGTATGGAAAAGTAATCATAGTTTTAATACATGGATTTATAAATTGAAGTTTTCAATTTCACTACTGCAATATTTTGTTTGGTGAAAAAGTATGTTTTCATCAGGAAATATTAAATGTTTAGAATAAGAGTTCAAAAAATGAACTGTTGTTGAGAAAGGTTTATAAGGCTCAAATTATTCGAACATGCTTAAAATTAATAAGTAAAAACAGTAAATTTCAATAATACAGTTTGATGAAACTTATTAAAAGAGTTCATTAAGAAATTAATCCTTGTTTAAAATTAATTATAGTAAACAAAGAGATACAATTCTCTTAAGTGAACATATTTCTTGTCTCAAGTAGATTCAGATTAATATAAATAATGTATTTAGATTTCTAGCAGGGAAATTTTGAGAATTATAAATATTAAATTTGCATCCCCTTGTGCATGCGTTGTACATTTAGTAATGAAGTAGTAGTATTTAGTATTTTTGTAATGGAATTTAAAGTTTCAAGAAATTCCAAAAGATTACAAAGCATAATACGACTATTTAAAAATGTATTACTTAAAAAGCATTAACAAATAGCTAATTAACATTTCCTAGAATTTTAATTAATTAAATATTACAATGTTTATTTATCTAACAATGTATCGAAGAAATAAGAAATTCCACGCTAATTGATGAATTTTTAATGTATTGATATTTCAGATATATTAAATCTAAAAATAAATTACTTTCAAATAAATTGATTTAGTTTTCAACAGCTTTATTTCATTTGTGTCAATACAATACTGAATCATGTGACAAAGTATCATGAGACATCAATGATGTTATTTAATTTTAAGGTATGTACCTTACCTTAAAGAAGTAAATAGAAAAGAAATCTAATAATAAATGTTAAATATATAATAAAAGAAATGATTTTATTCATAAATAAAACTGTATTAAACAATTTTAACAAAATTGTATTATTTTTATAAATTACATTTTTTGTACTATTTTTTACAATACAATATGTAATATTATATTAAATACACAAAAATCTCATTTTTGAAAAAAAAATGTATTATTATTAAAGGTATTTAAAAGGCTCTCTAAGCTTTTAAGTTAGGCGTGTAAATAAAAAAGTGCGTATAAAAATGTAATAAGTCTTTCGTGAAAGAAATATATTTTTTTTAAAAAAATAACTTTTTAATACCTAATTAATCCTGCACAATATAAACAATTAAATTTATTTAAAATATTTTCAGGCAAAAATTATTTTCTCCATTATTCTAATTTGAAGTGGATAAAACTTTATAAAGTAAAACACAAAAGCGAATATATTTTACTCTACCTAAAATAAATAAATAAATAAACAAAAATAAACAGATTTTTAAAATGAATTCACATACAATTTATTTCATTATTCGAATGCTTTATTATTATTTATATACCTTTAATTCGGTTGAAATGACAAGTATTGAGATTCAAATATTGTATAGTACAATACTAGGCACAATGTATATTATTCAAAATATGTAGTCAGAATATTTATTCATTTTTGTGAATGTAATGTATTAAATGACAATGTAAGATTGTACGAAGAATATTAAATTATAAATAAAGTAATTTTAAATGAAGTAGGATAATTTTTTTTGTATATGCTGTATAAGAAATACATTCCTTTTATATGCCTATACATTATTCGCTTTCTTTCATTGTTTATTAATATTGATCTCTCAATCTATCCCTCTCTTTAAGATTTTCGCTCAGTAAAATACTTAAGCAAATCACAAATGAGAATTTAAGAATATTAAATTGCTATAAATAATTAATATTTAAAACGTTTTATCCAAATGAGACTTGTAATGCATAACATTTTATTTGTTTTGGTATTTATCTAGACATTACATTCGAAAATTTGTTTTAGAAAGCGAGGCACACTCTTCTGCAAATTTATAAAAAACAATAACTTTAATGAGATATTAATAAAAAATACACTCACACACACACAAGAAAAACCTAGAATTGATGCTCATTTTTTAAAATGTAATTTTATATCTAGGTCGCAACAAAAAAAAAGAACCACAAATAAATGAATCACTATCACACACACACACACACAATCAAAACTACTAGCACGACATGTGAAATAATTTATAACCTAATATTTCACCTATACTATTAACCCGTTTAGGGCCCAGTTGAATTTCCCTGTTAAGCCAACTCCATTTCAAAATTCGTATAAAATCCTTGCTGTAATAAAATAGTCCAAAATTTTTCGTTTATAATCATTTCAAATTCCATAAGTTCCAAATCCAGATAGATCACACCGGAATGATCACGGGACTCAGAAAGGGAAAAACGCAATTTCACATGATACCGTGTTCCCTGAAGTGATCACTTGTATGTAATTATGGCCCTGAACGGATTAATGTGTATAATATTTACTTTACTTTTTATTTACTACACACAGTTTTATACGTCCATTCGACAAGCTTCACATTTTATTGTAAATGTCAGTAAATTAATTTATATGTTTGTAGATTATACGTTACGGTACTAACCGAAAAATGAAGTAATAAAAAAATTCTATATTTTTTTACAAAGATTGAAAAATTGAGCAGTGGTATTTCTGACAGAATAGTTTATCGCACTGATTTTTAAGCTGTAGTCCGCGAGCCCCCGGGGATTCCCAGCGTTTTTCTAGGGGGGGGGGACACGAGCGTCTCTCAAATAATGTCAAGATTTCTCTTTTACATACTCTGAAAGAGCTTATGGAAAAATTAACAGATGCGCCAACTTAGACAAGATTCATTAATTCATTCCTAGGGAAAAATGGTGCAAGAACATGTATTTCGACCAACAATATCAGTTCAGGTTTTTACAGCTTGCATTACGTAGTCATTAATACAACGTAATATTTTCAAAATGAAATTATATGAAACTTATGTACAAGGATTAAGATCTGAACTAACATAGCATGTCAATAGGATAATGATTACAGTTAAATCGCTCAACCATGTGTTGGGAGTCAGGAAAGGGTGTTCAAAATCTTTCGGATCACAGATCTCAGGCTGATATATCGAGAAGGGGCCACGGCGATTGAAAGTTTAAGAACCGCTGGTTTACCGTAGGGAGAAAAAAATCAACAATAGCCGTATTAATTTAACGATAAAATTATTGAGCATGAATGCCTCGAGCAAGAGTAGAATAATTAGTAAAGCAAATGATTCATTAAAAAAAGTAGCTGATTCGGGTCTCATTCTTCTAAGGATTCATAGCTTTACCAAATACTGCACACAGGTATATAACCTTACATACAAGGGATGTTGAAATGAAAAGGTACAGGACGTCGTAACCGTTAGCATATTTGCCTATATCGCTTTGGGAGAACGTATCAAGACATCTAAGGATACGAATGGAGACTCCGGCGTGGATTGGAATATGCGCAGGAGAGAGCAGAAGCTCTTATAAAGAGCGCAGTCCAATTGACGCGGCAGGGTTCCATTCAATTTTGTAACTTCTTGAACCCCTTGGGCAGCCAATAGGAGTCATTATCCTAACCACTCAGCATCCAGTCAGAGAGCAGTCACCCAGCTCTCTACCAAGTAAAACATTCGACTTCTAGAACATCAGGAAGAAACCAAGTTAGGCCACATATCCCGGTTGATTGATTGATTGAATATTAACGTCACACTGTTCAGCTACACGAGGGCTTTTGGTGACGGACCACGTAATTTTGAACCATGGTCAAGTGACGTGGACGACACCTGAGCTGGCACCCCCTCTCCTAACTACCACACCACACCAACGGGGGGACGTTTCAGCTCTCGACATATTTAACGTGCATCGCTGCCCTACACGGCGGGTCTTTAGTGGTACTGGGATCGAACTCTTGACAAGGCAAGCTACGGCCCGATACCTATATCACTCGGCTACCGCGGCCACGCCACATATCCCGGACCAGTCTTCTTCACCAATAGTCATGAAGCATATCGCAGAAAGAAAAACATTACTATCGTCGGTTCCACATCATAGACTTTCAAATATTGGACGGAGGGCTTATTTCAGCCCATATGCCCAAAGATACATAAAGCACGCATCAGTGTTCACCAAAGACATGCCTCCTGCTTCCCAGCCAAGTGCCCAACACCAGCCTCTCTCAGAACCAGATCGAGGATTGAGGGCTTCTGAAGCAGCTTGGATACCTGATTCATCAAAGACACCATCAAACTAATAAGACAGTGTTTGCGAGAATATGATGGTGTTCGCATCGCAAAATTCGACGATTGATGAGCAGCGATGAGTTATTCGATTTTTAACAGCAGGTGTTAAACTGGCTTCTATTCATCGCCACGGAGGATTTGGTTCTGCTCCATGATAACTCGTCTCTACACGTCTCCAGGATCACACACACAGGTCTGATCAAGTTCAAGTAGAAACAGCTTGATCATCCGCCCTACAGCCGGGGCATGTCGCTCTGCGATTTTCATGTGTTTGATTCCCTGAAAAAATATCTGAAAGGAAAGACCTTCCACTCGGACGCTGAAAAGGTGTGGGTCTCGTCACTGACAAAGGAATTTACAGAACAAACAATCCTTCGGCTAGATAAACAGTGGAATCGTTGTGCCCAGGCCTATGGCATATACTTTGAATAAAGTCTTCACATTTTTACCCACAGTGTCGTTTTGTGTATGTGTATCTTCTCCTTTTCCTTATTAAATATTCCTTAAAATTTGCATTTATTATAAATTCAACAGTTTTTTCCCAAAAATTAAGTATTACTTTGTTTTTAAAAATGTATACCACCTTTTTACATTCATCAATAGCAATAATTGTAGAAAATATTAAATCATTTGGCAAAATAGAAAAAAATTCTTAGCATTTTAAATGAAGAATAACTAGTGATATCAGTTTAATTTTTCTATTTTCTAACCGGATATGAATACAAACTAGCATAAAATTTGTCATAATTCTAGATTTTATTAACAACTCTGGATTTTATTAACAACTCACAAACTTTATGAGAAAATTTTTAAAAAAAACTACATAAAAATAATAGACTTAAAAATGTTATTTAATTTTTTGATTAATGTTTATCAATTAAGTCGCACCTTGTCTCCATAAAATAAATAAAGCTGTATATTAAAAACTGTATAATTTAATGCATTTAAATGTAACTAAAGTATTACTTATCGTTTTCGACACACCTTTTTAAGTGGGACACATTATTTATAAATTAATATATATATTCCACTAATAGTACTTTCAATACTATTTATAGGAATTTAAAAAAACAAGTAATTTAATGTATTAAAAAAAATTTATCCTTTAAAAGTAATCCCTTAAACATACTTAATTTTTTATGAGCTATATTACAAATTTATTATATTCCCAACGATAAAATTACAAGAAACTGCCAAAATTTTGAAATCTATTGGAGTACTTTTGGACGGCACAAGTGAATACATTTCTTACTGGTGTAAAAATTTTAAAGTAATCGAAATAGTTATAAAACGCAAAATTAAATTCTATGAAGTAAGGGTGTTAAAAGAGATAACTGATAAATTGACATTTGTGAATAGTAAATTTCAAAACTATATTTTCCTTTAAATCATTTCCACAAATATCCAACTGCAACTGGATTCAAAATTATTTAATAAATTCAGAAAAAATGGTATAAATGTAAAATTTAACTACTTTATTTAATTTTTTTTCCCTATTACAAAAACACGCAAAATTCCGAAAATTGTTTTATGAATCAATAAATGTCACATGTGAATCATTTCATACAAATATTTTGAGTGAATTATGACCTAACAATATTTATTCAAGTATTATTTGTCTATGTCGCAGGGAAATGACGAAATTAGGAATTTCATCAAATCCTTAAGGGATATGATCAATTGACGAGAGATGTTAAAATAACGTCTCTCTTCAAGGTTATTTTCCTGATGAAGTTAAGTGATTTTATCAAATCCCTGAACGGTTTTAGTGAAATGATGAACTAGTCAGGATTTGCATTGGCAAAATACTCTCCAGGGGGTGAAATACCTGGACCTTGTACTTTCTAACCATACAAGTAGTGTACTTACGATCCCCTAAATATGAATCCCATATTTTTTAAAAATGGCACCCTATGTTTAACATAGGGATTGATATTTTAGTGTGTAAGTGATATTTTAGTGTGTAAGTAACAGATAGGAAAGATGTTACACATAAAAAAATACCACCCTATTTTTTAATTATTTATTAATTAGTTTCGAACAAATAATTTGTATTTCATCAACTATTGTTGTATTACTTCTACGTTTAATAATGATCCATATTTGTTAAAGAAAGAAACTTTTAAACTCTGGACAATATTATTTCATCATTTCATTGAAACAGATCAGGGATTTGTTCAAATCCCGTACTCTTATCAGGGAAATGACCTTGATGAGACGTTATTTTAACAGCTCACGTCAGCTGATAATCCCTCTTAGGGTTTTGATGAATTTCCTAATTTTATCATTTTCCTGCGACATCTATAATTTACTGAAAGGTTTTTTAAAGTGTTTTGCTGTATTATCAATTTAGCAAAATGAGATAACGTAAGCAATTATTTTATAATCTAAGATTTTATTATATGACTTATTATTTAGATTTCGTATATTCATTTTCATTATTCACAAATTTTATGTTCACATTTCAGATATCCAAGCGAGAAGTGTTCATTAAAGTCGCATTGAAAGCAACAGGAGGGTAATCGCTGACAGACTTCGTTACTTTAAACCATAAGCAAGTGACCATGTAAACTGGCATCCTCTCCCTCTCCTAACTTCTACACCCGGGATGGGCATTACGTTGATCGCGATCGACAGGTTGTGACGACTTACGCGTCTTTTCTTTAACAAGTCCTTTGGGCCAGAATTAATGGCAACTCTTTTCCAACCAAATCCAAGAAACTAGAAGTGAAGAGATGCAAATAATATAGAATAAATATAGGATCTTAGAGTAAGCGGGATGGCAATAATGGCAATGAGGGCAATGATAGCAATGTAATGGTAGTGTGTAAAGGAATGTTCGACAATTAAAGTGCATTGTGGTATTGGAAGATAATTGAAGTTCGCTGTTTAAAGGTTCAAGTTCTACGTGTCATGGATAAACATATTGGTGATCTATTAGATGTTAAAGGTACAGCTGCATACCGCTGTAGCTAAAGACAAGTTTATTACAGAATAATATAAGTTAGGATTGATTACTTACTATAATCATATTTGAAGATTAGGCGGTTCAGTTATTGATATAGGTCTGTTTTATATTGTGTGTTGCGCATTGTGTTATCGTAGATTCTCTCATTTTTATATATGTTCAAAGTTTAAGTTGAATATCTTAATAAAATCATATTAAGATAATGTTTGGTTCTAGTTTTTACGTTGATCCTACACCTCTAGCTCATGCTGATACTTCGAGGGATGTACTTCCAAGGGGAAGTACATCACAAGGTGGACCGTCAAGTCATTTTCGGAATGTGAGCAGAAAGACATTATGTACGGAAATATTCACGATTGGCTGACAGTACATAAGCAGACTAAATCTTCTGACTATAACAACGAAAATTAACTTAGGATGAAAATGCTTTATTTTTAATGTATTTGGGATTGCTTGAAATTAAATGCATCATTTGATATTATATTTGCGGTTATTATTATTATTATTGTATCTTGCGTTTTGCTTTAAAGCGAATTTAAAAGTGGTAGTCCTTTCATTTTATAGTTCTGTAGGTAAGTACATATTCCATATTTATTATTTAGTTATGATAAATATTGTAGAATTTTTTCTGGCCTCACCACACCAAAGACACTGGGCTGCGGGGCAAACAAGAATATTTTTAGGGGGGTGGTGAGGGTGAAAAATAAATTACTAAATAATAATTAGCATTACTTAATAAAAAAACTCTATTAATAACAAGTATTTATTTAAATTTTACGTACTGTATATATGGAGTTATAATCAATCAGGAGAAAAATAAATGGCTATGGAGGAGGGTGCGGACCCATTACCCCTCCCCCCTTGTGTTCCCCCCTGCACTAGGTGGATTGCAGCCCCTTGAAAAACTTAAAAGTAGTCCGTACCTTTGAAAAGTTTGCCCACCCATGTTCTACACCATGCCAATTGGAAGACTTTTTCCCTGGACGTGCATCAGTCTCTTTATATGGTGGCAGGGTCGGCTCTAGCAGTTTTGCCGCTCCGGACAATAATGGAAAATGCCGCCCCCTCTCTCCAATGCAAAAAAAATAATTAAAAAGATAAATTGTCCACATAGATACACATCTATGAAACTTGAATAATTTTTGCGGACAAATGAGCAGCATAACAATATTTCATATATATATATATACTATAAACATATATGTATAATCCATATATATATATACCGGGTGTCCATAATTAAACGACCCTACTTCAAAATAGTGTACAGACGATACTATTTTTCATAAAGTTGTAAAATTCTGTGTACGACATAAAGAATCGATGGGAATTTGTTTAAGCAAATAAAAAAATTAGTTCAAAATTTAGCCACTAGAGGGCGTTTTTAATGGAGATCACATTTAGCATACATTTATAACAGTTTACAAATTTTGTTACAACTATAAATGCTCAACATGATGACCATCATTTTCAACTACTATTTGAAATCGTAAGATAGCTTGTTCCACCGTTGACCGCAGTGTGTTCTGGGAACATGTCGTGAAATACTGTCTTTGATATCAGGTAATGTTTTTAATTGATCACAACTTACCAGCTGTTTTAAATGGCCCCAAAGCAAAAAATCGCATGGATTGAGGTCCGGCAATCGGGGAGGCCACAGATGACGAATTTGGCGGCTGATCACACGTTCTTCTGTGAAGTGATCTTTCAGAACGTCCTTAACACAACGTGTAATGTGTGGAGGAGCTCCATCTTGCATAAAAATTATGCGTGAAAAGCACTGATGTGCTTGCAGATCCGGAATAATTTTATTCCGTAATACTGATGCATATCGCTGTCCAGTGATAGAACATGTTACTGGACCTCCAGCACATAGTTCCTTGAAAAAATACGGGCCAAGAATAAAAGACGCGGAAAACCCACACACACCACACCATTACTTTTGGTAAGTGTAGCGGAACTTGTAAGGTGGAATGCGGATTGTCTGTTTCCTAAATTTGGCAGTTGTGAGCATTCACCGAACCGTCCAAATGAAAGGGTGCTTCGTCTGTCCAGAGGATATTCCAAGGCCATTCTGGATCAACTCCCAAACGAGCAAGAAACTGCAGTGAGAACAGATGTCGAGTCTCGAAATCATGTGGAAGCAATTCCTGCACAAGTTGAAGCTTGCGTGGATAGTAACGGAGAGTGTTTCGCATGATCTTCTGGGCAGTTGAACGAGGCCGATCCAATGCTTCTGCTACACGGCGAACACTTGTACTAGTTTGCACGTTGGATGCTTTGTCCTCTTCCACTTGAAGTGCAACTTTCTCTATTGCTTCCGAAAAAACAGGATTTCTTCCTCTTCCAGAACGAACATTCAAAGATCCTGTTTCTTCAAATATGGTTACCCTTAATCAAAGATTTATAGCTGTCAATGGACCTTTTCGCATCTTCTTTAAAGTTCGAAATTTCGGTAGAGCAACTATTGCGGAATTATCGTTTTGATAGAATAACTTTACTATCAACGCTCGATCTGTTAAACGTAATGACATTCTGATTATCAATACCTAGCACAGTGAAAATGAACTAATCTCCCGAGAAAGTTTATTGCTTTTATAACAGTTAATATGTGACGTCGAAAAAATTGCATATTTTCGTCTTCCTTCATGTAAATCCTTTGGAAATTAGTCATGGAAGAATTTTAATTAAAGTTTGCAGTTCATTTTAGAGATTGTGTTTTTAACAGTTTTTGTGTTACCATGTCCGGTGGATAAAAAAGCGATAAAATACAAATAGACAACCGGTAATAAATGTGGCCTTCATTCAAAAACGCCATCTAGTGGCGAAATTTTGAACGAATGTTTTTTATTTGCTCAAACAAATTCCCACATCCCTTCTTTATCTCGTACACAGAATTTTACAGCTTCCTGAACAATAGTTTCGTCAGTAAACAATTTTGAAGTAGGGTCGTTTAATTGTGGACACCCGGTATATATATATATACTATATACATATAGTATGTATAATCCATAAATATATACAATTTTTTTTGTATTTAACTTGGAGTAATTTATATATCTCGTCGGTCTAATTATCAGACTGCGTAACTCTATCTGGGATGATAATTTGATACAGTAAGGCTAGGCGCCAAGTTGCTGTTTATGTTCGCCAAGATAGGCGATAATATTACAATATGGTTTACTTTGATATGTTTATCGTGCGATGTGGTTGCCATGGGGATAACGTATATTACCGTTAGTTTTTTTGTTTTTTGTTTTTTTCCCCGCGGGATCTCTGCTCAGCAAAAGTATCACATTGTTCAAATTTTGTGTAATGAACGCTTAAAATAGTGTAAATAATTTATATCTGGAAGTATAATACATTAATATATTACTTTCTGTTGTATTTATTTTATGTTAAAATCTTGCCACCACCTCTCCCTTCGAAATCTAGTTTTATTATGAAATAAAAAAAGTAGCGATTATACATATTGACCGAGGAATAAATTAAGGTATCCGTACACCTTCAAAACGTCATTTTCGTCAAATTTTTCGATTTTTTAATTTAAATGTTATTTGAAAATATGAACGTTTTTCTTTAAAATGGTGTTTAAATTTTGTTTCTATCTTATTTAGAACTTAAGTTATGGGGATTTGAGTTTCATTCGATAGCACCTTTTGAACCCGGAAGTACAAGTCTGCATTGCGAAGTAGAAAAATGTTTGTTGACATTTTTATTTTTCAAAGTATCGTTTAAATATGCAATAGTAACAAATTTAAACTTTTTAAAATATGAATTTGAGTTTTCAGAATTATCAAGAATATAATTGGCAACAGGCTTTTATTTATATTTTTATCTAGAATCTGGCAAGAAAATAGAGTGCTTTACTGTTTGTTTACATTTGCTTATGATTGCGTAGCTCTTTATAAGCTTTTGTTTAATCCTTTTTTATAGCAGAAAATTTTAATTTTTGTCATTTAAAATGGGTAATGCTAAACGTAGAGTTAGTGCAAAGAGAAAACGCCAATTTAGAGGTAATGGATCTACCATTAAACATTCAAAAATAGCAGCGCAACATCTACCAACGCCAGTTCTTCAAAAATTAAAATACCTCCCTGCCTTTGATGAAGAAATAGCAGAATATCAACGTAAACCACTTACTGGTAACAGAATAATTGATATGGAAGTCCTCTTTTAAATTTGTTTTTACAACTTTGCTGCCCAAGATGTTTCCAAGAAGGTATCCTGCTTTCTGAGGATTCCACATATGGTTTGTGCTCAAATTTTGTTATCAGGTGTAAACATTGTGACTTTTACTCAGGGTTTTCTAGTTCAAAGAAAACTTTAAACTGTCCTGAAGTAAATACAAGATTTGTGTATGGTATAAGACAAATTGGGAAAGGTTTTTCGGCTGGGTTTAAATTATGTGGTACGTTAAATTTACCCAGGCTCAGTAAAACTGCGACACTAATCATGAGAATAAACTCATGTCCGTGATTTCAGAAGTTAGTGAACTATCAATGCAAAAAGCAGCTTCTGAACTGTTAGTGCTACATCCTACTAAAAATAAAATTGTTGAATGTGGCATTTCAGTTGATGGAACGTGGCAGCGTAGAGGTTACTCTTCCATGAATGGGTGTGTCGCAGCTTTGTCAGTTGACACTGGTAAAGTAGTAGACATTGAAATAATGTCGTCATATTGTCCCACCTGCAGAAAGATTTCTAAAATGCCTAGAAGTATTGAGTCGGAAACTTTTGCAGCAGATCATGTGTGCCATAGCAATTTTCAAGGTTCTGCGTTAAAAATGGAAGCTGTTGGTGCTACGAGAATCTTCCAACGTTCTATTGTCAAACGAGGCCTTAAATATGCACATTATTATGGTGACGGGGACTCTAAGGGCTTTATCAGTGTCAAAGATACTTATGGGAAGGATAGCGTCACAAAATATGAATGCATCGGTCATGTTCAAAAGAGAGTAGGTGCGAGATTGCGCAAACTAAAGTCTAAAAATAAAAATCTGTCTGGTAAAGGCAAACTCACCGACTCTTTTATTGACCGATTGCAAACTATTATGGGATTGCTGTTCGTAGCAATGTTGGAAACCTATCCGGTCTTCAGCAAAATGTTATTGCGGCTTTGTTTCATTGCTCATCAAGTGTCGAGAAACCGATGCATGGGCAGTGTCCCATCGGAAAAGATAGATGGTGCTACTACCAGCGAGCACTGTCTTGTGGCAAAAGCCAAACGAAAAATATAAAGGCTTATCAAATGAAGTACTAAACACGATTAAGCCTACATATTTAGAGTTGTGTACCAAAGAACTGCTTACTAAATGCCTGCATGGCAAAACACAAAATTCAAACAAGTGTTTAAATGGCGTTATATGGCAGAGAGTACCCAAGGAAGTTTTCGTGTGCCTCAAAATTTTAAAATCTGGTGCATTGGATGCTGTGATCCAATTTAATGATGGATACAAGGGTTGTGTTGAAATTTTTAAAAACTTAATATAACTCCTGGTTATTTTACTTTAAAAGCATACAAACATCTTGACATCAATAGAATTAACGACGCAGTACGACATTCAACACCAAATGTAAAGCAGCGTAGAAAAACTTTAAGAGCTACAAGGAAAAAAAAAAATCAATGTTTTAGAGAGTAAAGAAGGTGTTATTTATAAATCAGGAGCATTTTAAGTATATCAAATTGTGTTTAATATTAAAATTTGCAGTTCAAAGTTTATTTCGATTTATCTCAAAATGAATTTGTTTAACATATTGACATCTGACAACGTAAATATCAGAAAAAGTTGTGAACCAAATGAGTTCAAATTTTATAAATATATTTGTTTTATAGATTTAAAGAACCCCTACTACTTTCATAATTATATAGTTGACATGTTTTTAGTAACTAAGGTATATATCATGCTCGTAATAATTTTTTAAGGATTTTTCAATGTTCTTTTACTCGAAACTTGATAAAAATTGTAATAAATTGATTATCATCAGGAAAATAGTACCAGCCCTAAAAATGTTATAATGATCATCATCAAATTTACAGAAAAGGGATATTTTTGTTTACATTTGAGTTGTGTGCGTTATTCTAATAATCAATTTAATTACTATTTACACTATGCTTTACTCCCTAAAATTTTTTTATGTACTACAAGTAACATATTAAATGTATTTTTCATAGTTTTAAGTTATATTTCATCAGTAAAACTATTTTAATAGCAAATATTACAGTTTTTAAAAAATTTTCTTCGAAGGTGTACGGATACCTTAAAAGCGGAGCGCGCACTGAGGCATAGCGTAACAAAACAAAAGGATTAAGGAATCGCGCCAAAAAGCGCTTGGCGCGTTGCACTCCTATATCAAATGAGTAACGCCGGTGGAGTTACGCAGTCTGATAATTAGACCGACGATATATATATAGTCTAATTCTTTACACATAAACAAGAGATAAATATTGATCCATCACATTCGAAAAACACACAGACAGTAGGAAAATCACACAATGAAGGACACATGAACAACCGACATTGAAAATTATCAAATGGATGTTGCAGTATTATAAACATTGCTGACTTATGAAAGCTAATATAAAAAATAATTTATATAAAAGGAGGGTTGAACATGTTTTTTTGGACATCCAACCTCTTCCCCCTTTATGTAAATAATACTGAGCAAAAACCTTTTTGAAAGTAATGGATAGGAATGTTTAAATCCATTACAAGATAGAGAGAGGTAACTTATAAGTTACTTTAAGTTAAATACAAAAGTAATCGAAATTAAGGATATATTTACCTGTTATTATTTCAAGCGAGTAATATGTAAGAGGAGGAATCATCCATTTCAGCATGCCAATTTCTTCTAAAGAGTCTACTGGGGATGGGGATCCCAAACGTTTAACTTATAGCAACTACACTCAAGACTAAAATAAAACATCTCCTGTGACTCTCTATCTACATAAAACTGTTATTGTCCATGTCTTATTTTGGTAAGCTAACACCAGGCATCGTATAAGTGAAAGGAATGTCCGTTGCGACCATACTACGAGATGGAGAGAAAGTGACTAATAAAAGAGAGAGAGAGAGAAGATGTGTTTGCTTATCAAATGTCATGATTGAACATATTCTCCCGCTTCGAAGTCGTAAGTTTCAACATAAAGGAAAACTGACATTAAACACACAGAATACAAAATAAGGAAGTAAGACACATAAAATGAAATATTCAATTCACATACAATAATGTTTTAAAAAATATATGAAATCCTTTGTAACAAAAATAGATATTAATCAAATTCGATCGAAATGACGCCCTTAGATTTTTCTGCCACGGGCAGGGATCCGGTTTGTCCAGCCCTAGAGCCACCCTTGACGGCGGGTCTTCAATCGAATCAGGGCTCGAACGCGACAACGCCAGCTCGTAACCATAAGCCAGTATTTCTCAAACTGTGGGGCAACCCCGCGTCCTAGACGGGTGTGATAACCCTACGTGAGTGGTGCAAACATATCACAAAGTCGAAAGTAAAAGATTATTTTTTTTTACTTAAAAGAAACAAAACGCCTTCTGACATAATGAAAATATACTGTAAACTTTTATTGTAACCTGTTCTAATTTAAAATTATAGACAGGAAAAATAACATAATACTTTTCTTATTACTTCATATATCTATTACCTTACTTGAAAGTAACACATACGAAATTTAATCCTTATCTTACTTATTTGTGTAGTTTATAATTAAGGTCGTATAGTAAAGTTTTAACACCAAAGTACATTATTATTGCATTCAATATATTGTTATTGTATTGAGGGTATGGCGTGATGAAAATAATTATGATTGAAACTTCAGTCACAAGTTTTGAAAGTTTGAGAAACACTACCAAAAGAACCGGTTCAAGTAATCCAAAGCAACTGTTTTTATAGCGAAATAATTTTACATACATAGGTAAGTATCCGAACTGAAAACATGATTATATTCAAGTGATTGAAGTTTTTATCTAGCGACAAATAAATTCAATATTTTACATTATTTGAACAATATTAACAAAAAAAATATTTTGTTTTAAAAAAACGAATGACATTTTCCATTTAAGGAACAAACTCTTCTCAACCGTAAACCATACAATGCAAAAGCTCAGAGAATAAGGTTAAAAATACAGGCAAACATCCGCTTGATTTATTCCAAACAATATTTCTATGTTTGCTTCAAAAACTTTTACACATATTGTTACTCTCTCTCTCTCTCTTAGAGTTTGAGACCAGAAGAAAGAAAAATAAAGCTTTCTTGCAACCTGTCTTTCAAAATTACATACTTGACGGAAATTACTGCCTTAAACATGTCGAATACTTCAATCGCAGTTCAACGAGTTTGTTTCCTTTTCAGTGGAACTTCGAAGAACTATAATTGTTGTAATTCATGTATTGAAGAATGTTTGAGAACAATTTCTGAGATTAGTGCTTAAGAAAAAGAGCGTACTTCAAAGAATAATTAGAAGGTCAAAACAAATACGATAAGAATATAAAAAAATTACATTTTTTTGCGCTTATAAAGAAATAAGGGAACCTTATATATTTATACAATCTCTGACAATAAATATTGGTGAATAGTCCTGTAACATTAACGTTGAAGAAATATTAATGAAAGATACCTTACTGTTCGAAATAGTCACATCCCATAACTATGCAACGCTGAGATCTGATGTACATGTCCAGGAAACTTTGAAAGGTCTTCTTTTGAGATGGAGCTCAAAAGTCTCATCACGCTTCGTTGGATGTTTGGAATACCGTCAGATCTCTTCCTTTTCAAAGAGAGTTTGATTCATGATAATAGAAAGAAGTCTGGAAGATTAAAATCTGGCAAGAATGGTGGATATTCAATTTGCACAACCTCCTTTTTTCCAGGAACTGTTTGACGATATTTACCATGGGAGTGTGAGCATTGTCGTGAACAAAAAACCATGAACCTTAATGTGCGTACTGGGATGGTCCGCATTTGCAATGGGGTCGTCTATGCCACAAATGGACTGATGACCATTGGAGTAACATTACCTCAGATAAGAGTACATTCATTATATTACTTGAGTGCATATTAAGCACGACGCGAGGTTTGACAATGGATATTGTCACAAAAATATTCTGGAAGGAAATATCAGGTTGTTGTTAGTTATTTTGGTCATTTTTCTCAAGGAACTCTATGTCACCAATAATCCATGATTGACCGACGGTACATTGATGGCATTCTGCTAATTTATGTTGGATAGTTGGGTAAGTGAGGGAACATTAACGTCGCACTGTTTAGCTACACGACGACTTTTGGTGACGGATAACGTAATTTTGAACCATGGTCAAGTGACGGGTATGACACCTGAGCTGGCACTCCTCTCTCCTAACTACCACACCACACCAATGGGAGGACGCTTGAGCTGACGACAGATTTAACGTGCATTGCTTCCCTATGCGGTGGCACTTAAGTGGTACTGGGCTTGAACTAATGACAAGGCCAGCCACGATCAAATACCTTGACCACTTGGCTATCTCGGCAACAATGGATTGCTGGAGATGCTGCCAATGAAAATTGTGGACGATAATGCGATTTTTCAGAGCATATAGGCTGCATAGGATCGTATAGACATCACATCCAACGCAAAACTTAATAAGTATGTTTCACTGACCTGAATCCCATTAAAAATACATCGGACACTTTAGGGAAATGCATTGCTGCTCATCAATTTTCTCCTACAAAGAAACCGCCAATCGAGCAAAGAGAAAGGAGTGAAACATTTTGACTCGACAAACCCTGGATCATATTGCTAAGATTATGCCACGCCATGACAAAAGTAATGTTGCATCTTACACTTATCATATCATTTACAAATATGGTTTGGGATTTTTTTTGCTGTAGGAATTGTTCTTTCTTGGTACAGATATGCATTTTGAGAATACAAACATTATAGAAAAATAGCTTCTTACATAATTCTTTACAAAATTTAATTTTTTTTTATATTAAACTATATTAAAACTGCCAATACCATTTTTTGCATCTTGGCCTTTAACCATACGTAGGTTTTCATTTGTATGCCCAATTGTGTGATCCTTGTCTATAAATTAATCCATAAATGTACTGCACAATAAACTAGTTCAACTATTAAGTTTATATTAAATTCATAATTATATATGAAGGGGCTTAAAAGTTAACTTATAAACAAATACGAACCTGTTTTGGAGGTTTAAGGAAGTGCGTGAACGCTTTTTTTAAAAAAAGAACATTCTAATTTATGTATAAATCATTACGATTATAAAGAAACTTAAATCTTGTATTTTTAAAGAGAGATTATACTAAGGTTTTTCATATTTTAAATTTTTATATGAATATATTCGACCAATATTTCATTTCATTGAAATTCGCTAATTTGATCTAATATAATATGAATTTATTATGTAACTTTCAATATTTAATCTTAGAAGAATGTCCATGAATATTTTGGAATACACACATGGAAAACAACTCTTAAATTGTATTCATAATAATTCTTAACAGTTTTTGCAATGCGATAAAAATTGCGTTCATATTATTTTCCTAAACAGCATTACATAGGGTACAGATCTGTACATATTCAAGACAAACTTATGGTTAAAACATTTTAATGCATTTTGTCGATTTCAAAAGAAATACTTTTGAAGGCTTAAAAAGGCTAGTTACTTCTTTATTATCTTCTTCTATAATGGGGCTGCGCATTGGTATTTAACCTTTGAAGACCTAGTACATTCCCCAGGAGATGGAATTACTTTTCAGAGGGGCGCCCATATAAGCTATAGCAATTAACGCAAGTAATTTTAAGAGCTCTGGCGATGGGAAACTGTATTTAGGATCTTTAATTTTGCCGAAAGCACCCAAGACAAACAGGTAGTCAAAGGATTTTTTCATGCTGTATAATCATATGACAAGATCACTGTCGATTTTCTGCATCATGAAAATCCACCGACTTGTTCCGGGGTCGAACATGCAACCTTAGGTGCAGAAGGGCAGCCACAAACCCACCCCGCCTACATAACTTGATTCTAAATTCCAGCCTTTTATTATATGAAACCCATTAAAATATTTTAAAATATTCATTAATGTGTGTGTGGGGATATATAATTAATTAAAAAAATATTACGTAATATCTTACAATGAAACACATATTTTAAATATGAAGTGTAAAAGCCACTTACTTAGAATGCAACTTAATTCTAAGAATTTGCGTAAATCCGAAATATGAGAAGAAACAATGCCATATTAAACTGTTTTTTACCTACTGAGTGTTCATATCTCCTTAAGTTCTTACGAATAAGCTCAAACACCAAAATACAAGACGTTTGAAGCTACCTCGAACCCTCCAATTCATCATCGCCGCGCAACACCCCCTCGTGAAGGAATTAAATAAGAAAAGAGTGCTTTATTGCGTTAACAATGAAGGTTAATGGCAAGCTTTAGTCTTTATTTTAGCCGCCGATAGCAGTAATAAAAGGAGCAATGGACTGTTTGTTACGAGACTCTCGGGAAGCATCCAGCTGATGTTGTTGACGCCCAAAGTGATACGTTTGGGTTAACCCACCTTCATCGCCATGCCTACACTTTAATGGATCCTTTGCAACAGTGATTGCCTGCTATGTTGGCTTTCGAGCAACTTTGCCTTCCGATGCCAATTACCCGATTACACATTTATAAATTTCGGAGTTCTCTTTTTTTTTTCAAGCCTTCTGGGATGTATTGATTCGTCTGTAACTAATGAATGTCCATTACTGTCGATTTTGTTCCAGTATTTAGTAGGGAAGAGTTTTAAACATCATTAGACTAATGAAAATAAATGAGTTTAATTGTAAAGAAAAATTTCTGAACATCGGAAGAAAATGAGAAGATATTTTGCAAGTAATGTTAGAACAATAGTATAGAAGGGAAGGGGACAACCATAAATAAAAAAAAAATTGTAATGCGATTTCATAGCTGTATTATATAGATTTTTTTCCTCTCAAAATGTCAAAGGAGGACATAGAAAGTGTCAGTTCACGGCATACGAAACGCCATCTGTGTAATTTAGAGAGTTAAGCGTGTATTGTGTCTTCAAATACAAATGTGTGAACTGTGTTTGCGCAATCCCAACTGCGCATGCCCAGTAATTTCGATGTTAATATAAAGAGTGTTGTGAGTAAAAAATAAATACCAGTCAACTAGAAACTGTGTCGTGATTGTGTCATGAGAATAATTAAGGAGTAATGACGCTATCGACTAAGAAAGAACCATAAAATTAGTTATTGTGCTAGCTATTCGTGAGTCCACTGCTTAAGTGTTGCAGTGGGATCCAAAAGAAAGAATAAATGAAATTATTTCGTCTTCATTTGAATTAATTCCACTTAATAGTACAATTTCAGATTACTGCA
The DNA here is from genome assembly GCA_019973935.1 of Trichonephila clavipes. Lineage (NCBI taxonomy): Eukaryota > Metazoa > Arthropoda > Arachnida > Araneae > Nephilidae > Trichonephila > Trichonephila clavipes. The sequence goes on along the minus strand of BMAU01015098.1, from coordinate 9,246 downwards.
AATAAGCATCTGAAGAATCCGTTAAAGGTGAAAAAGTCAAACTATGAAATATTATAATTCCATTTTAATATAATTACTTTTTCCAACTTTTAATAAGCAGATATATTTCATACCGGTTCGCAAATTGTACAGTTATGTGTTAGAATTTTAGTAAAAAGTACATTGTGATAGAGGATATCAAATCCAATTAATTGTTCAACATTTGTGAAGATGCAATGCAGCCATTCAACAATGTGGTACTTTTCCATCTCGGAACACTTATAGAATTAACAGAAAATGAAGTAGTTCATTCAGTTGAAAGATACTAACTTTCTATTCCCCTTTATAAACAAATCAGGAATTGGAAATTTAAATATCCTATTTAATGTTTATTGTAAAACATAACTCTAAATCATATTTAGTCTATAGTTTTCATTTCATCTATTAACACTCTCTGGTCTTCATTGCATCAGCTGATGTTGTTGTCGTGTGTTTTTTATCCTGGGTACATATCAAATGCAAGTGCAAGAACAGAATCATAGAATACAAACAGAAGGATATAGACTTTTATTGCAAATGATGATCCCAGCATAAAACGGAAGGGATGCCCTGCTTTCCATTCGAAACGGGAATCCATTACATGGTCCCATCAGTTAGTACGTATAATGCAACATTTTCGTTATACTGCCCATCGTTTTGAAGAAACCTCATTTGCTTCATCCTAATAATAACCAACACAACACGCATGTATCAATCACCCCAGCTAATTGCTCTTTGGAGCTAGTCAAACTTTTTTTCTAATGGTTAAGTTAAGAAGCTGTAAGCTCTTTCATGCGGATTTTATTTCTCTTTGGGGTAAAGTGTTTATAAACGTTGCAGAGTAAAGCAACACGAGGGCTATTGGTAACGAACCTCGTAGTTTTGAACCTCGATCAATTTAAGAATACACCTGATATGGCATTCCACACCATGCCGATTGGAAGACATTGGACATCGATATATTTAACATGCATCACAGCCCCTCTGCACGGTTGGCTCTAGTTTATGGCATATTGGCCACGAGCTCATGTCCATACCCTTAGGCTACAGAAATCACTCCAATTGAGGGGTAGGAAATTCCTTTCCTTGTCGAGAGAGAGAGAAAACGAATTGAAAATTGGGGGAGTTTAATCAGAAATACAGTACAAAAATATTTAGCAAATCTACAAATCAGTTTCAAGGGATTAATACAGTGTTTCTCAAACTTTCAGTATTCGCGACCCAATTTTCAGTCATAATTTTCATCACCCCCCTTATAAATAATGCATTGAAAGCAATAACAATGTACTTTGACTCTCTAATTAAAGCCGTATTGCGGTTTTAAACCGTACAGATTATCAACATAAGTATTAAATTTTATATATAATCTTATGACAGGCCCATGGGGTCACTGGAAATTATTAAACTTGTTCTTAACTTAGTAGTGTTAAATTAATTATGAAACACTTTGTGTAATACTGATACATTTTTAAGTGTATTATATCAAAGTAAATGCTTATTTATTTTTTTATTATGTCAGAATGTATTTTGTTTCGCTTACTTTCAATAAATTAATAATTTTTTTAAATATTTTTTGTTTTCAACTTTTTTGAAATAATCGCCCCCCCCCTTGTAGAGTTATCAAGCCCCCCTAGAGTGGCGCGCCCCACAGTTTGAGAAACACTGGGTTAATGCCATGGATTACTAAGGAATGGGATCACTTAGGAATGGGGCCAATATCTAGGCATTTAATTAGGCATATGCGGATATATTTCCACAATAAAATATTTAACTTCGTAATTCATTTACTCGTTTATTTTTCTTTATGTATGTACCCCTTCCACCAATATTGGCTCATTGGCATAACCTTCTCATAATCACTGGCGTCTTTCTCTTATTCATTAAAAAATCTAAACTTAAATTTATAATGAATTTTTCCATTAAAATAATTAAATAGTAAAAATATTGTCTTTCTTAAAATAATTCATTAGATTATAAGTCTAAATTAAAATGATAACTCGTTTTCAGCTATTTAATCTACATATTTAATGCATGAACGTGAATTTTAAAACATTTCCTCGGCTTTTATATGCAGATGTATGGAGGAGTAAAAGTGCTGACAACACTATTAAGAGTAAATATTTATAAGTGGAAAATCAGAATTTTGGTTTATCATTTTAAGGCTACACGGTACCCTTTTTCAAAAATTTTTTTTGGAGACAGTTACAGTAAAAATAATTGATGTTTTATATTTAGATTATATTATTAAGCTCATTCTGTAAGCAAAAAGTCAGTTTGACTAGTCATTATTTTACAATTTAAAAAAAAAATTGGAATTTTTGAGTTTTATCAAACTTTTATAAAATAATCAATTTTTATTTTTTTTAGTAATTTTAGGTTATTTATGACTCTTAGATTTTTACAAACAATATTTAGTATGGATTTGAAAATCTATTCCATTGTTGATTTTTAATAATAATTTTTCTAGAAAAATCTGGAAAGAACACGAAAATTTTTAAAATATCAACTTTAGCATTTTTTAGAAACATAACTAGAGTTCTTCGCCCTAAATCCATACTAAATTTTATAGAACATACATTTGGAAGTATATACAAAAAATTCAAGGCTCTATCTTGAACAGCAAAAAGCCTTAGGGATTAGAAAACACTTATAACTTCAAAATTAAAAGTCTGAGAAAAACGCATTTAAAGTTTGTAAAGTCATAAAACAAAAACTTATAATGCCCGTAAAACTCTAATTTTTTAACATATTATTTTTGCAATGTATGTTCTACATTAAAACACTATTTTTATTAAATATGAATGAAAATTATATTTTTAATTCAAAATACATTTTTGCATAATATTGAAAGCATTTGTTAAGACGTCAGTTTATTCAGCTTTATATTAACCTAATATTTCACAAAAGTTTTGAAACACGAAGCTTTTATGTACAAAATAATGATGATACTAACTTAAGCTAAAAATAATCAGGTTTGCTCATAAAATTTAATTTTTTTCAGTTTTAAATTGGGGCAGTTTAGGAAGTTTTAGCTCTTGTCGTACGACAGTAAAATATTAAAATATAGTACTACAATATGTTTAGTATAATGTAGTTTGGTATATATATATACATCAAGGATATATTCAGTTATATCTGCAGCATTTGAATTCAGAATACTTGTATTCGGATGTCTAATTACAGAATCAGCTGAGGACTGATTTTTAGATACCTCATTTTCAGTAGTATTCCATCTTTTTCGAAATATTTTTCTCACAGAAACCCAGAATGCATTTTTCATGGCATTTTCTCTACAGGAAAAAATTAATGATAAAGCTTTTAAATCATATAAACTATTTTTAAAGCAAAAGTTGGCCATGAAATTAATGTTTAATAATTAATTATGAGAACTCAAAAAACTCAAAACATAATCAAGCAGAAATGATTTTAGTAATGAAAAGTGGGATTAATAACCATTTCAAACTAAAAGTTCAAAAATATTTTTAATTAATTCAACTTAAGTGTGAAAAAATGCTTTAAAAGGAAACCGAAACCAAAACCATAGCTCATAAAACTTCAAATACCTTAAAAACTAATTTGCTAACAGATCTGAAATTTCGTGACCAGCATCTCAATGATATGGGCCACCAAAACATGCAAGAAAAAATTTTTCTGTAAAAATGAAATTTTTAGGGTATTGTGTATTCTTAAATAAGTTCATACCTGCTTGCAGTTATTATTTCAAAAAGTAATAAATCTGCTACATTAAGCTTTTACTGACTGATATTTATAAACTTTATGAGTTTTTACGATTGGTATTCGATATTTGCCAGTTTTACGATTTGATATTTAAATTTTGAACGTACATCAAAAATTGGGAATAGCATACTACAGACTTGATATTTCAAGTAAGCGCAAAATGTCTACCTTAAAATAAATATGGAGTTATTCGAAAATTTTTCACCATTTGGAGGAAAAATCTGAGTATGTAACTTGAGAAAATATTTAAAAGAAAGTTCTACGAAAATATTTTTATCAATCAGTGTCCATTGTATAAAGCAGGAATTTATTTTCTGATGTAAAATTTGAAAAATAAACATTTCTTATGTTTTCAAATACATATCAGAACTTATTCAGAATAAAAAAAAAGCTTCAACATTTTCTTCTATCAGATAAGAAAGATGTAATTTTATAAGCATTTGGAAATGTTCATCTCTAATATTTTTAAATAGAGAACAATATGCTATAGAGCTTATCTTGTCAACTTAATTTAGATATTCATTTATTGCGATCGTTAACCTTGGTACTTTAGAATAATGAAGTTTTGGGCTTGCTTATTTAGGAAAGATTATATACATTTAAGTAATTACTCAAAATTAATGATCTGTGGAGGTTGGAAAAGATCCATTAGAAACAACGTCTGACAAGCTCGTGCGAAAATTATAGACCCATTAATACGATAATTCAAAAGTCATGATATTATTAAAGAAATGAAAAAGTTTAGAGATTCTCTGTATAATACATAAATTAATTTGCATAATGCCAAGCTATGTAAAGTTACCATCCCTCTTTTACTAAATATGATCCAATATATGTAACGTTTTAATTGATTTTGTCACGGTATACAAGAATAAATAATTAATATTTCATTAGATGAAGCTAATTATTGCAAAAAAATTGAAACACTTATTAAATAACGTTAAATTATCTTTACAAAGTATACAAAAATAAAATATTTTTGATTATTTTGCCAATGCCTATGTTGGAACTACAAATATTCTGGCACTTGCCGTCACCAGTTTCGTTCAATCAAAAAATATCCTCAAATGCTGTCATTGTTTCCGCATATAATTGTAAATGAATTTAGGTGCATAATCGAGTTGTATCAGGCTGTTATATAAACTTTTGAAGATTTCGAAGAATTAAATATTGTATTAAAAACACGTAAACTTGAAATGAAGAAACGATCTAAGAACTACAATATTATCCCTCTGGCCGGAACATTCATTTTTTGCCACACTGAGGAACATCCGTCTGATAGACGAGTACGTATTTTTTTAAATTTTATTACTCTAAAGACTGTTTTAAATGTCTTTATACCTCATGAAATTGAGTGTGGCTGAAATAATATGTGTGTGGTTGAATCAAGCTCAACAATATATTTTTATCATTATAATTGTGACTAGTATTTGTATAAAAACTGATTAAAATTATATATTTTCATGTAAAAGTAATTAAAAATAGTAATAACAAATACGAAAAAACTATGGGAATATCCGTCTGACAGACGGTGATAGATAAGAAAAAATCGCCATGTTCCACGACGGGATCCTATCACAGGGTAGAGCCTACCTGAGGATGTCAAGGCAGCCAACACCCAAAATCCCACCACAGTGCTACCTAAAGGCATCAAAGCAAATCATCCTCGTCTGAGAGACGGATGTTTCGGTCAGAAGGTTAAGGTAGGCAAAAAACAACATAATCGCATTCAAAATCACCACAAATGTGTTCCTTTTATGTAACACATAAATAGGTCTCATATCACATAAATTTGCATAAGTACGAATTAAAACGCTGTCGTGCAATTTAGTTATGTTTATTTAAAACATCATAGTTTTTCCATATTTACTTATTATACCGGATACTTCTAAATATTCCAGTGCCTGCGATTCCGTAGAAAATAGGCCCCACATTTTAAGGTATCCGACTACGTTCGGATCCGGGATTTTGCAAAAGCGTGTAAATAGATAATATTTATGATATTTAGTGTCACTTAGATTAGCAAATGTATGTAAAATTTTTTTAAGAATAGCATTACAATAAAAAATTATTTAAGTACAATGTTTTGACAAAAAATGAACATAGAATGACCCATTTTCAAAATATTCTTATTTTGTGAAAAATGATTCTATTATAATATTTTGCCTGTATAAAACTCAGACTTCTGTTCAGAGGCTCAACTAGAATTTTTGAAATATATAACTTAGAAGTGGGTTTATACCTGTTTTGTGACAGCAGAGGGGAGCAATTTAAAAAAAAAAGAGCGCCGATAATTATTTCAAATGGTTGTAACTATTAAAATAATGTGCATTTTTCAAAAACCATGGTCGAGCCTCTGTACAGAAGTCTGAGCTATATACAGGCAAAATATTATTATAATAGAAGGATTTTTCACAAAAGGAGAACATTTTGAAAAAATGTTATTCTAAGTTCATTTTTTTCCGAATTATTATATTTCAATATTTTTTTGTCAAAATGTCCTTAAAACAATTTTATACATGTATTCTAATCTAAGTGGCACTAAATATCATGAAAACTATCCATTTATGCGCCTTTTTAAAATCATGGTTCCGAACGTAGTCGGATACCTTAGTCATTTTTCACAACAAAATAGAAAGAATTTACAAATTGTAAACAATGTTATTTTCTATAATACGTGATCAATATTGTGTTTGAACTTGCACTAAAACGATACAGCCTATAATAAAGATTATTTTCGAGCACGTTCCAACAAAGTTACTGCGTTTGAACAAGTGCATGTACGGTTTTCTATTATTGGCTGCATATTAAGTTAGTTGGTGACGTTTTCCGATTTGACGACATTGAATGACAGAAAAATACCCATATTTTTTACATTTATTGAGTAGTTGATAAGTATTTATCTTAGATAAAAAAATTTCTTCATAATACATTAACAACACACCTGCATAAAAATTACTGATAAAATTAAGCTTAATAAACCCCCACTCAATTTTATTTAGGTATTGTATAATATTTTGTCACAATATGTTATACTAAGTTAAAATACGGAGTGCTTTCTAATCCTTCTATGAGTATTTTCATTTAAAAAATTCAAAATTTTTAATCTATTCGAAAAATTTAAAAATTTTAAAAATTAGCCATTTTTATTTAATGTTCACAATTAAGTAATAAAAAATAATATAAAAAATACAAAATATATACATTTTTATGGCAAATGAGAGATATTTTTATTAAATATATGTATTGATTGATTGAATATTAACGTCGCACTGTTCAGCTACACGAGGGCTTTTGGCGACGGACCACGTAATTTTGAACCATGATCATGACGTGGACGACACCTGAGCTGGCACCTCCTCTCCTAACTACCACACCACACCAACGAGAGGACGTTTCAGCTCTCGACAGATTTAACATGCATCGCTGCCCTTCTTTAGTGGTACTGGGCTCGAACCCGTGACAAAGCAAGCCACGGTCGATACCTATACCACTCGGCTACCGCGGCCACTTAAATATATGTATACGGAACCTCATAAATCTTATCTTTGTATTATGAAAGCAATACTAAATACCTATTAATTTCTCCTCAATGTGTTAAAACTGTTTTAAGGTATGTTTTTCAAAATTTCTTTAAGTGGCTCTAACTTTTATTTTAAGTAAAAAACTGATATTTTTTAAAGAAAATATTCTTAAATACATACTACATATGTATTGTGTAACAACACATGGCATTATACAGATTACTTAGGTTTTATTTCCTACTTAAAATTAAGCTAATTTAAATCCCTTTAAAGAAACATTAATCAACATGAAAAAATAGCAATACTCTAAGCACAGAAGAACAATTTTTAAGCTAGTCATTTTTTTACGGTAACAAAAATTTAAGTGCGAAAACGTTTTCATAATTGAAAAGTACGAGTACTTTTACTATCAAGGGAAGTATAAAGAAAGAAAAAAAATATTTCCTAAAAAAAACACATTCCAAAAATTAAACAACAAAAAACGTTGTACTTTTACGACGAACATTTAAATTGACTGGGGCGTAAATTAGAAGCTGTAATTTCCATTCACGATCAAAAGCATACCGCAGCGCGTCATACAGATCATGTCGTTCCGCCGAGCGTAGCCGCGCGACGGAAGCGTTCAAGCGTCACTTAACGCTTCGAAATAACGAAAGAGACCTTTTTGTTCGAAAAAATCTCACAACAATAACTTTCACACTTTTGCAATTAATAACTTTTGATGTAAGGGAAAGGGAAACAAGATGTCTTCTCGGAGTAAAATGTAACCGCAAGTGAAAGACTCACAAGATTGAAAAAAAAATTATTCTTTGTTCTACGGAATAATTTCGAGCGTCTTTTCAGCACGCTTGTTGAGTGCTAAGTCAGGCGCATACGACGGCAAATAAGTTAAGATTTGTTGGCACGCTTGTGCTAGCGTACCTGACAAAAGATATTTTAAATGTAAAAGATTTCTCTTTTTAATCACGGAGATTTTATTCTTTCAGGGGGAGTTAGAAGCTTTTTCTTTTTTACTGTCATTTTCTTTGTTTCGACGACATTTCGGGATATGCAAAATTTGAGTTAAGTCGTCGAAATGAAAAGCGATTAATACTACCATTAATATATTGCTCATTTTGTTTTTAATTAAAAGACATTCATTTATTTCTGACCACCTGTCCTTTGAATGGAAATTCATTTCAAAGCGCCATGCTAAAAATGTTTTCGTATTTTATCTGTCATTTGATTTGCTCCCATTATATTTAATAAAATTAAAACCTAATTTTCGTTTTGATGCAAGTTAAATTATTTTCTTTTCTTCCACTAGTAGAGGTTAATTTATATTTTTCCTCTTAACAGGATAGTTTTAAATATATTTCATAAACATTTACAGAGATGAAATTTATAAAAAAAAAAATATTTGTAGAACTTTTGCCAGTATGGGGCGAGCAATAGGCATTTATTTATATTTTTAGACAATTATTCATATAGACCCTAGTAAATATTAGAATATTTTAAAGAAAATGCATAAAAAGAAACGTGATGTAACAAGGGAAATCAAGTGTAACAAATATTATACTGATTTAATTATTCAAGTGAAAAAGAGTTGTATTTAATTATTATCGAGCAAATATATATACACCACTAGTTGTTAGCCATCCACTTACTTTGTTGTGTATTTAATAATTCTGTATGACTATAACTGTATTTTTTATTAATATCTTATCAACTGGCATTATTTCGACTGTACAGAAGAGCATTCTTACAGATCTCGTCTCTTGATTCACAAAGGTAAGAACTTGAATTTCGAAAGCAAATGTGTAAATTTATTCCCCACTCTCCACCTTTTGTAAAACGGTTCCAGAGTCGATTTTAGCAAAACCCATTTCCAGTGCTGCTCTACACAGCAAATAGAACGTGTTTGTCAAATTTCTAGTCTTCGGGTCTAATAGTTAAAAATCGGGAGTTTTTATTTATTTATAACTAG
>BMAU01015097.1:0-104282 GCA_019973935.1 Trichonephila clavipes | reverse complement strand
GCTCTTCTAAGTTCCGCAATACTCTTTTACATGAAAAAAGGCCTAACGGAAACGCGTTGTTTACAAATTCATTACAGGGTAATGAAACTTCACAGGGGAGGGAGCTAACGCAGGGACTCGCAACGAAGCGAGTGAGTTCAAAGGTCAAGCGGGAGAATTGCAGATTTATTCTGGGGCTTCGGTGAACAGTGAATTAAATCTTTCATTTCTGCCCACAGCAAATGTAAAGATATTTTATAATAATAATTCTAAGGAATCATTTATCTGCCGAGCAGTGTTAGATTTTAGGTCTGAATGTTGTTTTTATCTCAGAAAGAGTTGTAAATATTTTAGGATTAAAAAAGAAAAAGCAGTAAAATTTATCTTCGCGGGATCGTGGGGTTACTGCAGGTCAAACTAAAGGCTGCGTTGATTTGGTTATCGGATCACATCTTCGAATAGAGCGTTTCGAAGGGAACGCTTTTATTTTAAATAAAGTCACTTCACAAATTCCTTCGGAGTTTTGGATGTGAAGGATTTGGATTACTTGAAATCGATTCCTCTTTCAGACGAGGAATTTATGAGTCCTAAAGAATGTGATATAATTTTATAGGATCTGATTGTTTTTTTTTTTTTATGTTCTTCGCAGTGGAAAAATTGTTGGTTCTAAAAATGAACCCATTGCACAAAGAACTATGTTTGGATGGGTTGTTGCAGGAAAGCTTAATGTTAAAAATAAGGAACCACATGAATTATATTCTCATTTTTTAAGTACTGAAAACGAATTAAATACCGATTCGCTTCTTCAGAGATTTTGAGAAACGGAGGAATTTTCCGTTAAAAACAATTTTGATCCGATGAGGAACAATTTTGTGAAAACCATTTTAAATCAAATTTTAACTATAATGATGAGGGTAGATTTGTAGTAAAATTACCGATATACAGAGACACCTCACGGTTGGGTAACACTAAAAGGAATAGCAATTTCTCAGTTGCTTGCAATGGAGAGAAGATTTCAAGTAGATAAGGACTTTGAAAGGCAGTATAAAAATTTTATGATAAAATACGAATCATTGGGGCATATGATACCCGTGGAAAACAATGTGAAATCTATGGACTCAAAAATTTATTTTCTTCCTCATCATGCTGTTATGAAAGGTGACAGTGTTTCAACGAAATTGCGTGTTGTATTTGATGGCACTTGTAAACTTTCAAATGGAAATTCTCTTAATTCAATTTTGGCAATAGGTAAAATGCTACAGCCTGACCTCTTCACGATTTTAGTGAAATTTAGATTGAATGAAATTGCTTTTTCCGCTGACATCCAACAGATGTATAAACAAATACTAATTGATCAAGAAGATCAAAATTTTCAGCTCATTGTGTGGAGAGAATCAAAGGTAGTAAAAAAAAGTATACTATTTGCTATTTGTCCTTTCATTGACAAAGACGGTTTAATTCGAGTAGGAGGACGACTTCCCGAAAGTCGACACTCCAATATGGTGCTAACACCCAATCATCTTGCCAAATCAGCATGAAATTTGTAAATTAATTGTAAATATGTATCATGTTTATATTTGCATGCTGGATGTACTGTATTATTAGGTATTATTAAGCAAACTTATTGGATTATTGGTTTAAAAAAATTGTAAAAAATGTATTCATAAATGTATAGTATGTTGTAGGTATCGAGCAACTACATCCACGCAATTGATGGGTGATCTACCAACTCATAGGGTTACTCCCCAGTAGGCCATTTTCTGTTTTTGGCGTAGATTATGCTGGCCCCATCAAAATTTTAAGATATAGAGGTAGAGGAACAAATACTACTAACGGATATTTAGCTCTTTTGTATGTTTTGTTACCAAAGCTCTACATTTAGAACTAGTGAGTGATCTCACTTCTGAGGCTTTTATTGCCTCCTTGAAACGCTTTGTACTAGAAGAGGAGCACCTAAGCACATTTATTGTGATAATGGCACCAATTTTGTTGGTGCCAGAAGAAAAATTGCAAGAAATATTTAAATTTGTATCGAAACTTAATGGAAATGAAAACGTTTGCTATTTTCTATCTCAAGTGAATATAGAGTGGCAGTGTTTAGCCCTCCAGTGAGTCCTTATTTTGGAGGATTATGGGAAGCAGGAGTTAAGAGTATTAAGTACCATTTAAAAAGGGTCATTGGAAATACAAATTTAACTTTTGAGGAGTTCAGCACTTTGTTAACACAAGTAGAGGCAATTCTGAACTCAAGACCTCTAGTCTCTGTGGATTGTGACAATTATCCAGACAGTTTAAATATTTTAACTCCTTCTCATTTTCTCATAGGTGAGATTATTACCTCTTCCCCTAAACATACCAATGATGATAAACTTTCTCTTCGCTCCCGTTGGGATATTGTCCAAAAAATGAAGTTAGGTTTTGGAGAAAGTGGAAAATTGATTATCTGAGTAATTTGCAAAACAGAACTAAATGGAAATCTCTAATAATAATTTTAAGGTTGTAGAAATTGTAATTATTAAAGAGGATAACATTCCTCCAGCAACCTGGCCTTTAGGTAAAGAAATTGAAACGCATCCAGGTAAGGATGGTGTGGTAAGAGTAGCAACTCTTAGAACTGTTAAAGATCGATTTAAAAGACCAATTCATAAGCTTAGTAAACTTCCTCTACATCAAGAATAACTTCTTGATGTGGGGGAGCTATGTTAGGGTTAATGTACGCCACTAGATAGCGCTATTTAAATTATAAGGTGTGTATTATTGTTTACGCGGAAGAAGTAAAAAAGAACTATTGGAAGGAAGCAGTAACACTGGCCATTCGCTCTATGTTAGAGATACTTTTAATGTATAGTGTTTTATGATAATGTAAAAACAAGAAATTGAAAGAGGCTGTGCGGGCCATTCGCTCAATGTTAGCGATATTGTTTTATAAATATTTTTAAAATAAACCCATTTGAAAGACATCAACATAGTATCTGTAACTTGTTCTTATTGAAATAACTTAGGAAATTTTTAAAATATAGTGTAGTTTTTACTTTAAAAAATTAATTATAAAAACAAACTTTTTTAAAAAAGTTATGGCACAAAAGGTTTCGTACATTCACAAAAAAAATCTCAACAATAACCTTAAATATTGTAGATGATTCTTAATTTAGTGCTTCGTAAATATATATTTTAGCGTCCACAATCACTTTTAAATGTCTTGCCATAGATTTCATCAGATTTTTTTTTTTTTTTTGTAATTTCTGTATTGATGTCCCTCCCTTGTTCTACGATTATTGACTATACTTCACATTTCTTTATATATCATGTTTTATTACTTTAAATTCAAATAAATTATCTCCAAATATGCTCAATTGGTTTGAAAACAGGCAATTTAGGACTATTGTTGACATAGTCACAGAGACACCAATGGTGTACGTTGAGAGCAGTGTGCCAGATATCATCATCTTGTTAAAAATGAGGTCATCTACCAAACCTACATTTACGGCTGATTATGTCAAATTGTCGATTAAAATACTTAAATAAAGCTCAGGATTCACAATACTATGCAAAAGTTCCCAGATTGACAAATCCTGAAGCCGATTTACAATCCTACACAAGAACACGTCCCTCTCCATGTGTGCTTCACTGCTCTAACTAAATTCTTAAAATATTTCAGAAAAATGAACACTGACAGCAAATTGGTTGGGATGATAGCAAAATCAACATTTTTAGTTCCGACGACCGTATAATAATTTGGGAAAGGAAAAAAAGAGGAATCTCCAAGAAATTAGTTGATACAGTGAAGCCTGGATGGGAGGTGCTGTTGTGTAGTGGTGTAAATCGGCTTCTGGATTAGGTAAATCGACAGTTTTTAATGGTATTGTGAATCATAATCTTGATTTAAATATTTTAAAGAACAATTAGAAATCATCCTCTCAAAAGTTGGGTTTTAGAGACAACTGCATTTTTTAACAAAATGATGATCCCTAACGTAAAGCTGTCTAGATCCAATTACACCACTGATGTCTCTATAAATGTCGTCAAATTTTGGAAACACAACCTAAAACACCTGATTTCAACCCAGAAGAACATATTTGGTGAGAATTAGAATTTAAGGTAGTAAATCATGACACATAAAAACAAAGTGTGAAGTAAAAACAATAATCACAGCAGAATGGAAGAATATAGATGCATAATCCACAAAAAACTAATGAAAACTATACCCCGACATTTAAAATAGTTTGTGTGTATGATAAAATATATCTTACTAAGCATTAAATTAAGAAAAAAATACAATATTTAAATCTATGTTAAGATTTTTTCATAAAAGTAGAAAGACTTTTGTGGCTTAATACTAATACTTGAATACTGATTTTTTTAAAATATAAGTTGTGCAGTGTTTTAAAAATTGATTATGTTATTTCAAAATAAGAACAAGTTGTAGATATTCCGATATATTAAATTTAACTTAAATATAGAATATTGGAATAAATAGTAGAAAACATTAAATCTTAAAGATTTTTTGTGTGTGAAGACTTTTGAGAATCATTATAAATGAAATTCTACGTCAAGTTTTGGAACTTTTGTATTTAATAGTTATCTGCGATATAAGACACGTATTAACAGTCAGACATACTTTTTTATTCTTGACTAATTGTAACAATATAAAATTTTTAAAAAATGTTAAATTCATATGTTTTAAATTCATATTATACTTAAGAAATGATTTCCAATTCTATTTTTCAACCTTTGTTGTGATTTAGTTTCTCAAGAAATGTCTAGTTGCGATTATACCATCCAAATTTTAATTTAAATGCAATCCATGACATGTACCTTTTTTCTGCAATTTTACAAAGTGTAATGATTATATTTTAAAAGAAAAATTTCTACATTCGTTCCGGACATTTCACAATTCATGAATAATAACTGAATAATTGTTATATCTCTCTTTACTATTGCTGATATGAAGCATCTGAGTTTTAGATCACATATTTGATACAATTGCTGTTTTAGAAATATGCTATTCAAACAAAATATCATTTTTGTTGCAATTTTTGTCCATGGGGTTTGTTTTATGTCCTCTGTATGTAGAAATTGTTGCTAGAAAGAGAATATAAAGCTGTCATAGTTGTTTTTGAAGTTCATATGCATTTATATAAATAAAGCTGAGCTCTTCAAAGTGGTTCTTCAACATTTTTTACTTGGGGAGAAACTGAACAATGAACTGATTCAAAAAAGGATTTATTACTAGAATTTCAAATAAGGCACAATTCTTTGGATTCAAAAGCTAAAATTTGAATGTTACATCTCGTCCGTTAAACCTTTCACCAATGTTATATTACACATAATATCTTAGAAATTTCATTAAGAAATCTAAATTTTTTTTTTATAAAAGAGAAAATAAAAAAAATTTTGCTGTTAATTAACAAGTTCAAATAAACATATTTTACTTGACTTCAGAAATATAAATATCTTTTTTAGATTATAATGATGCATCTTAAAGTTTATATGTATAAATATTTCTGAAAGTATTTTACCATCATTTCAGCGATTTGAAGCTCATGTTCGCATTGCTCTGTAACAAGGAGCTGCGAGAAGCGTAAACAACATTTGCAGGAAGAAGAGTTTCTGATATTTAATTACTAACATTTACTGTTTGTCTTAGAGCACTGCATTGCATATTTATGAGGTGACTCAAATTATTTTTATCCCCGGTTTTCTTCTGAGTACTAAATCTTACGTTTTAAACTCTATCGCATTATTCATACTATAAACACGAGTTTGTTACTAAGCGTGAATATTTAAGACAATTTAAGACTGTATTAACATTTTTCTATCACTTGAATGTTGGAAAGAGATTGTTGAATGTAGTGAGGAAATTGAAACTCAAGCAAGGTATTTTATTAATTTTTAATTGTACAATTTCTGTAACGAGAAAATAATTCTTAAGAACCTAGGGCTATGCTTTTACGGTTCGTTTCTAATCTCTCTCATCTATGAAGGAATTAAACTTGCTTCACATGATAATGTAATTCATTCCGAAACGCACTTGTGCTTTCAAATGTAATTAAAGTTGGTCTGATAAAACTAACTTCTAAAATGGGGCTAATTATAAAATTATTTCTGCTTACATAAGTACACAAGTGGAAATGTTTGAAAGATTCATACCCATATTAATGTAATTAAATAATTTTAAACTCTGACATAACATCTGATAAAATTAAGAGTTTTTTCTTAAATGGAAACAAATCATTGTGTGCGTCATTAATTTTTTTTAAAAATAAAATTTTTAAATGACTTTTAGGATGTGTAGTAAAAAGGCTTTATTTACAAAGGTAACAAAACCTAACTCTATGTATCTACGTCTTAAATTCTCTAAAAAAAGATAATATTTTTCTTCATTAAGATATAATTTAGTTTTAATACTTTAATGAAAATGAAAAGAATTTATACAAACCTCCTGATAAACAGAATCGTGCTTCGAAATAATTATTTTGATAATTAATCGCATTATTAAATATTTTATTATTGAATATTTTATTATTTAAAATGCAATAACTTTTTTCTTAATGAAATAAAACCTGGAAATGTAGGAACAATATTACTCATTTTTTAACACATAGAAACTTTTCATTTTAAATATGTAACCTTAGCTCTCGCAGGTGAACTATTTCTTTGAACCAATGCGCTCTAATAACTCAAATTTCATTATTATGAGTTTGTTAATTGTTTCAGGGGTTATAGAGTTTTCAAAACATAATTATAATATAAATATATTGTAAGAAAAATAAAATCCAGATAGTCATTGTTCTTAATTTGAACAAATACGAGATGAAAACGTTAATTAAATATGTTACATTTTGAAATTCTACTTAAATATTCAAACTTATATCAACACAAATTTTGAGTTTAATTAGATGTGATGATAAAAGTATAGTACTATAAATATACATAAATGATGCATGATTTGGTATATTACTTTAAAGTTAAAATTTTGACTGAAGCTTTAGATATAATTTACTTTTGCATTTAAAGTAAAAAATGTTGAACAATCAATCTTGAAATTTGAGCAAAAAAAGAAAAAAAAAACATCAGCTCTCAACTTAATGTGCAACTATGTGTAACAAACGCATTTTCAAAGTGTCTAAACTGTTTGGAAAATTCGAAGATATTTTTTTTTACCTGACAATCTGTAATATTGGGTGGATGCATAATTATACGGTGTTTTTTCAACACATTTTATTTAACTAAATCTATAACAATATTTGACAAAAACATGTTTAAACGATTAATTCAGAGTGCAGTCACCGTCTACTTCAATTACTGCTTCCCATTTGCTTGGCAGATGGTCGATTTCATGAGCGTTTCTGTCCCACCACACACACCATGTAGCCTTCTTACAATGGACATGTTTCGGTATTCCTTTGGGAGAAACATCTGGCCAAACGTAAACCTTCTTTCTTTTGACGTTTTTGAAGAGAAGCCATGACTCACACACACATCCCAGTGACGAGATTCTTCAAAAATGGTGTTTGTTCGTTTCGCTGCAGTAATTTGGTGAAAATACGAGCGCGATCGGCTCTGTTGTCGGATTGATTGACATTGAAGTTTTTAGCTAGCATTCGTGTTGTCAGGCTCTCGTCCTCTTCCACGGCTACCAGGAGAGCCTGATCGTCAAATTCCGATGGCTGACCTCTTCCTGGCTTATCTTCCACGCTGGTATCACCTCATTTGAAACGGGCAAACCACTCCCCGTACACTGACTTTCGCTGATTGTTCATTTGCCATAAATTTCGTTGAGTTCGAGAAATGACTTTGCTGCTTTCCATCCTTTCTCGAAATGGTAGAGCATAATATGGCAAATATGACTATGGTTTTCGATACATATTTTCCTAAACCAATAGAAGGTTACTTTTATACAAAAATAATAAATAAAACGCTACTTTTCTCTGATGAAAAACGCGCTGATATAAACGTCGGATAATTATGCATCAGCCCAATATAATTAGATACGAATAAAATTCACTGGTTGCACTCAGAATAATACAAAACTGTGGAAAAATGGGAAAAATTGTTGGCATGTTACATTTCCAAGGTGCTCATTTGAAAAAAAAAATAGTTCCGATTTTTGTTAAATGCAATAAAGCATAAGCTGTTTGTGCAAGAATTGTAAAATACAAGGAATTTGTGCTTTTCACAAAATTTCAAACCCTTTTTAAGATCTACTTTCTAAAGTAATGCATCTACTCCTGAAATAGGTTTAAGTCTATTTCACCTCAAGAAATATTAAAAGCTGACTTTAAAAAATTCAATGCATGTTTGAGTCAAACCCAACGATTGAGCAACATGTTCATTAAGGGGATTTGACTATTTGAAATCTTTCGGGATGTAAATTTACAAGATATTGACATTTTTACATCAAAATTCTGCAAAAAATTTTAAACAAAATTAAAACATATATTTTTTTTTAAAAGAATGTTGGGTAATTTTAAATTGATACGTACTTTTACCCTTGCATACCAGACTGCCCATTATAGTATCATCAGAAACCCCAGTTTTCTGGATATACAGGCCATTACATTACGACGCACATTTAATTTCTTTTTTGACGCGGGCTAAGCAAGTTCGTTCAGTTTCGTTTCGTTTTATAAAACTTGCATAACTACTTTTTTATGTTTATTATTACTTTTTCTTGATAATATGGCATCGCATTGGATTTCAACAAACGTGATACTGAATGAGAATATTTGCCGGAAAATGATTAATATGACAGTGATTTATTTTTGATGAAGAAGTTGAAGAAATGAAACAGAAATCACATAATACACTTTTGTAAAGCACGTGGGAAAGTTTTTTCTTCTAAGGAATATTTTGAGCAATATCACAAAGATTTGTAACTTTAATTTTAATTTTCCTATTTTTTAAAATTTTTGTAACACTTCTTTTTAAACTTTTTTTTTGCAGTTTTATGTAATCCCAATAAAAGAAAATCTACTTTATAATGTTTCCTGTACTGGTTACAGTGGTTGTACACCTACATAAGCTGTATATCCACATTAGGTTATAATGGGAGTTCACCCTATACATAATACGTATCCACTAACAGTTGCATATGACGCAATGGCCTAAAGATGTGGATTCGTTATCAGAAGATATTAATACGAATTCAAAGATATTTTCCGTAACCTGTATAACAGAATATTGTTTAAAATATTTGATTTAATTTGATTGAATTTTTGACTAATGTCGCTCCTTAAGCAACACTGAAATTCCTTCTTGTATTATGATTATATATTTCAATGTTTAATTAGTTAAATTCTTATCATTGCAAAATCTCGGTCAATTATATTGTCATTATACTTTAAATAATTAAAAATTTTGAACAGAAATTATTTTGCCATTAATGAATAATATTTCTAAGAACTTTTGCAACATCTAAGGCTTTTATTTACTGGATATTTTGATTTCTTAAAAATAATGCTTATTCAATGGAGTTTCCATTGGAATCTATCAATTTTAATACAATCAAGTGCATCCAAAACAGCGAAAAGGTAATGAGGTTTTTCTAAAATTTAATTTTCTTCTGGTTTCAAAGAATAATTAATACCTCTTTTGATGCAATGTTCCGCTTCTGGGAGTTCAAAACATAATTGTGATAGTTCACACAGTTTATATTTAGAAAGGCTTTCAAGTATATCAAAGTAAAACACAATTTTTTCTGCTATGAATACTCTTTTTTTGAATTCAAGACGATGTTTTAATTTAGTAAGGAGGTTGAAAAGTGGAAATTTTATTCGATTAATATAATACATTCATGAATTCAAAATGACCTTGAAGCAGGGGTCTTCAAACGGTGGGGCACTCCCTCTTTAGGGGGCATGTTAACTTTACATAGAAAGCGCAAGCATATCAAAACGTGGAATTTTTTTTTCAAAAATTACGTAAAAATGATTTATTAAATATATATATTACTTAAAAGGAACAAAAACAAAATTTATTATCTTGATAATTTATACGATGAATAATTAAGATTATATCGTAGCATGAGCGCCTCAAAAGGCAAGATTATTACATTCAATTTTTATCATTGTATGAGGGTGGTATTGTATGTCATTGTATGATGAAAATTATGATTGAAAATTGCGTCGAAAAATCTAAAAGTTTGAGAAACACTATCTTAAAGTGTTAACATAAAAAATATATGTTTTTATGAAGAAATATACTTAAGTGCTTGAATATGAGAATAATATATTATGCAAATTTTCAGCAATAATGTGTGCATAATAGCTTTAATAAAACTAATTTTAGTAAAACTTTTACTAAAACAAATTTAGCACTTAGAAATACCTGAGCAATATCTATTACTTAACCTTTTATTTACAGACGATGCTTATAAGTACCACTCACTTTAAAATAACATAGAATAAACAATTTTACAAATATTCTGACAATACTTAGCAGGAATATTCTTTGAAATCCACTCTTCCAAGATATATATCAGCACGGGTTCAATGATGAGTATTTCAGCGGGCAAGGCGAATATTTATTTAGTAGAAATTGAGTTTTCAGCTTTTTCAGCGGATTGCAAAGATTATCATTTTTGTCCCGAAAAAATGGTTAATGTAAAAATTTAAGTGTCTTATTTTTTATGTTAATGAGGACCTTAGAAAACGATTTAATTCTTTATTTTAAGTAAACAGTGTATATAATTTATTTTACAGTGGAATATATTTAATTAATTAGCTCTAACGGATTAAATTTCCCAAAGATGAGTATTTTGTTTCTATATATCCCTTAATTTTCAATGCAGTGATCCAAAAAAATATCGTATGAAAAAAAACTGCAGTAAATCATAATGCGGTAGATAAAGGCTTAAAACGCAATCATCTTAGAAGCGAAAATGAGTAGTTTCTTGAATCCACAAAAGTTCCTATTTTGCATTGATTGCTCATTAAAATAAAAATAAAAAATAATAAAATTAAAATAATAATAAGACATAAAAGAATTATGTCAATGGTTAACACAGAGACTAATATTACTGTTTCTTGAAGGAATATAAAGATTCCTTCTTAAGTTAGATGTTTTTTGGAATAACTAATCAAATGAATGGGTAATTTTTCCAAAATTACATGTGGATAAATCGGGCATCAGTAAACTCTTAGCTTTGGTGTGCCACGCCAATCTACCAGTATGATTCAGAGTGCACGCTGTAGGACATTTTTGAAAGAATTCAATTTCTGTTATCATGCATGTAGAGTTAGAGAATTAAATGTCAATAACAGAAACTTATAATTTTATTATATATTAATTTTGCATCATTTAAAAATATTTCTTAACATACAAACAGACTGCATAAAATATGACTATTTCTTCAAAAAAAATTTAAAATTGTACATATATTATGTATTTTGTCAACGTATTTAGTAAAATAATAAATAAACAACAAAAAATATAAGTCTCATCATTATAGTTAAATTATAACACCGTTTTTCTTACATGTCACAAAATTAAGGGTATTATTTGTGATTTTCAATTTGACCCGATACTGAGCATTCAATTGCTAAACACAACTTATTTGGGAAAACAAAATATTTTTCATATGATGAAATATTTATTATTTAGACATGTAGAACCACATGTAAAGCAGAGTACACATGCAATTTTCTTTCTTCAAACAATTAAATCTATCCAGCAATGACATACAATATTTGAAAAGTAGTAGTAAATTTATCTTTAGAGATATCTTTTAGATTTTTTTTCATTCGTTAAATGTTATTTAAGAATTTATCATCTTCTTTCCACTCAAGAATTGACAAATTTATTGAGAAGTGCGGAGTGTCATTGAGTATTGTACCGCGTGCCACATGTGGTACGCATGCCATAGGTTGCCGATGCCCAGGCTAATTTATTCTCAAATTCTACCAGGAATTTTCGATTTTTTTTTAAATAAAAGAAATAACTTTACATGATTTTGGACTTAAATATATTACTTTATAGAGAAATTAATGAAAACACAGTAATTTAAAATCGTACGTAGGCGTAAAATTGAAAATTTATAAAATTTATTTAAAAAAAGGAATGAAAAATGAAGGATCTCATTCCTGAAAGGAAAGACAAATCTTGAAAAGCTGAAATACGTATCAATGTTAAAAATGGATTTCTATGTCAGGTATGAAGCTAATGATGTATTTATATTAGGGGGGATGATGGCTATGTACGAAGAAAAAGAATATATTTAATCAGAATCTACAAATGTAGAAAACACGCTCCATGGCACGGACATTAAAAGAAAAATAGCTAAAAAATATTCCAGATGTAACATTATCACAAAAAGATTGAATTTTCAAAAAAAATTGACTACAGAATTTTAGAATTAAATTAAAATTATCTTTCTTCAAAATAAATAATCAAAAGTCATTATTATTAATAAGTGAGTACTAAGTACTGAACAGTAAAATGTGCAGTACAATTTTTTATAACCGGCACTCTCTCTCCTGCCACAGTCAAATCAGTTTGATTTAATTTTTTTCCACCTATTGCTTTGTAATACAATGTAATTTTAATATTAGGTCGTTTAAAAATTTAATACTAAGAAGCTGTTAAATGTACCTGATGATTTTCTGGCAACTATGCAGTAGATAACTGCGCATTGAAAGTACTACTGCGCATGTTAAAAAGCACTAAAATCACTGTTTTTGTCAAAAAAAAAATTACTTTGATTTCTTATCACAAAAAAGCTCAAATACCTTAACTTCATGCAGTTTTCAACATAAAAATTACTTTTTTTTCCTTTCAATGCTATACCAGAAAACATATTTTCGGGATATGTAGGTTTTGAGAAATTCTAAATAAAAGTATGTTAACTTTAATGTAAAAGATTCGCGCTTCAGAAAAATTAATATGTTTTGTTCATTATAATTATATTATAGATTATGAAGTTAGAATATATATAGAGTATCAAAGTACAGCTGGGTTCGTATAATTTAATTTCTGAAAAGAAAATAAAAGTCACAGCCGTTTTTGGAGCTTATATGAACTTTTCTGCATGTATATGAAACATATTTTGCATATGAATAATATTTTGTAGAAGAAAGAAATGAATTATAACAAGATCTTTCAACAGGCGTAAAATTTTACATCGTGAAATTATTAGCTATTTACCTCAACTTCGTACGATTATTGTAGTGACATCATAACAGATGGAAATTTGCTTTTATACCAAAGAATATTGAACACGAATCTCTAGCTATAATTGAAGTTTCCGAATATAAAATGGAAAATAACGACTATCTAAATGGGAATGGATAATTTAAATACAATCCGATAATTATCCAGGATCTGCATATTGAACAGCAACATTTTCAAAGACGTCTACCATCATATCTTAAGGGACATGAACATATTCCATACTTTGAAAGCTATATACCAACTAGGGTTGCAGAAATTAAACTTTCAAAAGTGTACATATGCGTTGGAAAGACTTTCCTCGGAAGTACCTTTGTTAGAAAATGGAATCTTAATTGCTACTCTTCCGACGTAGAAAAGTTTTGTCGAGAAATATGCGCATTCACTTAGCCGTGATTTATCTCAGACTTCATAAATTACTGCTGTGATGTAAGGTGTCGGCTAGCCATTTTCATAATTCTCGAGATTCTCTTAGATGAAAGGTCTTTGAAATATACTTGCATATTTGTTTGGAAAACAGAGAAATTTCGTGGATGGATGCGAAAGTTATGACAGTAAGAGAAGGGATAATTAGAATTGTTCAATTCTGATAGTTTGTATAATATTTTAGTGTTATCACTGCCTGAGAATTGAGTGACTTTATTCGACATTATGCTCATTTTCTATATGAACATGTTATTATTTTTCAGCGAAAACGAAAACAAAAAATTTGGTGTATGACGAAGGATCTTATACATACATATATATATATATACATATTCAGATGTTAATTTCATTTGTGTAATATAAATAATAAATTAAATAGTAATATTTTGATGAAAAACATCATTTTAGTTATAATAACATTAAAGTACATTTTTAAAATTCTAATATACTTATTTTTATTTACAGAAATATTAATCTTAATTATTTTCAGCATATAATTATTTTAGTAGATGAGAGAGATAGAGATATAAGAAGGGTATAAATTTTAAGAAAATATATTAATTTACGTTTTGATAATGACTATTCTTACAATTCTAATAAGTTCAATATATTATTTACTTCTTTTATAGTTTCTATTTTGCATTGGCTTTTATTATTCAATCTTACACACTTTCACTAAATGGAGCCAAAAATTATTATTTTTAATATTTTTTTTGTCATTGACCTCTTTAAATGAGAAAAACCTGGAAGGGAGAATTCATACACTTTATAAAGGTCACCGAATATATTACAATAAATCAAAAAATAAAATTGATTTGATAACTATTTCTGTAAAACTATTAATAGCTGAAAATTAGTTCAAATAATATTTAGTTGCTGCCTAACTATTCTTTATCCATATCCATGCTTAGAGGTTTCATGTGCTTATATATTTCAAACTTTATAATCTAATAGATGATTTTTAAATGATTGTCTATACGCAACCTTGACAATATACTGTTATTTTTTATAGGCTGGGAGGCACAAATAGCAGTCAGTGAGATAAAAAACACGGATTCTGTCTCCCGATATCGTGTATAAACACACACAATTGCACAACTACAAATGCTGTATGTGCTGTTAATACTTGCCTATAGAATACAACATTTTCTATGGTGTCGGAACCATATGAACTGAACAGAACGACCAAGGGCTATTAAATATTATTTACGGAAGAAAGCAAGTCTAGTCTTAATAATGA
Organism: Trichonephila clavipes; assembly: GCA_019973935.1. Lineage (NCBI taxonomy): Eukaryota > Metazoa > Arthropoda > Arachnida > Araneae > Nephilidae > Trichonephila > Trichonephila clavipes. The sequence goes on along the minus strand of BMAU01015097.1, from coordinate 89,470 downwards.
TTGTCCTAGTACGAGATCTATAAATTAAGAGTAGACAACATAGGTATAAGTCAAATTTTAAAGTACTTACAAGTACAATTGCGTTACATTCATTCTATGTAATCCCCAGCTAAGCTAATAGTCTTTTGCCAAAATTCGGGAAGCCATTGGAGATCATTGTCAATATGGGGATTGTTGATATAAGCAAATAAGTACCCTATTGCCCGGAGAACAGATGAAACGTCATGAAATCAGTGGCATTGGAGAAGTTCATTCCTCTTCGGGAATAGATCGAAATCACAAGAACTGATGTCAGGAGTGTAGGTAGTGTGTGCCAAGATTTCCCAATGACCTATTAAAATAGCAAAGTGTCATTGTTTGAAATATGACAACAAGCAATGTCATGTAACACTAAAGGAAGATTGTTCCTGCAATAGTGAACATCTTCATCACATAACTGGACGCAGGCGGTGTTGTAGAAACCGGTAGCAGTAGTATGCGATGGCAGTTTGTGTTGCAGGCATATCATGAGTAAGAATCAAGCCCTCTCAGTCGTATGCCAAAGTCAGCACAGCCTACACCCGATCGGGCTCCTGTTGAAATTGTTGCGGACGCGCCGAGGCTCAATGAGACATTTCATTGAATTGACTCTTTAATTTGGTCTCATAGGCGCATGCTCACGTTTCATAAATGGCGACAATACGCTGTAGAAATGAGTCTCTGTCAAAGTGAATTCCAGCCAATGTATACCTTGGCCATCTCTGTACATCGTTGAGTTGATGTGGAATGTCATAGGCAGCAGTTTTTCTCATGCTCAGATCTTTATTCAATGTTTGCCACACCGTTTATGACTAAGATCAATCTCTAAGGATAATTTCGAGACAGTCCACAGAAGGTCTATGGAAAGAAGACCACTCAGGATGTCTATTTGATCTTGATAAATGGAGGGCTGACCTCTGCATTGTAAATCCCTTGTCTCATTGGGACCCAAACCAAACGCTTTAAGGTATCAGACTACGTTCGGAACCATGATTTTTTTTTAAAAAAAAAACGCTTATGTTGATAATTTTCATGATATTTAGTGTCACTTAGATTAAAATACATGTATAAAACTGTTTTAAGGCCCTTATGACAAAAAAATTATTTAAATACAATATTTTGGCAAAATATTTACATAGAATAACCTTTTCAAAACGTTCTTTTTAAAAAAAATGTTTTTATAAAAAAAATATTTTTGCTTATATAAAGTAAAGACTTCTCCCTAGAGAGTTTGAAGTAGTATTTTTGAAGATTCACATTATTTTCAGAGTTACTACCAATTGAAATAATTATCGGCGTTTTTTTCTTAAAATTTCTGCCCTCTGTTGTAGTAAAATAAGGTTAAAGCCACTTCTAAGTTATATATTTCAAAGATTCAAGGTGAGCCTCCGAGCAGAGAATTGAGCTGTAAACAGGCAAAATATTATTACAATAGAAGCATTTTTTATAAAATGAGAATGTTTTGAAAATTGGTCATTATATGTTTATTTTTTTGTAAAAATATTGCACTTATATATTGTTTTATTGTTATACTATTCTTTAAAAAATTTTGTATACGTTTTCTAATCTAAGTGACACTAAATATCATAAATATTATCCATTTATACGCTTATGCAAAATCACGGTTCGGAACGTATTCGGATACCTTTACCCTTCGTGCAACCTTCCGATATTGTAGTGCATTTTCTCTACAGACTTTCAGTAATTCTCGATAACATTATGTTTCATTTTTGCGTCAAGCAACCTCACTTTTAAACCACGACCGCCTGTGTCATTTTAAAAACATGGCTTAGAGCGACGGAAATTTAACCCCTCACTTTAACGCTGTACAACAACTACCCTTGTAGCTAGATCGACTGACGACTGTTTTTAGTACTCTGCACGTCGATAACAGCGCCACTTCACTGTTCCCACATCATATTAGTAGATGTAGACTATTCTGCGAATTTCTAGGTTAAGTTGCCACGATTTAATTTACACTCCTCGTGTATACAATTAGAGTACAACGTGAAAAATACTCAATAACCTAACCAACATCTTTAGATATAGCACACTTCCTTTTGTATCTACACATATTTTCAAATACAATTACAATTAAATGAATAATTGATGTCATATATGTTTATATATATGTGTGTGAAAAATTTTAATTTTTTTAAAACTTTAAATAATTACTACTTCTCTCTCAGGATAATAGACTGAAAAAGAAAAAGCAAAACTCTTATTTCCAGGAGAAGAATATTAAAAAAAATTTACATACCACACACACACACACAGAGAGAGAGAGAGAGAGAGAGAGAAGATTTAAGTAAAATATCAATTGCTTCAAGTTAACATTAAAATATAAACTCTTCAGACATACCCTTTATCAAACTTTTAGGCATATTTTAATGATATAGCAATGAGTATTACTATATTATTACCTCGTAATTAAATTCCTTTTAAAATCTGCAACGAAGCGGAATATATGGTATTCTTTATTTTACTACTAAATAAAATATTTATTTTGGTATATGATTACATTAGAGATTCTTTTTGAAATATTAGCTTATTTTTACATTAAGATCATTAACATTATATTAAATTTGATGAAATATGATTTATACGCTACATGTAGATTAATTCTTCTGTTAGGTAATTGTTCTCTACTTAAAAGATATATCTTTAACTTAAGCAGTTTTCGAAATACAATGTAACAATTGAAACACCTTCATTGTTAAATATGAAAGAGATTACTCTGAAAAATATGGTTTTACTTATGTAGTAAATCTGCATTCCGTGCTTTCCTCTTATGTTATTGTATAAATATAGCTTTATAATCTTTCTGAGTCTAATTTTGCGTGGTATTTACATATAAAGCACAATCCTCATCTTTTAGTTACTTTTAGCAGTAAAACTACGCTATTTTTCGCGAACTTGCAAAAAAGTCATGGTGCAAAAGTTAGTTTTCTTGAGTTGTAGTTACAGCATAAACATATTTTTGTCGCAATTGTATCTGAAATTTAACGTGAAACAGTTTTTAATTACATGAATTCTTTTTTGAATAAAATATATCACGGAGTTCTTAAAATGTAAAGCCTTAGAATTTGATTCCCATGGATTATGTTAAAAGTTTCATGGAGGGAAAAAATAGTTTTTTTTTCTTCTTTCTATACAACTTCATAGATTTATTCTAAACAGCAAAATTCATTTTGAACACCTACTCAACAACATGTTTCCTACATCACAGCCACAACTCTCCTTGGAATAGATGCCAGAAGTTCTTGGTAGATGACTGGAGACCAAGTGCAAAAAATGTCTAAGCCGCGGTTATGCTAAGTTGAGATATCAGGACGTAGAGATGTTTAATATCTGAGTTGCCGCTTCTATTCAAACTCATATGTGCTCTATCAGCTTAACTCACTGATTCTCAAACTATGGGGTGCTCCCCCTGCCCCGCCTAAATGGTCTTGATAACTCTACGAAGAGAGCACGAACCTATATTGAAAAGACGAAAACAAAAGGTTTTAAAAAAAAAAAACTTATTAATTTACTGAAAGAAAACAAATATAATGTATTCTGACGCAATACACTCCTAAATGTATTAGTACTGAACAATGAATTTGAACAGTAAATTGAACTATACTAAGTTAAGAAGAACATTATTAATTACCAATGACTCCATGGGCTTGTCATATATAAAATTGCATACAAAAACGAACTTTTATATTGATAATTTGTACGGTTTATAATTAATCTCTATGCTGAGATTCAATGTTACACGATTTGCTCCCCAATGCCACCTTTTTCCACTTTGGCGAATATATGTGATGTATTGCAGGGGGGTCTTTTTATTGCATTAAAAAACCTTCGGAACAATTTTATGGATATCAGTGAACAGAAAAGATCATACTTCAGAAAGATGTATATATACGTCCGGAGCAATTAACGCTTTGGCTGAGCAAGACATTTATATACGCCAGTAGTAAGAGATTAAAATCATATAGTAGCTTTAGCTTCAAAATATAGTATTTTTAGCTAAATACATTATTATTGTATGGGGGTGGGACGAAAATTATGATTGAATATTGGTTCGCAAATATTGAAACTTTGAGAAGCACTAGCTTAAGGTCCAACGAATTAGATTACCAGGATATTAATTGGAATTGATTATTATGCTCCTTGAATCCCTCTTACACAATTCTAAGCTTGTAGCTTGGCGTGTTGATCTGCTGAAAAATTCCATTTCCAGTTGGGGAAGCAGACGCGATGTAAGGCAGCAACTGATCTGCAATTATGCTCATAACAGTCAATAGCTTCCATGGTCCGTTCTACAACAATTAAGGGTACTATAGATGTCAACGAGAGCATTTCTCTAAGCATAATACCACCTCCACCAGCCTGTGTATAAATTGATGTACATGAGAAAAGCTACTGTGTGTGTGTTCACTTGGAAAACGGTGCTCTCTGACATGATCATTCAAGTGATAAATGAGAAATCGTGATTCTTTCAAACAGGCAACTCTATTCCCCTTACTCATGGTCTAATCTCGATGCTTCTTTGTCCACCGAAGATGAAGCTGACAATAACGCTTGGTCAACAAAAACACATGTATGAGACTTTGGCTGTGCCGTCCCATATCCAACAGTTTCCTCTTAGCTGTGTATTCAGGAACACTTTTAGCATACCACGTCTTGTGGAAATCCTGATTTTTGACTCTGCCTTATTAATTTATTTACTCTTTAAATTGGTGCGCATGCAAAAATATCTATAAAAATTCAGTTTAACAGTTAATATAATTCCTTCCTGCTTGTTTACGGAATTAGTCTGGCTAGCGGAATTGCTTACATTGGCACCCCCACTCGAAGATGGATAAGCAATTCACAAGGACTACATACATGTATTTGGATCTGCATTCTGTAGGGCTATTAGGCTATTAGCTGACCCACTGTCTGGTGCCAATTTTTATTTTTTAAGCGGGTAGTCCCCTACGTTCTTCTTTCTTTATTTGATGATGCATGGCTGCCCAACAGCTTGGCGTCTGCTACTGTTTTCTTCAGAATGCATCCATTACGCACAAATATTAAAAACAGAAGATGGTGAAACGCCTACCAGACATTTTGTTTTGGACATGCTCGTCCCGAGTCTTCGGGCCATTATATTCTGAGCTTTATTAAAGTACCCGACTACGTTGAAAGTGACCGAATTCGGACAATACCGATATTTTTGTTTTCTACTTTATTGAATACAGCTATCCTATGGCTTTATAAAACATACTTTGTTTTGATTCTACGCTTCTTAGAGGCCAAGCTACAATCAATTTTATTAAGTTAGAAAAACTGGAAGTGGGTCTTTGATCTACCAGAAGTGGGCAATTAAATTGTTCGAAGTCTATCATGGTGAGTCTGATCACACAAAATATTTCAAATGTATTCCAATAAAACTTTTTGAACCTGATATTTATGCTATTTTCTAGAGAATGTACTAAAATATTTCTTATTGTATGTTGTTGTTTTTTATTTAGGGTTTTTTATTTAAATAATGGTCTCACAAAGGGGTGATTTTTCTTATAATGTTTACTCAATCAGCTCTTAAATTTTCAAACTTAAATAAAACATTAAAAAATTTTAGTACATTCTCTAGATAAAGGCCTCTAGATTGTTTTGGTAATTATTTTACTAATATAAGTTTATTACTTTTATTTCTGCAATTGCTTTGAAGTTTTACAAAAATATTGCTAAGATTTCACTTATAATTGTGATTTTTGTAAAATTTAGGCAATTTATTTTAAATATTGTTGGTTAAATATTAGTATTAATTGGTACTGAGTCATAGAATAGCCTTTATAATGTTTAAATATGTTATTTTGTCAAAAAGTACTCTGGACGTGTTGGGATACTTTAAATTCGCTCAGATCAGCAGACTTTCCGTTTACTCACAATAGTAAAAGTAAGAATGATTCCTTGTCCTTTCCAGCAGTAGTTAAATACAATTTTCTCTTAATCGGCTTCCCTCCCCGTCCTCAAGATGAATTCATTAAAAAATGTGCCTGTGTTCATAATGCTTTGTTCGACTGTGTGTATATAATATCAATATATAAAAGTATCAGTATATATAGATATTAATGAATAAAATATGATGCTGAGAACCAAAAATGAAATAAGCGACAAATTTCTTAGTAGAGTAAACATTTTCAGGGTAAAATATAGAGCGATAAGTTTATTGAAATGAAATTTCATGAAATAAAAAACTGTTGAGTCTTAGGTTTGGAATCGAAATTATTGGCACTTTTTACTGCACAGCATTTAAAGTCATCAAAATTAAGTTTTCCCGAAAAGAGTGTGAGAGGGAATTTGTTTTCAGTTTTAATGAAAATAATTTAAATTCCTAAAAAGACAAAAAAATAAATATTTATAAATGCGTTTTTCTATGGCAAGATAATTTATTTCAGAAATTAAAAACAACTGGCTCTGTGTGTGATAAACAGTTTCTTATATATTTATAAATATTTATATATATATATTATATATACATAACGTAATGTTATATTCAATGCTCTCCAATTGCATTAAAAACTTTCAAAACTGCCTTTAGTTAAATGAAATTTAATGTTAGTTTACAAAATATCAGAAGCCCAACTAAAGGAACTGATTCTTATTCTGCTGTGCGATATTGTATATTGGCTCGGTATTGTTTAATTTAATTTTCTTCATTATTCTAATATTCAAAATATTCCTTTTTTCACTATGATGTTGTAGATGTAGAAAAACAAATCACAAAGCTATTTTTACATTCATGTGTTTCTTAATCACGTATAGTTGTTTTTTACTAATAAACAGGAATACATGTAATAAATCGTCAGTCAAATAGAGATAATATAACAAAGAAGCAATTGATTCATTTGTTTTGAAATTCTATCTGATCTAATTTTCTGTTGCCAAAATCACTGTGTTCAGTGCTTCTAATACAGAATACAAGTTATGAATTTATATTGCAGTTAATCAGTTTCGTGATTTAGAATCTGGGTCATAATGCGCACATATACTCTTGTAAACAATGCACGCTTTCTAGTTAAGACAAATAGGTTAGATAACGTTGATTGATTGTGATAAGGGGTTAGAATCGTGCAAAGTTTGCTATGTGACATGGGTTTAATTTACTGTAAGGATTATTTATGATACTAAGATCTAGTTTAAACATTTGTTTCTTTTAAAGATAAGTATTTGATAAAACTGTAAAGAGTTCGATAAAACAACGGAATTTATAAAAGCTAATTATATATAAAAATCATGTAAAATATTTACAATGTTAAGACAGAAAAGAGTAGAAGCTTTTGCTGTTGCCTGCATTCCTTTTGAGCAAAAATTGCAAATGTAAAAATAAATGTGAACCCAGATTCAGTCTAAGGCAGTTCTTCTCGAAGTTGCAATACTCGCGACCCAATATTCAGTCATTATTTTCATTGCGCCCCCCATACATTAAAAATGTACTGAATTCAATAATACTATACTTTGACGCTAAAACCACGATACGACTTTAACCTCTTAAGCCCCCCTCCGTATATATAAACGTCTCCCTAAGCCAAAGCCTTTATTTCTTCAGACGTATATATGCGTCTTTCTAAAGTACAATTTTTTCTGTGCACTGCTATCCGTAAAATTATTCCAAGACTTTGGAATGCAATAAAAGGACATTGACAATGTTTGTGATGGATTTACTTATTTCTTATTATTTTTGCTCCTTTATTCCTCTCTCCTCACCTAATACATCACATACGCGTGCCTACGTGGAAATCGGTTGTCATTGGGAATCGAATCGTGAAACTTATGATCGTCAGTCAAGGTTTATTTATAAACCGTACAAAATTGTCAAGATAAGTGTTAATTTTTGTTACAAATTATATACATGGCAAACCCATGGGGTTATTGGTAATTAATAAACTTTTTTTTAACTTAGAATTGTGAAATTAATTATAAAATGCATTGTGCAGCACTGACATGTTTATAAGTGTAATATATCAGTGTAAATGTGTATTTCATTTTTTTAATATGTCAGAATGTATTTTGTTTGTTTACTTTCAGTAAATTAATAATTTTTTAAAATTATCTTGTGTTCCCGACTTTTCAATAGTCTCGCGCCCCCCTTGTAGAGCTGTCACGCCCAACAAGGGGGCGCGCACCACAGTTTGAGAAACACTGGTCTAAGGTGCATCAAAAAGCGTAAAATACAGCTAAAATAGTGATATAAATCATATGAAGAGAAAAATATACAATAGTCACATTTTTAAGAAAACATTTTAAGTATTTTATTTGAATGTTTGAGTATTTTATTTATACAGTTTTTCTCCCATTTTTTACAAGCTACATATAAATTGCAAAACTTTTTGAGACTTATCACTCGTTTTTACCACTTATATAAAAACGTTACCTATATTTATCTGTCTAACTAACTATATATAAATATATATATATATATATATATATATATATATAAATGAAGTGTATATCTTAAAGGCAAAATTATATTTTTATTGCGCATTAAGCTTTCACAGATAACTCCTAGGAAAACAATTGACATAGTAGTTATTCTTTCATGTCGTATTCATACAAACATTTTAAAAACAAGAAAAACGTACGTATTTCGCATTAATTGAAAATCAAGATAGAAATACCAGATGCACTAAAAACAATTCAAAGATCATTTTTTTTAAAAAATCTGAACCTAATTTAAAATAACTTCACCGGTCATAAAAGATATATGCTTATATATATATTTTATTATGTACATTATTTTAATGCTCCTATGTAATTTAAAATGTTTACAACTATGATCATTACCAATAAGAAGAAGACATCATTTTTTAAAAAATAATGTACTCTTTTAAAATCATGGAGCTAACACATTCTTCTGTCTAACTTATTTAAAGTAAAATTAATCACAATTTAAAATTTCTTGTTATAAACTATTGTAGTTTTTACAGCATTAATTAGAAGGTAAGAAACATTTTCATTCGTTGTTTTCTTTCATTTTATGAAATAAATAATTGGAGATGTTTTCGTCGATATTTATAAAATAACTTATCACTCAGTTTATATATAAAGAAAGTCTAAAAGTTCACTCATTTTCTTCTCAGACATAATTGAAATTGTGTATTTCAGTGAAATATAGTTTATTTTATTCTAATATAAATCAAAATACAATAACAAACAAAGATATGTTTACGAATTTTTGGACAATCCATTAATAAATTATAAAATAAACATGGAGAACAAAATCAATTATTAAAAACTTTGCAAAAGGATCTTTTAGAGATAAGATTTTTCATATGAATGGCTTGTGATATGTTGTTTATGTTTAGAAAATGTATTGTTTTAATTGTGCGTTGATATTTTCTATTTGGTTTATAATAATAAAAAAAAGTTTTTGGAGTCCATTGTTTTACAAAAAAAAATTAGTCCATTGTCAGTTTTAAAAGAGTTAAAATTTGAGATTAATGATATGTTTATATATATATAGAAAGAGAGAGAGGAGAGAAGTAATAATTATAAAAAACTAATAATTTCAATAATATTAATTTTAAGAAATGTGAATTTAAGAAGGGAGCTGACGTGAACTTGGAAAAATATTTTAAAAACCTAGCATTCAGTACGTACTGAATTATATCAATGTATTAAAATTCCAATTAATAATTTATGTTAGTTCTGGTTTATCCATGAAATTGTAAAAGTAAATCTTGTAACATATGAAAGACTGAAGATGTATTACACCACTCATTGAATCTGAAATAATTTTCTATGCTTTCAATAATCCCATACTTTAATTATTGAAAATTTTATTACAAGTAAGCATTAAGTATATTTTTATAATACTACAGTAATCTAAAATTTTATATCAAAATTTGTGGGACTCAAAATCACCTAATTATGTTACTAATCGTAATTGTTTTCTCCTTGTTAAATGATTATGTTGCATTCTTTAAATAGTAATTAATAATTTGTCTGTGATACTCCTGGTAAAATTCAATCACATACGTATTTTGCATCAATGAGAACTTGAATTTAATTAATTAAAAGCGTCAAAATTTGGTACAAAGAGCCGTCACTAAATAGTGGTATCCTTGAAATGATTCTCAAACTTGATGACTTCAGATGTTTGCAAAAACTTGTGTGCCAAAATGCAGCCCATTTGAAAAAAAAATTCCAAAAGGTGTAAGACGTTAGAAAACATAACATTTTTATATCTATCTTTTCAGTTTCTGCTTCGGAATCGCTATTCATTGCCACAAATATTTCATGGAAACCACTATAAATACAAATTACGTAACATATGATGCCCAATTTGCACAAAAAAATCCCAGTAATAAATTTCACAAAAATGTGATATTTGCTTATCAGTGTTCAGTCATCGTTGAAAAGCATTATTTCTAAAAGGATTTGAAGAAAATGATTTCTCGTCATGGTTAATATTTTAAGGTAAATTAGCAAATCTTTTTGCTTATGTTGGAACAAATTGAAAACAATTGTATTTTTTCACATTGACTAAATAGTTTTCTTCTTTTTGTAGTCATTGACATTGTAAAGTATAGTTTCTTAAGTTGTCTAGAAACATACAATAAACTTTTTTCTGAAAAAGGGAACCAAATAATAGTATTCTTGTTCCTTCGATTTCAGAAAGCACTTTAAAATATAAACGCTGCTTTTCGATAAATGTCATAAATACGAGCTGGCAGTGAGGGAATTCCAAAACATTGAAAATTAATGTTTCTCATTTTCTGCTGTCTAAAACCTTATATTTGTTTTACCAGACAAATGAAAGTCCACTTCTGTTGAAAAGAAAAATCTTTGGAGACTTATAAGAAATAAAACTTTTCCCAGATCCCTTGTTTTAAAAACTGACAAAGGACTTCTAAGACACGTTGATTTGTGGGATTCTTCGATTTCTTTCAAGTGTTTTGGAGTATAAATTTACTAAATGTCCACCCTTTTGAGTAATTATACGTTAAAACAAACGTTCGGTTGAAAAAAAACCGAAAGAAGCACTCTTCAGTCGATAATCCCTATTGAAAGATAATTAGAACTGCTTGTGAAGATGCGTACGGATATGTTTGTTTTATTTACTTATAATGTACTAATTTTCACAAATGAAAGTTTGAAATTCTCATTTAAGTTTCAAAAAGACAATTAAATTAGATAATAAACAAACTTTTGAAATGAAAAGGTACTTTACTGGATTTTTGCGGCGTAAAAATATTGATAATTACATATTCTGAAATGGAGATTTTTCAGTTAGAAAAACAAATTAGAATGAACGTCAATCAGAAATTAGAAAAGCGTAATTTAAAACAGTTCATTGATTTTGTATTTATTAAAATAAATCTGCATAAATATAATTGTCAATCCAATTATATTTTAGCTAATAATAAATAAATTATAAATTACGTTATTTTTTCTTAATATGTAAAGAATAATAGAAGAGATAAGCATTCTTTTCATCTTTTTGTGTAAAATATTTAAAAATAAACATATTTAAATTATACTTAACTCAAAACTTTCTTGATACAATATCAGCATGTTAAATTTTCTAGGAGATTGAACTTAGAATGCAAAAATATATATGTAGCACATTTTTAATCCTATTCTATATTTATTTTTATGTGGCTAACTGGAGTACCCATCTTACACACAGGTAAATTTTTAAAAATCCCATCAGTGCCTCTATCTACCTTGCATAGAATTTTTAATGATGGCTCCAGTCAAGTCAATACAATATAACATCCATAAACTTAAAATAATCTTTAAATTACGGCCTTATCTCTAATCCTTTTTCCCCAGAGAATTTTAAAAATAATTAACTTTTCTATGATTTATTTAAAATAGAATTGCAATTTAGGTTGCTAAAAGAACACAGATGAACAAATATAATTGCTCCTAATATACAACGTAACGTCATAGAATGAAATATGTTCAAAAAAAGTAGAAAAAGTCTCCATTTTCTCTTTGTTAAAAAGAAAAAGTGTGAAAACTTGCTAATTCATCATGTAGTTAAAAGTTAGTAGAAAAGTAACCAAACGATATTTTCCCCTTCCATTCTTTTTTGAAAAGAGTATGTTTTGTGTTGCTGCTTTTTGAATACAAGTATTAATAAAAAAAGAAGAAAAATAGAAATTGACTCATTTCAGTGAAATTTTTCGAACAATTTCAAAATGGACATATCTCTCAGTCTATATATACCCCGAAAAATTAATATTTATTTAAAAACTTGAGTCATTCTAATAACGCAATAATCTCAAATGAAAAGTAAAATCATATACGGTTTTGTTTCAAATAAATGAACAAATAGTATCAGCCTTCCTAAAAACTCTACTATAAATAGTTCGGTGTAAAATACTTGTTTAGATCACATATTTAGTAAAACCCCCCACCAAATGGCTTCAACAACTTGTATTTATGTATTGAATATTTTTATTAAAAATGTGACAGCATTAATTCCCAAACTAGAGATGAAAATAGAATACTGAACACACAAAATAGAATACATTAAGAAATCTTAATAATATATATATATATATATATATATATACATTAAATAAGGAAAAACATTTTTAAAATAAAATAAACCAATCGAGACAAATAACTTTTAAAATATAAAATTGGTAATATCTCCGGAATTCAAATGTCCTGCCAGAACATGAAATGTCATATTTGCACTTGAAGAAAAGCAGCATTTTTTACCAGTTTGTACGGCCATTTTTTTACACTTACCCCCGGTACCAGGAAAATAACATTCCACATATTGTAAGAGAAGCAAATCCACCTTGAGTCAGTGAGCTTGTTAAGTTGCTGTGAAGAATACAAAACACATGGCATGAACCGATTGGCCAATAATGTAGCGTAAAAATTATGTGAAAGAACCAGATAATGTATAAATTCAGGGTCAAATATTAAAAGGTAAGCGCAAAGAAAACAAAAAAAAAATGGTATCATTTTTTATAGGTTTTTTTTACCATACCATGTAAAGCCCAACGTTAAGGGCTGATAAGAGTAGCTCTAAGTCTTTCTTATTTCTCAAACAACTTAAGGATAAAAGTACCATCTTAATGTAACTTTTTAAAGTATTACTTATAACGTTAAAATCATGTAAATAAATCTTTATTTTATTTCATGTTCAACACTCAGTTAATTAAGACTTGGAATTATTCAAAACTAATTACGTAATGACTTCATAAGGTTAAGATGAACTTAGATTAATAGATTACTAGTTTTTTTTTCGAATGATGGCTAGAGAGTTTAGCATCACAATGAAATTCCAGAGACTTATATGATAAAGATTAATTTTGAGCAATACCATTTTGATATAAAAATACCTGGACGTAAGAAGTATAGTCGTATTTTGGGGCAAGCATTATGAAAATACCTACCAGCTAATACTATAGATAACAGCTCATAAACATTACGAACTATGTGTGGTGTTTAACATCATTTTGGTGTACAGTAGTTAGTGCCCAGAATCAATCGCAATGATAAATCTAAATTTGTGGTAGAAAATGTGTCTCTGGTCCACTGTTATTGGTTTAAACAAATACATTTTTACAACAGCGTAACCTTTTCAGATTTTAGCTTGGCTGCAGCTGAATGTTCTTAACAGACTTCTGTGCAAACAAGCTAGCTTGGTCGAAGTTATTTTGAAATATATATGCAAAATACAGTAGTGGTTACAACCTGGCTGATATATCTGCATTTTTTTAGACACATTTATATAATTTCTCGTTATATGATGCTCTTTAAGAGTTTAACATACTTTTGCAAATATTTTTTAGATTCTGCGGCCACTTTTAACAGTGAAATTTTGTTTTGTGCAACACTTATGGCTAAAGCATTCAGCCTTACATTTTGCTGAGTTTTCTATCACCCCCAACAGTTTGTCCGCTATCGTATTCATTCAAGTAATGTTTAACGGATTTATCTACTTTTTGTGTTGCAGCACAAGATGAAATACAATTGAACGGATTTGGAGAACTTAATTGCGGTTCTGTGTAAATACTACGCGGTTCGAAATTTTAATTGAATAAATAGACAATTTACACTGACAGTTAAACAGGGGTGAAACACCACACCAAATCTCTCTGCTTTTATATAAATATGCATATACAATAAATACGCAGAAATACAAAATTCATGATGCATTTGGATATATATCATATTTATTTTACTGACAAATAACTAACAGATCGAGGATTTTGAAAGCAGCATTTTGACTCAAGACTTGTTTAGAAAGTTCCCTTTTCCTTTCCGTTGAATACGTGAGCACTTTTTCCAATACAGCTACCTACAGTTAGCATATATATCCATTGATATAAATTTGTAATACATAAATTAATCCTCTTCATGAAATATGTAATCACACCAAAAATCTAGGAAATTTGTTATTTTACTATCCATCAAACAAGCAAAAGTTTTCAGCAACTCCTAATTGTAGATATAATAAATAAAGTTTCTTTAGTTTAAATTTACTAGTATGATGGTAAGGTTTTGTTTTGAAAAGTATTAAATGTGTCATTAGAGTATAGTTTCCGCAAAAAACCCAATCAACACACAGAGCTGCAGAATATTATTATGCAATAATGCCTTTTAAAACATAAAATTTCTAAGGAAAAACTAATTGCTTATAAATCAATCATAAAATATCCCTGAAAATTTGCACAATCGGATTCAAAAGCTAATTAGGATAAATGAATTTATTGATGTTGTTAGTTATGAACACTTAAACTAAAATCCAACAATCTTCGAATGTTCTAATTTATTATTTACTTATATATATATATATATATATTTATAATATTTAGCTTGCTTATCAAATCGTGGTAGAATCTCTATGAAAGTACAAGGAAGTATTCGTGTTGATTTGTGTTCATTAAAATTTGGTAATAATCCTCATAATGTAAATTTGAAAATTATTTCGGCTCCTAATTATTAAAGTGGCTAACGGCAGAATAATTAAACCGATATTATTTTAAATTAAGCCCAAAAAGGTTAATTACGTTTTAACCTTAAAATATTTCATATGTTTATTAAATAATGAAAGAATTATAACTTAATATTACCCCAATTTATATATGAATATACCTTCTAAATAATCAATTTATTGTTAATTTGAATACTTACAAATTAACATTACATAATTATTTTCAAGCAAAGCTTTTAGGGATATTAAGATATTCAACATTTGTTTCTCAATGCCCTTTAAATAGCCATGTTACAAATTATCTAGAGGCGCTTTAATAAACAATGTCACTTTGAAAACTTATCTTAAAACCTAATTAAATTATTCGATATAAATAATATTTAGAATATTTAAATTCCCCTGCTGATTCAATTTCCAGTTTCTCATACGCGGTAATAGTTAGAAACAAACCTAGAAATTAAGACCATCAACAAGGGAAATCCCTCATAAAATAATAAACAGCTCTAACACTTGTTTGGATTCAAATGTGTTTTTCTTTTTACCAGGTATTTACCTATTTTATAGTGCATCTGTGTGGGATACCTTCGAAATTTTCTCATCAGTTGCCTTTAAGAAGCAGATGAATAATATCTATTAAGGTATCGGACTACCCTAAAATAATGATTATTTCAAAAATTGACATTTTTATGATTTTATTTTATAGACCATTTTATTAGCTTGATAAAAATATCAAGCGTTTTAATGTCCATTCACTAGAACAAAACTACAAGTGTTTTAATAAAAGAAGATGCCATAACTTTAAAATGCAATTTACTCGAAATGTGTTTTTTTTCGAAAAACTCAAACGGGGACAGCGATTGCTCAAAATGTTTCCAATATAATTTGCTAAAAATTTTTGTGAATATTTCGTATAAAAAGTAGAAATGTTTTGATCTTCAGATTTATCAATAACTGTTTTATTTCAAAATTTACAGTCCTTTATGTGAATAGAATCTCTGTTTTTTTGAGTAATTTCATATAGTCATTAAGATAGAGTGCTCTAGTTTTTATAAAAATGAAAATGTCTATTATCTTGAAGGTCATTTCAAACATGAATAACGAAGTAACACATTAGAACTGTGAAAAATCGAAAATTTGTTCAAAACATTTTTGTATTGAGCGGGACCCGTTTACGTAATTTTTTGTACATTTTCACCAGTTTTTTCCCATTTTAATAATAACAAAAAAATTTTCTAATTTCGATTTTACGAATTTTCCTTAAAATATACTAAATAAACCTAAAATCACAAAAAAATCCCCATGTCTTCATTTTTCAAAAAAGTTGTCGCAAGTAGTCGGATACCTTAACGAGATTATTTACTGATGAGAATGCATTACCCAATTGTATTTAACATTCTATGTAATAAAAATTAAAATATGCTTAGACATATTATTTCATTTGCAGTTTGCCGAAAGAGATTAATGAAAAAAAATACGTAACAGAAAGGAGTGTGTGTACTATCAGTAATGTTTGTGTGTGGTATTTGTATTGTGATGAAATTTCAGAATTTGAGATAAATATTTTCAGGTCATTCATTATTTAACTATATTTTATAAGTAATATTTAACTCTTTAACGACCGATTAAAGACATGCGATTTGCTCACTCAATATTGCGGATAATTGAGGGAAATCGATAAGCATATATATATATACTAGAGGACCTGACAGACGTTGTCCTGTACACACATCTTAAAATCAAAAATTCCAAATTTTTATGAAAAGCTTTAGCAATCTGGACCGTTTTGAGTAAAATTTGTATTAAAAAGTTATTACAATATAATTATGTGGCAAGTTTTATACTTCTGGGTTGCTTAGAAGTGAAACACACACATATATATACAGAATAATTGTTGTCAACGCATGTGTAAATTTAATAGAAAATCATGTAAAATACTCACTTCAATTGCATACTAATTTTGGAGGATGTATAGTTTTTATTCACACTCCATAACTCTTCAAACACTAATTACATCTGAATGTAATAATTTAATTAACACACGATTTATTTCAACAAAATAATAACACGGAGTGACAAAATATTTTCCTGAAATGATCACAGCACCAACTGTCGGGACCAACTTGAATTATAATAAAAGATTTTTGAATATTCGATACTGCTATCGTAGCGCAGTCTGTCGGATCCAATGTAAAACATTCCAAGATCAACAATTTATAAATAAAAATTAATTAAATAAACATTTCAAAGCCGAGTTATAAATCTAAACCTTCTCGAATCCACTGGAACAGACAAAAACTTTCACCAAAATCGGTCCAGCCGTTTAGGAGGGAGTTCAGTTACATACACACACACAGAAGAATTACATATATAAAGATTATTTGAAAAGATATTAATTAAAAACGCTAAAAAGCGTGAATCGTCTGCATTTTCGTAACAATAAAGACTGCGTTTTGGCCAGTTTGGCTGAAAATAGATTTTCGACGCCAACATACATATTTTTCATTTCCTACTATTAGCTCACGATCTCTATACATATTTTATTTGTTTGTTTATTTATTTATCTTGGGGAATTTTCAATCGTTAATAAATACATTTTAAAGTGCTCAATTGAGCTGAAATGTAATGTACATGATTATTTTGGATGACAATACAATAATTTTTTTTTATTTATAATTAATAAAATTAATTTTGATTAAAACTAATTATTTAAAAAAATTACAAATACAGCCACGTTGGCGACTTAGAGACCATTTGGCGACATATGTTAAAATTTGAAAAAGGTTTTTCTCACGTGTTAAAGCATTCAGTTGAAAGGAAATTTTTATACACGATTGTTTTGGATGACAAAACGATAATTTAATGATAATTAATAAAAATTAACTACCACTTAACGCTGTGATTCTGCTATATGTATATACATATTTATATTAATTGCAACTGTTTAATAAAAAGTATCTATAATAAATTTTTCTTGGTTGATATAAGTAGGAATTGATTTAAAATTTTTTTTTATAATACTTGTTTATAACAATAGAGTTGTTACAACAATGCAGGTGAATGTTGAGTTGTATTTTTTAATGTTTGTAATTAATATCTTTATAACTAATTACGATATCGGATCAAATTGTGAATCTAAACCATTCTCAAATTTACTTGAACCCCCACAAAAAATTTCTTCGAAATCGGTCCAGCCATTTAGCCTAAAATAAATTTTTTCTTCGTTGATCTACGTACGAATTGATTTAATTTTTTTTTATATTGTTTATAACAATAGTGTTAATACAACAATAGAGGTGAATGTTGAGTTGTATTTTTGAATGTTTTTAATTAATATATTTTTAACTAATTGTGATATCAGACCGAATTGTCAATCTAAACGATTCTCGAATTTACTTGAACCCACACAAAATTTCATCGAAATCGGTCCAGCCGTTTAGGAGGCGTTTAGTGAGAAACACACGCACAGAATATTTTGATATATATATATATATATATATATATATATATATATATATATATATATATATATATATATATATATATACATATATATATAAAGAAATATGTATTATTTATCAAAAACAAGAAATAATAGATAAAGAACATAAAAAGAAATAGCATAATAAAAATATATAAGCTGAACATGAAGAACAAAATTATAGAGAAATAAAAGAACTACAAAAAGCAGAACCTAGCGAGTCAGAAAGCAATTTCGGACTTAGGACCGAATAAGTGGGGTTAAACTAGTTTAAAGGCGCCAACCTTCCCCCTTTGCAACTCGGTAGGAAAACCAAATAAAATAAAATAAACAAAACTTCAGAGTATGGATAACTCAGAGAGCATGATAAAACCAATCACTACTATTATGTAACAAACTCTCTCCCAAAACTCTTAATGCAGAAAAAAATCACAAAATAATTATGTAAGAAAAGTAGAAAAATGCTAAAACAATTACATAAGAAAAGTATCATTCAAAAATTAATTTAACAAAATTTCTTTACTCACAAAGCTTTTACGAAGAGAAACAAGCGTCTTGCCATTAATGAAAGTCAATTATTCACTAAGTTAAAAATTCGAAAATACATAACCACATCTTTTGAGCTGACTTTTATACCAGCCAGAAAAGACAATCAAATATGGTAAAATTTGAATTGGTTGATTGTCAAAAATGTAAATTTGCTAGGCTATAATTTGGTTGGTTGTCAACAATGTGTAACATGTTCAAGATGTGTGTGGAAAAATGTAAACTGTGATATGAGTGTTATGATATAATCTTCACAGCAATACCACTAACATGCTGACTTTGAAAACCTATTGTTGTGTGGTGGATTTGGAATTCGAAGTAGCAAGCCGGTTAATGTATTTGTGATGAATATAAGATCTCAAGAAATTAAAAGGGTATTCATGATCTAAACAACATTGAAGTTTTTTTATATTATTGTATTTATCTATTTTGTGGGTAGTTAAGTTATCATTTCTTATTAGACTTATTTATAGACTTATTTAATATATATATATATATATATATATATATATATTAAATAAGTCTATTAAATAAGTAAATACTTCTCAAACACTGCTAAGATTTCTTTTTGCATTCCAAAGCCATCGGAATAGTTTTATTGATAGAAGCGCAAAGAAAATGAAAGACACACACACACACATATATATATATGTATATAGTAGGAAATACATTAAAAAGAAGACTAATAAATTCTAAAACATCTTTAAGATCAAACCGAAAAAACCAAGAACATGGAATCATTACAACCCAGAAAATAGAACTTTAGCTAAAGGGGAAAAACTATTATGATTTCCCGAGCTGTCACTGGCTGAGGACAGTAAAACAGGGTTAAACTCTGTTTTGTGAGACCTCAACCTTCCTCTACAGAGGAAATTTTCAACATAATAGAATAGTAGGTAAACTAAGGCAAATGCCCAAAAAACCCACGTGGGTGAATATAACTTCAATAGAATAGAATTAGAATATTAAATTAGTATAGGATATCCATGTGAAATAGGCAAATATAAATATGTATAAACAAAAATAGTTGCAAAGGAGGTTAACAATGATTATGACCATAAGTAATAATAATGAAAATGTGCGAAGCACCAAAATCTTATCCGATGTATAAAGATTCAATTCGTGTACTGATACTAAACACAAAAAAAACAGCATAACTAAGAATTATGGCGCCATCTATATATATATTTAGTAGATAAACTTATTATAAGTAAATTAAGAATAATATATACTATAAACTGAATACAAGTGAATACATTAAATAATAATAATTAAATAGCTATAATTTTTGAAGACATTTATTTATATATAAAATTAGCTGGATTTTTATATATACAATTAGCTACACAACTTTGAAATTTTTTTTTTATAATTATTGATTCTTCAGACACTAAATCATTATTTCTTTTTGTATAATTTAGAATAATGTTTTTAAAACTGAAATGTGAAGGGGAACTTTTCCAGGATGGCATTTTTATAACATTAAAATCAAAAGAATGCCCCGTATATATATATATATATATATATATATATATATATATATATATATTATGCATAAGGGGCATTTAACACACCTGTTGATTGGAACGTATATATAAATCGGCGTCAGTTAAGGAATTAAAATGACATCAGTGACGTTCTGGGGAATACGGAATTAAACAATTTAATTCCTTTTTTCATTGAAAAGCATATCCTGTTTTAAATAATATGAAAATTAACAATTTTCACACTCTACGACAAATAGTATTGCAAAAACATAATTGTACTGTTCGTTTTAAATAGATGCTTTCCTCCAAAAAACACACGGTATTAGAATTTTATTTTTTATATTATCTTCAATACAATTTTATCGTCATCATATTTTAAATTACCTTTTTTTAAGCTAAAGTAAAGAATAAATATTAATTTCGAGAACTTCCCCTAATATAATTTTTAATCTGCTGTTTGATTCAAATATTATTTTTGAATAATTACTGCAAAAGTCAATGAGTCTCTCTCTCTAACTCTCATTCTTATTTTTTTTTTCAAAATGAATTATTTATTCAGCAATAAGTTGTCTAAGTTATTATTTGTTTTTAATTTATTATACATATTTCTTACTTATATTGCATTTAAGTTTTCTCCAAATCCTTTATTTGCAACAAAGAATTGCATGGGATTTAGGATACATCTCTCTCTCACATGTACATTGAGAACACGCACAGATATTTACTTTACGCCATAACAAACTATCTAAAACTAAACGAATTAAGTAATAATTAAATAATACACTTAATAAAACGTTTACTGTATCTCAATGTCATATTAAGAGTATGTAAATACATTGCAGTCCTTTTTTTTACAAATCACTATTTCTCATCATAATGAGCATACATATTTGATTCTGATAAATGTAACGGACGTGTTCAGCTAAGAATATATCACATCTTGGAGAGTAAAGCTTGCTTATGTTGACCTTTCTAAATCAAAAGTGTATCTATGTCAGGATAACATGTGCTATAGAGCGATTGTGTTAGTTTTAAGGAGTAGACCTATCAATTATATTTACAAATATTTACGTTTTTGGACGGCTAACTGAGACCGGCATCATCATGTTTTCAGTCCAATTGATCGTCATATACTGAGTAAAAGGGAAGCAGCAAGTCTAGTGGATGTTTGTTCTATTTGTTACAAGAATAATTTTTTGTTGTTGTTGTGTTGTTGTGGCTAATGCCACCTGTCTGACGTAGTCAGAAAAGAGGCCCACGAAATTCATCGTGGCATGAGCAAGAGGTACGCCTGTCGTTGGCCTTGAGCACCATACAGGTGACAGTGCGATTTAAGCTCGGAGAAACTCCCCGAAGGGACGATAGATGACGACACGACCTATATCTAATTTTTTCACTCTAATTTTACCTCTAATATTTTTTTTATACTCCAACGAAAATACTTACTATTTTGTGTTTCCGTAATTTAAAATATCTTTAAAATATGGTTTAAGAAATTACTTGCAAAAATATTGTTACTCAGATCCGAGGGTTCAAGGATTTTATGCAAAACAATCACAAAAAGATAAACAGTTCTTTAGAGTGTTGCGAATTTATTATCGAAAATCCAATCCTTTAAATACAGGATTCAGCAGCAGTTTTTCACAGGGTAAATATCCGAAGGTCTTTACACCTTCAACAGCAATGAAATACAATCACCAGTGTTTAAAATATACGTAAGTAAAGGTTATTCACAAGCACAGCCAAGCTAATCTCTAGTCAAAACAATCCTCACTACTCGCTGGTTTAATCAAGACTCCTCGCCGTACAGGCGAGCGTCTTTTTATAGGCGCGACAGAAACTTCCAGAAATATAACCTCTCGTTTCATTGCAAGTGACACTATAGGAGAGATCTACTACTTTCTAGAAGATTCCACAGGGCTCCGAAATCGCCAACATGGTCGCCAATAACGGGAAAATAGTCGCCAAATTGGTCACCAAAAATGATGCCAACTTGGCTCTACCACCAAAATTTCGCCAAGTTCTCATTGAAGTGTCATTATTACGTAAGGGTGACATTGCTTGTGAATAGTATAATTTTAACATGAAATATATCATGAATATAACATGAAATATAAATGCATAAAATACTCAAATACAAATTATTTACACTATTTAAACAAAATTCGTAACAATGCCCTCTCCTCAAAGACTGCACGTCCCATGCAGTACAATCCCTGAGTAAGGGGACTCTATTTATAGACAGAAACTATTCTTTATATTATTCAAATATAAAATAAATAGTACTGAACAGCATACAAAGAAAATAAATTCACAGTACAAAAAAATTATAATACTATAATAAAACTAAGGAGTTTGAAAAGAGAAATAATTTACATTATTTACAAAATAATTAATGACCATGGTCTGAACTTGAGGGTCTTATTCATCTTGGTCAAGATAAGAGGCTAGCCTATTGTAACGTATTACCTTAGATTTTGAGTGTGGTGATTTCTGTATCCGCACACAACGTCCTTCAGTCTTTTTAGGACTGAGTAAGGACCTTCCCATTTCGTCTGCAGCTTCGGAGAGAGTCCTTGGCTGCGTTTCGGATTCCATAACCACACTTTTTCGCCTTCGTGGAAGTCGTGTCCGGTTGCTCTTGCGTCGTATTGTGTCTTCATTTTCTCGGAAGCCATTGCGATTATTTCCCTAGCTAGATGATGCATTTTCTCCATTTGTGCCTGGAGTTTCTCGATATACTCCTCAGGCGCCAAGGGTGCATCTGGTGGCTGGCTGAACAGAAGATCTGCAGGTAGGCGAAGATCATGTCCAAAGAGCATCTGGGATGGGGAATAGCCGGTGGTCTCATGAACGGCACTCCTGTAGGTAAGCAAGAAAAAGGGCAGCTTTTTGTCCCAGTTCTGTTGATTACTGGATAAAATGAGAGAGAGGCTGTGAAGAATGGTCCGATTGAACCTCTCTACCATGCCGTCAGACTGAGGATGCAAAGCTGTTGTCCTGGTTTTGTCGATGGTGAGTATTTCACACAGTCTCTTGAAAACTGCAGAATCGAAGTTTCTCCCTTTATCGGAGTGCAGTTGTAGAGGGACCTCGAATCGTGAGATCCAGTGTTGAACTAGAATCTGTACAACAGTTGCGGCCTTTTGGTCGGGAATAGGATAGACTTCAGGCCACTTAGTGAAGTAGTCCATGACAACCAAGATATTGTTGTTGCCGTCTGATGATCTCAGAAGTGGGCGTAGGATGTCAGATGTTATTCGTTCGAAAAGCGCTCCCACATTATACAGCTGCAGTCTTCCTCTAGTGGGGTTTCTCGGACATTTGCGTGCAGCACAGGGATAACATATGCGACAACACTTTTCCACGTCACTCCGCACATTGTTCCAGTAAAAGAGCTCACGAACTTTTTGTAATGTCTTCATAACACCAAAATGACCTACAGTTGGACTGCCATGGAGTTCCTTAAGGACTGTTGAAACTCTTGTCTTTGGGAGTATTAATTGCCATCTAAATGTTTTTCCGTCATCAGACTCCCATTTTCGACATAAAACACCATTTCTCAGATTGAGAGATTCCCAAAGAGCCCAGTAACGCTTCATTGTAGGATATAGAAGGGCGATGTCTTGCCAGCTGGACTTTTCGTCAGACGACTCTTTGAATTCTATGATTGGTTTTATTTCAGGATGAGCCAGTTGATCTTTTTGGACGCTCTCATCACTCCACGGGTCCAATGCCGATGTTGATGGCGTTGTAACTTGGCAGACTATTGGATCTATTCGCCAAATTTCTTTCCTACTCTCGAGCAGTATTTACTGTTTTACAGAAAATATCTTCTCTAAGGGACGTCTCCATTTCTATCTGCTAAACTTTTTCGATGGCTACACACTTTCTTTGACTCGATTACACTTGTACAACAAGGAGCTTCTTGATTTACTCAAGGGCAGCTACTTCTTACATTCTCGCTTCTACCGCACCCCCAGCAATTGATGTTGCGATCTTCTTTATTTATTCGAGGGCAGCTACTTCTCAGATGCCCTACTACACCGCACACCCAATACGTGATTCTATCTCTCCTGAGGTTCTGACGTTGAGCCATTAATTCTTGAATTTCCTCTCTCAGTTTCTCAATCTTCTCTATGCAAGGGCGCATCGGCATTCACTTTAACTCCTCGGATGGAATGGCGAACTATGCAACTGGCTTCGTTGGTGACTTCCAATTTCAGGGCATATAACAGGGCAGATTTAAGATATTGCACATCTGTCATTCTTACAGCCTTCTGAATTTCCCCATCTTTCAATCCATCCACGAAATATTGCGAATATATTACTTCGCGCACAGTTGCTGGGTGGTAGGAGAAAGCCAAGTTGGCGAGCATTTCTACTTCAGAGACATACTCCTGCAAGCTTTCTCCGGTTTTCTAGAGTCTTGTTTTCATCTGCAGACGTGCGTAGTCCTTGGAGTATTTCTGACCGAACCGAAGATCCAGAGCATCAAATAGGGAGTTCAAATTCAGCCGCTCTGTGTCGGGAAAAGTCTGCAATAATTCAGCAGCTTCTCCTCAAAGGGATGCTGCTAGTTGACATGCTTTTGCCCTATCATTCCATCCATTGGCTTCAGAAATTATGCAAAATTGTGTCTCGTATACTTCTCAGTTCGTTTTTCCGTCATAGGTTGACAGTTTTACTGGCCCTGTAAAAGCAGTCACATGCACTAGAAAAGCAAGCCCAGGTTCTGGAAAGGCAGACACAGGCACAATCTTGTTTTTGTTCTCATTTCCGCCAGATAGAAGTTTCTTCTCAAGATCTT
The DNA here is from genome assembly GCA_019973935.1 of Trichonephila clavipes. Taxonomy (NCBI): domain Eukaryota; kingdom Metazoa; phylum Arthropoda; class Arachnida; order Araneae; family Nephilidae; genus Trichonephila; species Trichonephila clavipes. Next base: position 64,190 of record BMAU01015097.1, on the reverse strand, counting down.
CCATTCGCTGTGATATAAGGCTAAAATTTTCAACCACTCCTTCAATTCTTTCTTTGAGTAGCTCTTTAATTCTTTCTTCAACTTGCTCTTTAATTCTTTCTTCAATTTGTTCTTTATTTTTTTCTATTTCTTCCCCTACTTTCTTCTCTATCTTCTTATTAACTACTGCAATCTTCAATGTTATTTTCTCTTCCACGCTATTGATTTTCTTTTCTAAGGTATTCCTCAGATTTTCTTCGCCTTTTTCCATTCTCTCCTTTAACTCATTCTTAGTTTCTTCCTGGCTTCTCTGCATATTCTCCATTCTCTCTTTAGTCTCTTCTTGGTAGTTTTTCAAGGCATTGATGCCTTCCAACAGAGCCTTCAGTTGCTCATCCATCGCTCTTGTTATTGGCATAAAACCTGACTCCTGACACCAAACTGTTACGTAGATGCGAGAGTTCGAGGATTTTGAGCAAAACAATCACAAAAAAATAAACAGTTCTTTGAGAGCGATGCGAATTTATTATCGAAAATCCTGTCCTTTAAATTCAGGATTCAGCAGCAATATCCACAGGGTAAATATCTGAAAGTCTTTACACCTTCAAAAACAATGAAACACAATCACCAATGTTTAAAATACACGTACGTAAAGATTCTTCACAAGCACAGCCGAGCTAGACAAAACAATTCTCAATACTCGCTGGCTTAATCAAGGCTCCCCGCTGTACCGGAGAGCGTCCTTTTTTATATGCGCGACAGAAACTTCTAGAAATATAACCGCTCGTGTCATTGAACGTGACACTAGTGGAGAGATCTACTACTTTCTAGAAGATTCCAGAGGGTTCCGAACTCGCCAACATGTTCGCCAATGACGCCAAATTTGTCGCCCCCTTTAACTAATTCTTAAAAATACTAAAAATAGTTAAAACTTGGTTAACAAAGTTGATTTTCTTTAATTTGCCATTATTGAATATTTTTCGTGCTTTTAATTTGTCATCTTAAATTAATTCAAACTTTGAATTTCTTTAAAGTATGCTTAACATATTTAGTTGTATTATCTTTTAGGAGTGAGCCAATCTTTCTTAAATTACTTTATCAAACAATTAATAACTTTCTGACTCAAAAATTGTCAAATCTTTTGCACCAAACGATGAAAAATTACTTTTCATTTTATAAGAACGAACCAGATTTTAAAAAGCAACATTTTTACCCAAATTTAAGTCACTGCATATAGATGAAAATACACTGCTAAAAGAAAATTATACAAGTGATTTTTTGGGGGACAAAACTCCACAAGAGATCATACGAGAGACATGATATGTGAGACAGTATTTTGTACATAAACGATTAAATTATAGTTGTGTAAAAATGAAAACAATAAATACAGTACAGATTTAAAAAAGGCTTGTTGTTGTTGTTTCCAATCCCCTTGGAGCAAGAAAACCTACACCAAGTCCATTTTGACCTTTCCGCGTAATAGACTCACACACCAGCGCTTGCTCTTCATACCACTGTCGCAGAGAAATGCCCTAGCAGTCCAAAAAAAGTAGAAGAAGCAAGGAGTGAGTAGGGACAGGTAAAGAAAGACTTTACCCCTGCAGAAAAGTCATACTACGCAGGTGACCACTTCTAAGGCGCGCCAAGGCCGTCTGATGAGTCCTGGAAGTCCTGCACTGTATAGATATGACAGGATTCTTAGCTGCGTACCAGTGGTGAGCAGGAGGGTTTATCCAATCAAATTCAGTTTATTTCTTTGGAAGGAAGGAATTTCCGTATGGGTTAAAACAGTGGAACTGGGGTTAGGAGATCACATCCCCTACGAGCCAGCTTATCAGCAGCTTCGTTCCCAGGCACACCCACGTGTGATGGTATCCACTGGAGACGTACTTGTTTCCTCTAAACAAGCCTAACTAATTTGGATAAAATATCTAGACCAGTACTGTCCATAATTTTTGGCCAATTTTTCAAATATTAGATGGAGCTTCTGCTGTATGTCAGAATACAGATACTGTACTTATAAGAGTCGAGAGCATGATCGAAAGCACCACTAATAGTTCCCATCTAAAGACGGAACATTGGTCAGATTCCTGATGCTGATTTTACCATCATTCCCAGGATTGTTACTAAAAATACCACTCCCTGCTCTACCAGTATCCGAAAGACTACCATCTGTGTAAACAATATAGGCTTGATCGGGTATGTCATTTATTACTTCAAGTGCCAGTTGTCTGATTAATTCCGGATATCTGCTATGCTTGGGAGTACTGGTCAATAATTTCTCCTGGAATTCAACATGATTAAAAGAATCAATAGGTGTGATGCAGCTAAAAGGTGTAGATGTGTCAACATTGAAATCAATAAAACCATGTTTACGCCTGTAATTAAGTGGACTGTCTCGCTTTAAACGTTGGTCACTTGTCCAATTTATAATGAAAGAAGAGGTTCTATTGAAGGATCCAAAGCTTTTAATTTTGTTAAAATACCTATATGAGTTGACTTCGAATCTCATAGTAAGAGGTTTGATGTCTGCCTCGTACAGAACTATGTCAGTAGGGCCACTATATCTAAGGCCCGTGATAATCCTCGCAGCACTGAGTTGCACTCTCTCCAGTTTTTTCAAGTTTGTAGGAGATGCTACTTGAAAGATTTGGTATCCATATTTAAGGACTGGGCGAACCAGGTTGTATAAGTTATTCTAAGTGTGGAGGCATCTGAACCCCAGTATCTGCCAGAAAGATATTTTAAGATATTAAGTCTCTTTCTTGCTTTATCGGCTTATCAGCTTGCTTTATCAGGACAGTAGTTGTAAAGATGTCTATTAGTCGTGAAGAGGCTGACAGTAGACTTTGAAGCATTGAAAGTAGTTTTGTGGTTGTCTGCAAATTCCTGAATATTTACTAAGGACATATTCAGCAGGGATTCCATTTTGCTAATATTTGCATCACTGCAGCACAAAACGACATCATCAGCGAAAAGTACAATTTGAGAAGGGTTTAACATATTTTTTCAACCTCGGAAATAAATAATGAGAAAAAGTTGGACTCAAAACGCAGCCCTGGGGAATTCCTTTGATAGGTTTTGTACGAATCCGAGAAAGTAGCATGAAAGTTGACACAAAAATTTCGGTGATTTAAAATGTTTGAGATCAAGGGCAGAACTTTACCTCTAACGCCAGAAACACCAAAGCACTTGCTTAACAGCTTATATTTACATACCATATCAAAGGTCTTTGACCCATCTAAAAATGCCACCATAGTGTGTCTCGTTTGTTTGTGGTTCTGAGAATCTAACACATTGGGTGAAATATAAAGTTTGGTCAACAGTGGAGTGACCTTTACGAAAAGCAAATTGCTCCGAGGGCATTAAGTTATTAGAGTGTAAATGATGAGTCAATCTCCGCAGAACCATGGATTCCATTAATTTGCAAGTGATGCAGGTAAGAGAAATAGGACGATAGCTTGTCGTAAGACCGGCATTCTTGTTTAGTTTATTAATGGGAATAACGATGGCCGATTTCCACTGTCTTGGTAGTTTTCCACGACAAGTTACAAATGTATAACAATCTATCCCTACCCAAAATTCCAAGGTGGGACAAGAAATATCCAGATATGCTATCTGGACCAGGTGATTTGATGGTGTCCAGATTTTGAAGGGCATAAGATAGTTCAGGTAAGGTGAAATTAACATTGAATAACGGGTTATCTGCCGCCCGGTCCCTACAAGATTTTACTTGATTTCTGGTGACTCTGGCGAAGTGCTTGTCATAACTACTAAAAGCAAGCCGACTTTTTATATGCGTAATGCTGTGCCAGGGCCTCTGCTGCTTCCCGAGCATCCACCGAGACATGGTCCTTATCACTAATGATAGCGTTAGTTTTTTCGTTACTAGGCTTTAAGTTGTCAATTTGCTTAGCCAGTTTCCATAATTTAGTATTTGAAGCTCTATAGTCTAACTTTCACATAGATTCTGCCAGTTTGATCGTTTGACTTGTTCATAAATTTTCTTAATTTCAGCGTTCAGCTTATTCAAATCAATTTTTGTCCAAGCCGCCATTTTGGGAAATTACTTTAAGAGTTCCGTCCTTTGAGCAATCAATGGCTTAATAAGGTCTGAATTGTGGACAAAGAAAGTACGGGTCTGTTTACTTTTCTCCCTAGGGATTGAAGACTTGGCAGCTGTAAAAATGGAGTACTTGAAATGGGACCATTCCTTTTCCAAGTTGTTCGAAATAGGTTATTGCGATGTAAGATTGTTAGAGAAATTTTCAAACAGACTCCAGTCGGCTTTCTTAAAATTCCAGTGGAGGTTCTTCACACCATTACAATTGACTTTGAGATCTGTTTCGACTAAAATAGGAAGGTGATCGCTGCCAATATTACCTAGTACTCTCCAGGAACTGTAAGGAAATAAACCAGGACTTACAAATGTCAAATCCAAGACATCAGTAGAACCGTAACTGTTAGATAGGAAAGTGTGAGTGCCATCATTTAAACACAAGAAAGCCTTGTCATTGACCAAGTTACTACAAGTTGGAAAAAAGGCTTTATTGAACTAATAGTATCGTTACACATGATTGTTTGTCTTTGATGAAGAAAACAAGCAGATGCGCTTTAGTTGGGAATATGGTCTCCCTTAATGCATTGGTTGTTTGCAGCGTTTCTCCATACTCAACACCGGATTGTCCAACAGTTCTAAGTGTAAAAGATCATTCCTGAATCAGCATCTGTTTCAGTTGTTGAATGTTCCCCGAAGTATGTAATTGTGCCCCACGACATCTCTCCCAAACATCCCACACATGTTCTACGACGTTAAAATCTTAAGGAAAAGCTGGCCACACCATTAGAGTGACATCTTCACTTTTAGATCAGTCAGTAGGGTAAAACTTTTGAAAATTAATTTTGAGTTTTTGATATTTCTAAAATTTCCAAATCAATTTCTTTCCAATGATATAACATACAAGCCATTATATGAATTAGAAGTACTGAGGTGACATTTTTGAAATAATCATAAAATATTTAAATAGAAAGCAGAGAAAACAAAAAATAACAATTTTCAACAAATTCATAAAATTAATGCTCGATGAACTCACAGTTTGTCTTTGCAAAAACTAATTAATATTTTTGAAAAAGTTCTCTTCAGTATAAATATAAATTTCTTATTAATATACAATACAAATTGAGTATTTATGTTTAATAGTTTGTGAGAAAAAGGTAGGAGAAGAAAGAAACATCAAATGTGATGTTTCTTGTCTTTGCGAGAAGCTTGTTACATACATAAAAATACATTAATTTCATATTTACAAACAGTTTTATTTTGGCTGTTTTAGATATCATTTGTCCAGTTTACAGTAACTTTGGAAGTTTAAAACTTAGAAACTGTCTGCAACAAAAAACCTAATGATACTTTTTACAAAAGCCTAACGTAAACTTGCGAAGTGTTTTATAATCAGTTATTTTTAAATACCCCATCTCAAATTCTTACTAAAACCATATTGATAATACTTTCACATTTTACTTATGATGCTTTCTGTTCAAATTTTATATCTGTAATGCATGAAAGCTACACATTCTTCAAAAATTTATACATAATTGGAGAACATTCTGACGCTTTCTCGTTAAAAAAAAAACCTGAAAATGACGTTCGAGCAATTTAAGGCTTTATTGTTTAAATTTTATGCAAATATGCTAATGTTTAATAAAAGGGAACAAAAACATGATGTAAGTCATTATTTTTGTGATAAAATGGCACTTTATAGGGAAAATTCAATTTTCTCAAAATGATGTTTTCTAAAACTTAATGCATCTTTTTCTCAGAATATAATGTATGAATGTACATAAATTTTTAATTTTTTCCCTTGTGTTAATGATATGTAACTATACATATTCATGTGAGTTTTTTGGAGATTTCTTAAAATATTTGACTAGAGACCATATTTTGTGACAAAAAATGTCAATTTTCTTAAAAATTTATAGTGATATTTTTATGGTACATGTTTTTTTGGGAAAACGTAACAATATATTTTAAATGTTTCACTTAATTGCCAATATTAATGCTTGTTTATTGTTCAGACAAGTTTTTAAGCTTTAATATTTAAAGTGTTTTCAAGAAAAAGTAACGAATTATAACTCAGATGTGTAATGCTTTTTGTCGTTGCGAGAAGCTTGTTACATGCATAAAAATACACAAATTCCATGTTTAGAAACATAATAACAGTTTTATTTGAAACTTTTTGAGAAATATTTTGTACTGTTTAGAGAAACTGTTGAATTTTGAAACTTTTAGGACTTGTGTTTGCATGTGAACATACAAATTCTTAAATAAACCTTTCACAATGTCGTAAAATCACATATTCCAAATCATTACTTTTACATATTGATACATGTTTACATAAAATTTATGATGCTTTAAGGTCAAGTTTGATATTTGTAATGCATCAAAGCTTAACAGTTTTCACAGATTGATACAGAATTTGAGAAAAGTCATGCAAAGTGCTGAAAAAAAAATCTCGTTTAAAAAAACCGAAAAATACTATATATGTATTTTCTGAACATTTTAAGAATGTTTTGTTTCCTATTTTATGCTTAAAAATTAAGAAGATACTAATGGTGAATAAAATAGGGCAAACACACGTTGTAATTCATTATATTTGTGATGAAGGGCCTTTTTAAATTAAAAATGCAATTTTCCCAAAATTATGGTCTTCAAACTACGTGTACCTTTTTTTTCAAAATTTCCATAATGAATACACCTGCAATTTTTACTGCAGATGAATAGTATGTAACTATATATACTAGAATTACTTTTTTGGAGATTTTCCCAAAATAATTTGCTGAAAAGCAGTTATTGTAAAAAATGACAATTTTCATAAATTTCATAGTGATACTTTTACGTTGAATTTTTTAAAAAAATAAACATTACATTTGAAACATTTTAACCAGAATAAAACTGAAAAAGCTTAATTAATATACGGACAAAATGTGAAGTTTTTATATTTAACAGTTTCTGAGAAACAGGTTCCTAAATTGGCTTAATTTAACTTTGTTGGTATAGGAGTAAGGACTATGCTTAAAACAGCTGCTGAACATCAGAAGTCTGGCGTGACCGCGCATTTCTATATATTCACAAAGTCAGGTTCAATAGCCAGACGGAACGGACCCACTTGCGGGAAGTATTACGCCCTAGCAATAGCGAAAACACGCTCCCCAGACAACTTCAGACCACCAAAAGTGTCTCCTCACGTGATGTTACTTGAAAGAAACCGTTACCAGACTTCTCGTTAAATTTACTGGCGATGAGAAACCCTTATGGCACTGAAACGACTCTCATCCATAAAGAGGACACGACTTCATTGATAAGGTGTCCAGGTTTTGTGCTCCTTACACTACTCTATACTTTGACGCCAGTGGCGAACTTTCAAAGGGATACAATGTTTTGTACGGTAGGAAAATAGGCCCCCTTTGTGAAAGCGTCTGGCCACAGTAAACCGAGAATCTTGTCGCCCTTTTTTGTACACAGTTGCTGAGTATTGGTGCTTGCTGAATCGTATCGGTCTTTTTCGTCTATAGAGCTATATATCGGATATCCACCAGAATAAGACATTTTACTAGAAATGATGAATACATTTCTAACAACTGATGGGAAGCGCAGATTATTCAACAGAACTTCAAAATTTCGGTCAGTTTAGTGGAATTCGTTTCTTTTCCCCTCACTGAGGGGTAGAATTCCTCGGCAAGGGTGTGCCGAAAAGGTTCCCGTGCCTGGGGGTCACTGGACCCTTAAATTGTGGGGTTCGTCAACAAATTTCCCGCGTTTCCAAAGTTCAACAACCTCGGGTTTCGAACGATGTATCTCTGCGCTAGTTCAGACCAATCAGCGATAATTACGTGGACAAGACAAAGAGTCCGCTCTAGAATTTCTATATGAAGAGTCGTAGAATAAAAACGGGACGCACCCCGATTTTGAGGGACCCAGACCACGATTTTGAGACACAAAGAGCCGACCGAGCTATAGACTATCCGCGGAGACTCCTGGCGTCGATTATGCCCATTCTCCCACTCCGTGTACCTCTCTCAAGCTAAGTTAAATTTTGATTTTGTAATGAAGTAAATTCACAAATATATGTGTTCAGAAATAAATTTAATAATGTTTAAAAACTATACGATCAGTGTATAATTTATTGTGAGATGAGAGTTTCATTAATTTATTATTTAGAATTAGTTAACTTAATTAATAGTCATGATGCGATGGGAAATAGGAAATCTGGGTTAAAATTATAGAAATTAAATAAGCTAAAATAGCGTCGCATCAGAACTATATCTATAGTATGAAAGGATGTCTAAGCGGGCGAAACGACACTTTTGCTGATTCCGCACTCTTCAGCTACACTAGTCAAACTACGCTTCTCTTTCAACTTTCCAATCATTCTTTCATGTATGAAGTCTCATCCAGGTGATTTATTTTAACTATATTTCACGAAAGAACACACTTGCACGTGCAGCGAATGTCTTTAATTGCGTCTACGTTTTTCCTCTTAACGTAGTCTTGAGCGGTGTGGGCCAATAACAGGTTTTTTGCGTACGCTAATATTGACTATGATGTTTTTTCTAGATATTCGCATAAGCATCACCTTTCTAATGAATTGCGTGCCCTTGGTGCTGATCTCAATAATCTATTTTCTGTAATACAATGGCTATCTGCTTAAAATTTTCATTGCTACTTAAGTTTTGTACACCAGAGTAGATATGAAATAATATGAAGCATACAAAATGTAATTTTCTAAGTTTTATGCATTGGAGTTTCTCGTGTCATGAAATCCTGAAACACAAAGCTTTTGCATTTGCATGTAATACAAAAGTAAATAAATAAACAAAAAATATTATACAATAAATATAATTTACATGAATAAATTTTATCGTTCAAGCCAGACTTATAGTTTTTTCGAGAGTATAAAGTCCTATAAAGTTTTTTTTTAATTTTGATTCTATTTTTATTATAAATTAAAAGCTATGTTGACATTCAAAATAATAAAAAGTTAATAAATACATTTATCTTTTTTAACCAGAAGCGTTTTTAGAAAATATTTTACTTTATTAAATTACAAAAAAGAATTATAACAGTACTTAGTTAAAAGTAAATTCTTCCTGAGATACCTTTTAAACAATTCTACTTTTAGAATTAAGAATAAGTTTGAGAATAACAAAAGAAACTAAAGTGAATGCATCACTGGGAAATTCTATTTAATTGTTTACTTGAAAAATCTCCGATTCTTATACGAAAACAGCTTGAGTGAACAACAAGTTAAGATCTAAATCTAAGTAATTATATATAAGAATTATTTTCATTACTTTAACTTTCATAATTTTATCCCAAAGTTCTTCCTGATAATAGTTTGCTGTAGTTGGAACTACACTTCTGTGAAGTAACTCTAATTTATTTGCTGACGCTATTATTCTTCAAAACTGGTTCCTCTCATTAATGTATTCTCAGCAACCTAGTTTAACTATAATATACAGCAATAAGAAAACTTGAAATTACAACTCGCTTTTCGGTAACAACGTCTTCCGAACAATATATTGTCTTGTTTGGAGACGTAAATATTTTGCAGGATCTTTTATTACTTCAGTTGCTTCACTTACAAGAGATTGAGTTTGCATAGAGATTGAAATTGCATAAGAAATTGGACATGCTTTTAAGTTCTGTATAAGTACTCATAGAGTTTCCCATAATGATATTATGCGGTCATAAATATTTTAGAATCCTAAAAAATAAGAGAAAATTTTCAAAATGACCAAGCTTGTTTTAATCATGACTGTTGGGTATGTAATGAATTAAAAAGTCATAAATGGTTTAAAATGCACTCAGTTGAATAACTTGAAATTGAAATGAGATGTAGAAGAATTAAAAGGACTTTCATAAAAATTTAGGAAATAAATTTTAGAGTACTTGTACAGGAATTTAATGTTAAAGTATTGTATACCGGATAATTACTGTTATTTTTTAAATAAATTTTAATTTTTTTTGAAGACATGCAAATAAATAGTACAATAATTCGAATTGCTTCTTCATATTCTTAAATGAAGCTTTCTCTATGTCAGCTACTAGAAAAAACTTACGAAAAATATCACTACCTGAGACGGAAAGAGATATTAATTAAATGTAGAGATTATGCAGGAGATATGTACTATAATCCAATTACACATTCACTGACGCTAAACTATAGTTGAAATAGTAATATGCATTTAAGGAACTTAGGCATGGATATAATTACAAATGTAATTGCATAGAAAAACGGCACCTTTTTTGAGATTGATATACAGATTTCCTGGATTAAAGAATATTTTTCTGAGAAAAAAAATACCGTCAAAATAAAATGAGTTACAAAATGTGGCACAAAAAATGGCATATGTAATTAATCCCAAATAAAATTTGATTTACAACTTAAAAATTAAAAAAAAATTACCAAATACAAGGAGGCACAAAACAGTTTATCAATTCAACGGCAGTAAATTTCTTTAAAAAGTACTAGTAGTTAGTTGAGAAGTTGATTCACGCACACACACTTCTGCTTGAAATATTTTCAAGTTTCTCATTTTAAGAAATAGCGATAGTGAAAAATTTTCTTTTTATTACAATCGCAACTATCTTAAGAATATTATTTCACTTAGATTCTTTGAAAAAGGTTTGTTGAAAAAAAATAATTTTTTTTTTTAAATTTGAAGAATAACTATCTGTACAGTGCAATATATTTTAACGTAATACATGCACGAATACACTTTCAAAACAAAAAATTTTAATTTACTTAATGAAATTAATTTTACTTTAATTATTTAAATTAATTTTAATTTAAATAATTAAATTACTTTTACTTTAATTATTTTAATTTAATTTAATTAATTAAATTTATTTTTATATAGGGTATGTAACACCCTATATAAAAATAGTAGCTATAAAAAAAAGAAAAAGAGGAGCATAAAAAAATTCAATTTCTATAAACAACAAAATGCTGCTTATTTAATAGCAATATCCTTCTTTATGAGCTTTGATTTTTGAATAACACAAAATTGCATCATATTAGTCTATCGTTATTTTCTTAGATATACATCGATTTTTTTTTTCATTTTTTAACCATTACTGTTACACTAATCCATATATAAACACTTTTCATATTCCTCATTTAGATTGTTAGAAGCCCTATAATTTTAAAAAGTTTTATAATTATTTCAGGTTTAAATTCAATTCATGATTTATTATCTCCTTACACACTTTTTCCATATTTCGAGAGATTTTCATGAGTTCATTTCAGGTTTCTTTGTAAAGTTTCGTAAAAACAGGTGGGGTGAGTTTTACAACGATTGCATCTAAAACTTTAAAATTGCTGTTTGAAAGAAAGTAATTCTCCAGAAAATATACTGTATATATAAAATATATATGTATATATATATATATATATATATACAGGGTGTTTCAGTTAAGATGTTACAAACTTCTAGGAGAGGTCGGTGACAACAAGACGACTCGAAGTATATAGACAATGCTGGGTCGGAAATGCTTTCCTAAGGCTCCACGCGCCGACAAAATTTAGGGTGCAAAACTTTAACTGGTCTTAAAAATGGGAAAAATTGTCGAAACGCTTTTAGTTTTGGTCAAAATTATTTTTATTATTTATTATTTCATAAAAAAAATTCTGAGCAATATTGCTGCTAAAACATCGCTAGAGGGCGCTTTAGACTTTGGAACGCTAGGGGAAAAAAATTTCAATATTTGTTTTAAGTTTTTTAATGGCTTTCTTAAGTTGAAACTTTAACTTGAATTTTGATACCAGATTTGGTATCCTCCGGGGAAAATTGATGTAAAAAATCGAACATTGTTCAGGGCACTTAAAGCAGAAATGGTGCTAAAAAACGAGCAAAATGTTGGATTTCGGTGCGGTTTACGCGAAAAGCATTCCCTTGCTGACTAATTTGTTCAAAACAAATTTTGTCATTGTTGCCAAATTTAAAACAAGAGGTGCTTCAGACAAGTAAAAAGGCATTTCCGACCGACCTTTTCTATGTGATTCCGAGTCATCTATGTGTACTCTTCCACCAACGAGGTAGAGAACATCTAGACGACTCGGAATAACATAAAAAAGGTGGTCCGGAAATGCCTTCCAGAACTAGTAAGACCATCGAAAGCCTGATACGTAGCCCAGGAATTGCAAGTGTCGTAGCAGTGAATAAAGCGAGCAGGGTTCTCGGCGAAAATTTTAGCTAGAGAGTGTTAAAGGCAGAATATGCAAATTTCACCGTCGAGAGTTGAATTAGCCGCCAGAGGGACAGAACGATAAGGAGTCCGCTGGAAGGAAGCTTTATTTCCATCGCACACAGACTGGCTGTACGATGGCAGAGTACACGAACGCAGAGAAAGCAGATATGATTCTGGCGTACGGGGCCACAGATTGCAATGGTCGAGCCGCTCAGAGGTTGTACGCCGAAAGGCATCCTTTCAGGCGGACTCCTGCTCATACCATGTTTGCTCGCCTACACCAGCAGTTATGTGAGACCTGTTCATTCCAGAAGACAGCACGTAATCGAGATCGGATGGTACGTACCGAATTGAACGAGTAAATTGTACTTGATATGGTAGAGACCAGTCCCAGTTTAAGTAAACGAGGTATCGCTAATGAAATCTGGATTTCATACAGTAGTGTTTGGAGGATTCTCGATGATAGTGCCCTGCATCCATTTCACTACCAGCGCGTCCAGTCACTAAAAGAATGTGACTTTGTACCTCGTCAGGCCTTTTCACAGTTGTACTTGCAGCAACGAATTGCAAATCCCTTTTTTGCAGCCTCCGTGTTGTTCACAGATGAGGTGTCTTTTTCGAGAGAGGGTATTTTCAACACCCATAACAGCCACTCGTGGGCAGCAGCGAACCCACATGTAACATGTACTCGGGCTGCATAGGATCGTTTCCTGGTTAACGTATGGGCTGGAATTCTAGGGGATCATCTAATAGGACCCTTCATTCTGCCTGATCGCCTGACTGGTCCACGCTACCTGATATTCTTGGAACAAGTTTTGCCAGAGTTATTGGACAGCGCACACGTTAACGCTGCGACTCGTACTTCCATGTGGTTCCAGCAAGATGGTGCCCCCGCACATTTCAGTATTTCTGTTCGGAATCAATTGGATGCAACATGTGGTGAACGATGGATTGGCCGTGGTGGTCCAGTGCATTCGACTCCCTCGATCGCCAGACCTTTCTTGTCTGGATTATTTCTTCCGGGGGCAAATGAAATCCTTGGTGTATGAAACACCCGTAAACAGCGCCGAGGAACTTGTAGCATGCATCAGTGCAGCAGCTGGGGAAATACGAAACACTCCAGAAATGTTATCGAATGTTTGACGCTCCATGAAGCGAAGATGTGAAGCCTGCATCACATGCGGCGGGTGTCAGTTCGAACACCACCTTTGACAGCAGTGTTTCCTTCTTTTCTTTACTTTTTCTTTTATGATTATGCATAGCAGTTAGTAAACAGCTTTTTTCTCCTATTTTGAGTTTTTCCTTGTGTTTTACTTCTTGTGATTTGGTACTTGTGTTTTTTACCCTCTTTTACTAAAATATTTTGCTATAAAATTACTTTTTTGCAACACAAACCAACTCGAATCTCATTTAGGAGGGAAAATTGCTAGTAATTATTCGGCTTACACCCAACCACAAAATTATCTAAATGAGTTTCCAAGTTGCAATGTCTGAAGCACCTCTGGTTTTAAATTTGGCAACAATGTCAAAATTTGTTTTGAACAAATTAGTCAGCAAGGGAATGCTTTTCGCGTAAACCGCACCGAAATCCAACATTTTGCTCGTTTTTTAGCACCGTTTGTGCTTTAAGTGCCCTGAACAATGTTCGATTTTTTACATCAATTTTCCCCGGAGGATACCAAATCTGGTATCAAAATTCAAGTTAAGGTTTCAACTTATGAAAACCATCAAAAAAACTTTAAAAAATATTGAAAAGTTTTTTTTCCTAGCTTCCAAAGTCTACAGCGCCCTCTAGCGATGTTTTAGCAGCAATATTGCTCAGAATTTTTTTTATGAAAAAATAAATAATAACAATAATTTTGACCAAAACCCAAAGCGTTTCAGCAGTTCGTCCCGTTTTTAAGACCAGTTGAAGTTTTGCACCCAAAATTTTGTCGGCGCGTGGAGCCTTAGGAAAGCATTTCCGACCCAGCATTGCCTATATACTTCGAGTCTCTCTCGTCTTGTTGTCCCCTACCTCTCCTAGAAGTTTGTAACATCTTAACTGAAACACCCTGTATATATATATATACATAATATATATATATATATATACATAATATATATATACATACATAATATATATATATACATAGTACATATATATATATACATATATATATATATACATATATATATATATATATATATATATACATAATATATATATATATATATACATAATGCATATATATATACATAATATATATATATATATATATATATATACATAGTACATATATATATATACATAATACATATATATATACATATATATATATTATATATATATATATTTATTTATGTATATATAATTCATATGTGGTGCCAAGAGAATAACGTTTGTTTAACTTCTTACGACATATTACTTTGTCATTTTTTTTTCTTTATTGGGCTGGGTTATGGCAACTGAGTCCTTGCTGACACGGCAAGTCCCCAAATGTGAGTGTCATTTCCTGATGGCACAATCTAGTAGCAGCGTACGATGCCAAATTTTAACGCTTCATTGAATTTTAATTCAAGGCATCATCGGATACTAAATGTTGCCATGATTTAATATTACCTTAAATAAAAGATCCAAATTGATTCTCAAGGGATCTTTTACAAGTCCCATAATCAATCCTCTGACATGCATGCCTACGATTCTGGTATCTAGAAAATCTATCGAATGCATCCGGGGTTTGATCTGCAACCTTCGGCTTACAAAGCGGGCACGTTACCTTTAAACCATATTGGTCCTTGAATTTTGCATTAAAAAAGGTAATAAAAATGTCAATCATCTGATTGAAATAAAATTAGTTTTGCAATAATAAATATCAGTCTTTGGAAATTACAAAAGTATCTATCACAACATATACTTATATTTTAATGATAATAGTTAATAATTAAAATTTCTTTCCTTCTTCGAAATGATATTTCCAAGTATACTTATTTCAAACAGATTTATGTACACATAAGTTTCAAAGAAAGGTAATCTAATGAACAATAGAAACTTAAAACAGCCTTAATAATATAAAAGAGTATTTATAATAAAAGCTCTTTTAAGCTATTCGGAAGTCAGATGATAAATGAAGCAGGAAAAAAATGTTTTCTACAAATAATATTTTTCTACCATTCAGATTGATGTTTTAAATGATTTTACACATAATTATAAATGTCCTGTAAAATATGCAATGTGCAAAAATCAGCCAAGTAAAAAATAACCTTTTTTTACGGAAAATAATAATTAATATGAATTTATGTATTGTATGATACTTTTATAAAACTGAATGCCATAAACAATATTGATAGGGTATTTTAATGAACTAGTTCTTAATGAGCTTTTTATATACATAACGTTAATGACACTTTTTTAACGCATATATATATAGATATATATATGTGTGTGTATAGTTTTGAAGCCTTTTTTTCTTTAAAGAACATTTTATTACAAATTCAAATTGCATAATGAATTAATCTGATTTATGCAGCGCATTATTATAAATTCTCCATTGTGCAAAAATGTTTTTCATACAGTTTGGAACACCATGCTTTAAAACTATACACATAAAATACTCCAATAATTTTCACCGATTTAAAAAAAAAACATCAAACATATCTTTCAAATATATTATGATATTTACAATACATTCTAGTAAAACATAATAAAACTTTTAAAATAAGTTACGTTTGACAGTAATAATTATTTTATACCAAATGCTTTTATCACGAAATCTACCAACAACAGTAAATTTTTATTAAGTATTTTAGTTTAAGAGAGAAGTTATTCATTGCAGATGTAAATGATAAACAATTCTAGATTTAATATTAATTTTAAGATAAATTTAACTTAAGTTTGTTTAAACTATTTGTAAAATATACCTTACATTTTTCAAAACTTGTAGCTGTATCAAAGTAAAAAATAAGGGTTAAGAAGCAATATATATATATATATATATATATATATATTATATATATATACATATATATATATATATATATATATATATATATATTATATATATATATATATAATATATATATATATATATATATATATATATTATATATATATATATATATATATATATATATATATATATATATATATATATTTGGGTACACATTGTAAATTATATTTTCTTCCATCGATGAAAAATATTTCTTAATCTGTGAAAGCGAATTATTTCTCTTCCAAAGTTTATTCAATGTTATCTTTCTCACCGGTTAGAAATATTGAATATAAGTTAGAATAAGCTATTCAGCAAATATTGATATATGTTTTTGAAGTGTGGGTGTTGACGTAAAAGTAACTCTTAAGTTTGTCTTTCTCTCTGAGAATTACAAGACACGGAAATAATTTATGTTACTAGATAACTTAGATAACTAGGAAAATTCTATACGTAGCATATTGCAGTCGTATATGTAAATATTATTTTCAAAGCTAATCTATTTCTATCGTAACGCAAATTTGAGTAATTAGAGAATCCTTATTTACTTTGGCATTTCGAGTTCATAATTAAAATATTAAATTTTTTAATACATTCTAGCAAAGCACAAATTGTTGTCTAAAATTTTCTGTTTAATTCAATTTCGAATTGTTTTATATACGGTGATAATTATTATGTAAATATCGTTTGCTTTAAGAAGGTTTAAATAGTTATGTATTTTAAATCAGAGTAAATAAATACTTGTCAAAAATTTGCTAAGTACTAGAATTCAAATTTTTAGCCTTTTTTATTCTAACCATTGTCTCTGGTTATTTTTAACTTCTTTAATTTTTATGTCGGGAAATGAAAATTTCAGAAACGCTTTAATGCCAATTCAATAAATATATATGTAGATTATTTGCTATTGTAATTGTGAAAGAAAATTTATGTTTTCACAACATTTGTGAAGTTAAATAAGCAAAAGGAAAAAAAACATTATTCTGTTAAAGAATTATTTTCCTTTAACGGCATTATTTATTTATAAAAATGTAACAGTTAACTACAAAAAAGCTGAAAATATTTAAATGGACTGCAAGACAATTAAGGAATCGAAATTTTAAGAAAACTATAAATGTGAATAAACATAGGAACAGTTTTCACAATAACACTAGGATAAATATTTGTGAGGTTAATAACATTTACTGAGGAAATTTAATTTAAATATGAGTAAAATATAAACATGAAAAATGCACAGCACTTAACTCTTATTTTTATTTCTTAGTTTAAATATTTTTCTTGGTATCAACTACAAGGAAAAAGTTAGCATGCTAAAAAACACCCTGTTAGTTTCTTTGAAAGGAAAATTAAATTATATTATGTTAACTTGTTAAAGTGTTTTTTAAAAAAGAATTACCATTAAAACAATAATTGTCTCAAATTACGTAAATAAATCTGCTTAAGATTGTTTGAAATTTTTTCAGAGAATAATATTTTAGTTCACATTTTGTACCTGTACAATATGTTAAAATGAAGGAAAATATGGTACTTTTGAGTTTCATCGGTACAATCCTCGTCAAGCAGACTTTATTGTTGACAACAAATGATATACAAATAAAAAATGTTAATAAATGATAGTTCTCATAAGTGTTTCATTCATTTTCGATATATTATAAATAATACGTTATATTTAGAAAGGAAATTCCGTGACTGGTTTTGAAAATTGGATGGTAAAAATTAAAAGAGAATATTCCATTTGGCATTGGTTGTATCAATTCTGGCGACTTTATCGCCTACGATGGTGCAACGGAAAAGTATCTAAAATGATCGGATAATACTCATATGACATTTGTTCCCCTATTTTCTATTAGAAAAAGACTAACTTAAATAGAAGAAAACTAACTGATACTTTTTCAACTTAAAAAAAGTCTTCAGTCTTATCATTTAAATTCAGACCATATATTTATATATATATATATATTCATATTTTATTCATGTACACAATCTGTGCCATTAATCAAGTTGAACACAATTTAATCGATATATACTTTTTCTATTTAATAAAATGTTAGAGCTAAACTTTAAAACTTGAAAAGTAACTAAAGAAACTAAAGAAATAACTTTTTTATTATCTTTTATTATAATACTATATCTGTATAGATATTAACTTCGGTAATTTAAAAAAACCAAAAAAGACCTTAGAAGCTCAAAAAGTGAAGTATTTATGTAGCTTGTATTAACCTAGCAATTGTTCCCTGACCTTGTCAATTCCTTTTTATATATTAATGCTCTTTTTAAATACAATTAGAATTTTATGTCTTCAAATAACTCATTTCAATTCCTAATTCTAAAACATTTATCCTATTGATTTATTTCTGAAAACTATACAACAGGAAAAAAATAACACTTCTTTTAGAAATTAGGTATTACTTCTTTCTGAACTGCAACCACTTAAAATTCAATCGTTGTAATCAATTATTATAATAACAGACACATCATCACCAAAAAAATCGTTGAAAAAACATGCCTGTGGGTTAAAAGACCAAGTGACAAGATAAAAGTCCTTTTCAACTTTTGTGCCGTCTGTATTTCTCTTCCAGTCTGTTAAACTGACAGCCTCTGTCTTTTGTGATTTCGAATGCTTGGAATTTTTCTTTCTGTACTGTCTCTTTTAAGAATCGTTTTCCGAAGACATTTTCGTTGATTTATATATATATACTCTTGAACCAAGTACGAGACTCGGATTTTTGTTTGTTGCATTTAAATGAGGAAAA
Source organism: Trichonephila clavipes (assembly GCA_019973935.1). Taxonomy (NCBI): domain Eukaryota; kingdom Metazoa; phylum Arthropoda; class Arachnida; order Araneae; family Nephilidae; genus Trichonephila; species Trichonephila clavipes. The sequence goes on along the minus strand of BMAU01015097.1, from coordinate 45,246 downwards.
TAATGGAAAATATCTTTAAGTGGTGGAATATAAAAAGACGAAAAAACTCTTACTTCCCTCTCAAAAACAAAAGGAACTAAAACAGGAATATATGCATTTTAAACTATATTTTATAAGACTTATTTTCAAAATACAAGTACTGTTTTAAGATATCTTCATTAAACATGTATAGCTTAAAGAAAATTTTGTAAATGCATTTTTCGATATATATATATATCGAATATATATATACATCTAACGAATATATCTATATATTTATATAAGACGCATTTGTTGTCTGTTTGTCTGTTCCCTCATAACTCAAGATCCAGACTCCCAAATAACGTGAAACTTGGTACACGTACACAAAAATACACGAGAAAGGTTCTTATATAGGTTTGGCGTTCATAACTCCTTCCAAATTTTTTAAAATTTAATTTTTATGTGATTTTCCAGTGTTATGACGTCATATGTAGTCACGTTTCTCACTAAGTGGACAATTTATACTTTACATGCAGTTTTTAAAGATTATTACATATTTTTACTGTAGCTATGTTTATCGGTTGGAATATTTATTCAATTTTTCTGTTCTTTGATATTTAATTAGGATTATTTTTGGAAAAATAATTTTTTTTGAGGATTATTCTTTCAACAACTAAAATTTTGTTTTGTTGTTTTGGCAACATTTAGGTATTATCGCGGGATGTCCATGTGTGTGATTTTGCTTGCAAATTACAACTTATTTATTTATTTATTTATTTAGAATGCGAAGATTATAATTTTGACAAACTAAAACTTCTCATTGTTAAGGGTTCTATTTCAGTCGGTTCAAATGTAGTATAGGGGGCCACTTTGGATTTGGCGATTTTTCTTCGGATTTTTCGATTTTTATCTAAATGTCATGGTGAGATATCGAATTCATTCTAAAATAAATAATACCGAAAAAAGTACCTTGGAGACCACTTTTAGTAACCAAAATAAAGGACTGTACCAAGTAGCCCCCTTATACTACACTTGATCCAATAATATGGTTCTTTGCAATTTCATGTGTCTTTATTTTAACCTTTAAGGGTATACTATTGGCTTCAGTGCATAAAATTGTCATGCAAAAAATCATACTTGGGTAATCATACTGCCCAAGCAAAAGCAGTGTTGGTAGCAATTACATATCAAACTGGAATATGCATCAGAGAATGAGCAAAACAGTCAAATGGCTTAAATACCTTTTGAGGAAGCAGGTGGTCGTAAGATAAATTATTTTTGGAACTTACGTACTATCCTGACAATCGCCAACATTCAAAATAACTTGCCAAGTTGGCAACCCCGATTTTACATGTCATATATATATATGTTGAATTTTGAGTCGTGCTTCGTTTCATATATCACCAATAGGTTGCGGTTATATGTAAGTACCTTATTTTTTCAAATTATGCTTTTGCATTGATAAAGTTAGTTCAGTTCTTTTTATGACGGTTAATGTTAGTATTGTACTTCATTTTTCAATTTATTTTTATGCTCGGGATATATATACTTTGGATAATTTTTGTAGTACTTGCGTATTATTGCACAATCGCCAACGTTCAAGACAACTCGCCACTTTGGCAATTCCAACTTTGTGTTAGTTGAATTAGCAATCCTGTGCTTCATTTTGTATAATGTCACCAAAAGGTTGCGATAATACATAAGTACCTATAATTCTGTACATTACTATAACATTAGACTGGCCGCAACATACCAATTTGGCGTGATTTCAGAATCATGCCAGAAATGAGTATGTTGAGGAAGCAGGTAGTGATAAGATAAATTATTTTTGGCACCTATGTACTATCCTAACAATCGCCAACATTCATAATAACTTGCCAAGTTGGCAACCCTGATTTCACATGTCATATATATGCTGAATTGTGAGTCATGTGCTTTGTTTCATATAATGTCGCCAAAAGGTTGGGGTTATATGTCAATACCTTATTTTTTCAAATTATGCTTTTGCATTGATAAAGTTGTGAAGGTCTCCTAGGACCTCACTTTGAGAACGAGAATAAATAGGAGTCATGTAAGAACCAGTAGCCATTTTTATAAACAACTTTCTTTATTTGGTTATCTTATCCAAATAGAATCAAAGACTTATTGACAAATTTATCTAACTAGTATTATGAGGTTTTAAAGGTAATATCCTTTAAATTAACTTAATTAATTAATGATCCAATTAATTAATTTATTAAATAACGATCATGCAGAGATTAACACGATAAGAGATCCCAGAATTATATTTAATAATGTTCTCATTGAACATTTAACTTTAATCTCACTCCTAAAACTTTAATGAGACTTTAATTATAAATCTTTAATTACCAACGGAATCTCAACTCTTCTTGAGATAAAATTATCTCCAACAAGAAATCTTCAATTCAAATTCACTATAACTTTATGCTTCAATATCTTTCTCCTACTGCCCTAACTTTACTATTTCGTTTGACTTAAATACTTTATCTAATCTGCATAACAAGGAATCCTGTCCGCTTTTTGGAGTTGATTGGAAATAGGTAGGGAATTAAATTTCCCTAAAAAGGTCGACTCAGAAGGTTAGTGATAAAGTTCCGTATAGATTTGTCACAAAGTTAGTTCAGTTCTTTTTATGTCGGTTAATGTTAGTATTGTACTTCATTTTTCAATTTATATTTATGCTCGGGATATATATAATTTGGATAATTTTTGTAGTACTTGCGTATTATTGCACAATCGCCAACGTTCAAGACAATCCGCCACTTTGGCAATTTCAACTTTGTGTGTATTGAATTAGCAATAATTTGCTTCATTTTGTATAATGTCACCAATAGGTTGCAATAATACATAAGTACCTTTAATTCTGTGCATTACTATAACATTAGACTGGCCGCAACATACCAATTTGGCGTGATTTCAAAATGATGCCAAAAATGAGTAGCCAACCAATATGAAATTATTATTATGAGTATTAACTTAGCCTTTTTTATCTTTCCCTCCAGTAATCCTTAATTAATTCAATATGAAATTTTTTTTTTTTTTTATATTTTAGTACTTACATTTTTTTTTCGTTTTTATGTACTGCAAATATTTTTTTGCACATTGCGATGACTGGCAAAATTAATCAGTGGTATTTTTCTTAAATATGTTTTTTTATCTGTTTTTGACAATTTTTAAAATTTTGTTTGATGTCTGTCTCAAATGCAAATAGCAAAATAAATATTTTGCAATATATATATTGTGTTTGTATGAAAATGTTTATACTGTGTGATTTATTCAAAGTATTGAGTCGTCTTTTATTTTTGATATCTTTTTTAAGATTTAATTTTATGTTATAACTAGCTATACCCAGCTAAATGTTGCTGTGGCACAGTCAGCTTTAAAATACTGGTACACCATAAAAAATGTCATGAAGCTTAAACAAAGTAATTGTTGAACACACAGGGTTACAACAAGCAGGTTCAAGTAATAATCACACCAGGGATTATTCTATATCAACTTTAATACGGATATCAATTCACGAGGGCAGCGTCTACATATTCATAACAAATCCCGCGCAATACTAATTTCTTAACAAAGGATTTCTCCGTTAATTCTACAGTTAACATAATAAAAAGTTCTAGAAATAAAATAGTCCAATAGGGAAAAGGCTCTTCTTCGAAGACTCCACCCACGCGTTGCGTCATCGAAAGAGTTCGTTGTGGTGGCCTTCAACATCCTCCCCCTTTTTTGAGTCGACATCACTTGGACTCAAAAACATATAACACCTGGTTGAAGAGGTCCAGTTTCTCTGGTACTTTGATGACTCTTCCATACTTTGATACTCTAGGCAAGACGTTACTGAAGTCATTAGGATCTGAAAGATTATCACTAGAAATAGAAGAAATAGAATTAGTAATTGTACAATCGTTTAAAGGATCATTGGGGTTTTCTGTCGACTGCACTTCCAAGGGATATACTCGTTGAATGGGTCGTAATATTGTTCCAGTGAGAGTCTTCAGTTCCACAGTTCTGATCTTGCCATCCTTTCCAGGAATCAGTCGAATGACCTTAGCTAAAGGCCAATGCATCCGTTTTTTGATGTCATCACCAATGAGGACAATTTCTCCCAGCCGTACTTCCGACAATGGACCCTTTTTATTTTTATTTTGAATAAGGATACCTAAATACTCCTTTCGGAATCAATGCCTTAAATCATTTAACAATTTTTGTCGATATCTAACCCTTTTACGTAAATTTACAGTATCCCTGTAATCAATATCGGGAACGTCTAGGTTGCGATTTTCCACAAGAAACATGGCTGGGGACAAAGGAACTAAATCATCAGAATTTTCGGATAGGTAAGTGAGTGGCCTAGAATTAATTACAGATTCACAGTCGCACAGTACTGTCTGCAACTCCTCGGTCGTGAGAATGGCGTTACCGAGAGTCCTTCTCAACAATTTCTTTAACACACGAACTAACCTCTCCCACCAACCACCCCACCAAGCGGCTGTGGGTGGATTAAATTTCCAAATTATGCGTTGTATGGTAGCTAGTTTCAAAACTGTTTCCCATTCAATACCACTCAATTCTCCATGAGCTCCTCGAAAATTTGTTCCGTTGTCGAAATAAATTACTCGTGGTCTCCCCCTCCTGGCAATAAAACGTCTCAACGACAACAAAAAGGCATCAGTGGACAATGATGATGTCAATTCTAAATGAACGGCCCTATATGTTGCACATGTAAACAAGACAATCCAAGACTTTTGACCTCCTTTCACATATAAGGGTCCTGCTAAATAAACACCCACTACCTCAAACACCACTGCGTCATTGACACGATCACCCGGCAGGTGCACTGGCTCACTATTTGGAGATTTATATTTATATCGTTTGCATCTTAAACAACTTCTTACAATTTTCCTTACCACCCTTCTGCTACTCACTATCCAAAATCTCTCCCTTAATATTCCGAGCAGAATTTGTGTTCCAGCATGACAATTTTGTCGGTGATAGTATTCAATGAGCCGTTGGGTAAAAAGACACTCGCCTGGTAAAATAATAGGGTAAATAAATTCCGGATGGTCTGATCGCTCAGTAATTCGAGTTTTAACTCTTTTAATACCCTCTTCGTCCGTAATGACATTCATATTAGGAAACGAGTTCTCAGAAGGAAAAAACTTAGCTTGGACAATTTTGATAAGAGTTTTCTCCGCGTGTTCTATCTCGTGAATGGACAGATCTCCAATCTCTCGAAACTCCCGTTTTTTCTTTACGTTTACCACAAAACGCAACATCCACGAGACAAAACGAATAATTGACTGAAAATTGGAAAACTTAATGGCATACAAAGGTATTTCCCCTTCAACTGCAATCAGATTACATTACTTAACTTTCCTTTTTTCTCGCTCTACCTCTGATGTTTCGCAAGCCAAGCGGTCTATGGGCCAGTTACTAGGGGGTTCAAGGAGCCAGGAAGGACCCTCCCACCAAAGAGAGTCGGAAAATAAACGAGGGGAAATGCCTCTCGAAAGCAAATCTGCGGGGTTTAATTCGCCCGGCACATGGCGCCAAAATTGAGAAGGAACTAGGCTGTTAATTTCATTTACTCTGTTGGCCACGAAAACTGACCAATCACCATGGTTCTTCAGCCACCAAAGTGCTACCATAGAATCACTCCATGCAGTAATTTTTAAATCAGGTACATCCAAAGCAGCGTACACTGAGTGAAACAGCCTCGCACCAACACAACAAGCCATCAATTCCAGCCGGGGAATAGTCATAGTTTTTAATGGCGCTACCCTGGACTTTGCTCTGATCAATCGAATTTTGACTCCTAAGGGCGTTACAGTTCGAATGTAAACACAGGCCCCATAGAAACTCTTGCATGCATCGACGAAGAGATGTAACTCCGAATTCTCATTTATTTCAACGTAACGAGGGATATTAACTTTCTCAAGATACACTATTTCATCCCGCCACTTCCGAAAAATTTTCTGAATGTTTTCGGGCAAAGGGTCATCCCATTTTAACTTCAGTTTCCAAGCTTCCTGTAACAATACCTTAGGTACAAAGTGGTCGGACTCAAAATACCTAGAGGATCGAAAATTTTATGTACCATAGCCAAAACATTACGTTTACTTATCTCACCCTCCCCTGAATAATTGAGATTACATTTTAATGTATCTTGGTCTAAATCCCACAATAGTCCAAGCAAAGAAGTTACACCTGAACTACGGAAAATATAGTGAACTGGAACGTTACTTTCCCAACCCCGTAGGTTAAAACATCCTCTAGCCATTACCTCTATTGCAGTGCTTCTCAAACTTTCACTACTGGCGCCCCCTTTTCAATCACAATTTTATCGCGCCCTCCTTTTCAATCACAATTTTTATCGCGCCCCCTTTTATAATTAATAACGTACTGAATGCAATAATAATGCACTTTGACGCTAAAGCAAAAATCTTTATTATAATCCGTACAAATTCATCAAGAGTATTAAATTTCGTACATGTTACTTTTGAGTAAAAAAATTAAGTGATAGGATAATTATGTTATTTTTCTTTCTCTAATTTTTAAATTGTATTGCAAAATGCGTAAAAAGACAAAATATAGATATCAGCTAAATGTAGAAAAGAACTCAGAGGGTCAATTTAATCATTTTCCTTTGAAAAACTTTGCTCTGTAAGACATGCCCATGGAAGTACCGACTGGGACCCGCTCTTTGCCCGAGTTCATTTATAAGAAAATTAAACATTATTGATATAATCGCTTAATTGTAAGGAGAATAAAGCCAAGTGTGCGACCATGTTTACAAGAATGTAAAAATGATTTTTTTAAAATGATTGCTCAAATTATAATTAGTTTTAAGAACTGTGATTTTAAGTCTCAAAGAATTAGCATTTAGAATTGATGTTGAATAATGAACAATAAAAAATTCCGATGAAGAATATTGTATTATTTTTAATATTTAAAGTGAAAAAAAAAAATACTTCAACATGTTTTAACCCTGGAGCAGGCATGCACTCGATACTAATGGTCGAGCGAGGTTATTTGAGTCACCCCACAATCCCTTTTTTATAATTATTTTTATAGTACACAATAAATATCGTAATTCCAGTGAATAATTTCATAAACAGAAAATATACTCACCTACTTTCAAGGACACAGAAAACATTTCGGAAAAAGTTATCACACCGGGAACTCAGACAAAACAAGTACCTAAAGATCATAAAAAACGTCTGTCACTCCAAACGTACAAAGATCATAAAAAACGTCTGTCACAAAAAAAGAGGGAGATATGTGACAAATATATTTTAGTTCACGTTAAGATTGTCAAACAGGAGGATAGTGTCAGGGCCATTGGTAACAATTAAACAATTTTGCCAGAATTACCGATTTCGTGCACTGTGTGCTCGACGTGACCGCTCCCGGATTAAAAGTGTATTTATTACGATATGGATGTTCTAAAAGAATTATGTAAAACCTTTTCATTATGCTTGGCTTAGTAATCCTTCAAACTTCCCTAAATGAAAAAACAAATACATAAGAGCAGGGACGTAACTAACCGTACAAGTAAGCTCGAAGGTCAAACCGCATCAAATACATTCTGCTACCTACAGCTGATGGCAATAATATATAACAGTGATGAACTTTTTATCTTCATAAAATGTTTTTTAATTATGGCTCTGGATTTTGTATTTCCTCTAAAAGAGTAGCATTTTCGCTTTGAAAAAAACGTAATAAAAAAATTTCTCATCATGGGATTACAGCAAATCGAATAAAACGTTTTTTATTTGGTTATAGTATCAAAGATAGCTAAAAAATGAGGTTTTGAAGTATAAGCTTTTATTTTTGATCATGTAAAATCGCAGATAATATATTATATATATATATATATATATATATATATATATATATATATATATATATATATATATATATATTATTTTCGTGTAAATGTGTATATTTTTATTATGTCAGAAATTTTAGTTTTTCTTCATTCTAGTAAATAATTTTTTTTTTGAAACTTTTATTTTTGATATTCTCGCGCCCCCCCAGGCGCGCCCACAGTTTGAGAAACACTGCTCTATTGCTTTATTTATAAAACTTTCTTGCTCTTTGATATCGGTAACACCAGTGACACAATTGTCAACGTAAAACGAGTGTTTTAATTTTTGGATCACATCGTCAAAACGGGCTGGAGAATTTTCCAGGAGATGATCTATACAAGCAGAGAGTTGGAATGGAGAAGAACAGATTCCAAACACAACTCAACAGTGTCTGTAAATTTTAGATTCTTCAACATTAGGAAGGAAAAACCGCAAATAGTCTCGGTGTTCTGAGATAATACTGAGCTGAAGGAATGCTTTTTCGATGTTTGACGATAGACCAATCAGCCTGAATCTAATTATATCAGGTATAAGCTCAATTAAGTTAGGCCTCTGTTCAAGCAGTCATTGGGACGGTTGACTTTTATCTCTGGCTGAATCAAACACCGGCCTTATTTTCATTGTCTGGCTAGCCTGTTTCATAACAGGTCTATGGGGTAAATTATAGCCGAAATTATCAACTTCGGTCTTAGGAACCTCTTCATTATTTGTAGATCTTCCCATTGCCTAAACACTACTCCATACTCATTTAATAGATTTTGCTCATCAATTCTTTGGCACATGGTGCCTCTTAAAGGTAGCAGACTTATTATTTGGTAGCTGGGTTTCGAATTTAAAGGGAAGTGGTTACTGATACCGTCCATCAGGAAGAACAGATAAGTTTTCTTTTAAATTGATTTAGAAAATCAAAATGCGCATGTTTACGCTTAGCATCTTCAGTTGGGTCTGTAATGCCTGTGGCATCTAAATTCCACAGATCAGTTACGGTGAAATTAGCACAATGCAATGAAACCACATTATTGCACAAACTATTATGTATAGTATTTGTTTTTCCTATCACCATGTAATAAAATTTAGTTTGTACGACAGTTACACCTGAGCTTATTTTAAAGAATTGTCAGTTAAAATGTTCCCAATGACATCTGCTCCTAAGAGCAACTCAATGTCATGTTCCTTAGCCTCTAAATCAGATAAAGTAATATTCTTTTCTTTCAATTCTTGTAAAGTATGAATATCAACTATTTTGGGTACAAACCCACATATTTTCTTTTGAGATAGCACCTCAATTGAGTGAGCATAAGTGTCTTCAAAATTTTTCAAATAAACATCAAAAACTAAATGGGAGTGAGGGCTAGTTTCTCTCCCCCCAAACAAACCGTAGACAATGGTTTGTTTTGATTTGGGTCGCAACTGCAGAACTTTAATGACCCTCTCGATATATAAGACTTTTGTGAACCACTATCCAAAATAGTACGAACTTTGAGTTCTTTACCATTGTGTTCTATTCTTAAAACAAGAGTTTGCAAATATACAGTTTCATTAACAGACTGATTAGAAAGTACACTACTTGATACAACAGTATTTTCATCATTTGATTTAGCAGATTCTTTGTCTGTACACATAATAGTATAATGATTTTTATCACAAGATAAACATTTCACCTTATATGTGCATGAACGAGAGACATGACCCGTTTTAAGGCAACGAAAACAGGCATGCTTCTGTACCAAAAGTTTTCGTTTTTCTTCTAATGGCAATTTTCTTGCCAAAAAACATTCTGAAGAATTATGAGGTTTATCACGAAAAATGCAACGAAAATTTCTCCTACCTGAATTGTCTTGAAAATTCACAAGGGCTGCAGCTGTAGAGCAATCCGCCTCATCTGGATGCGAACGAGGATGCGACACGCGCGAATCTCCCAACCCGAAACGGGCGAGCTTAATCATCTCCTCACTTTGCACTTCGTTCCGAAGAAAGCACAATAATTTATCCAACGAGCGCGCACTATCTCGCGGTGAGGAATCTTCCACGGAGCGACTTCTTTCCCACGCACGAAGCACGTTCTCCGGAAAGCAGGATTCAACCGAAGGCTCCAGAAATTCAGCAAACTTTTCTTTCGTACGGCCAAGACTCTCGAGTGCCATGAGCTTACTTTCCAATAAATCACATACAGCTCCGACAAATCCACTTTAATCCGACCAGCTGCATTCTTCATTACGATGGAGAGCAAGTCTCGTACGTATATCTGCACTAGAAGTTCGTCTCTTCCGAAACGCTCCTTCAATTGCGTAATTGCTTTTAAATAGTTGTTCTTTGTAGTCGGAAAACTTGATACTAATCTAGCTGCTTTAGAATCTGGAACTAGGCACTGCAACAAGTATTGGAATTTGTCTTCTTCTGCAATCGTTGCATCCATGTGAATTTTCTCGAATTGCGACCAAAACGCAAGATGGTCTTTCGGTTCTCCACTAAATTTTCTTAACTCCAATTTTGGGAGCTTAAATTTTCGCTTTTGAACGGAATTGTTTTTTTCGGAAACCAAAATCTGTTGTTCTTGGCTAGCTTCTAATATTGAAAAAATTTGACAGAATTTGTCCCGATATTCTTCAGCTTTTGAAAAATCTTCTTGATATGTATCCTTAAGATCATGACTTATTAATAATAAATCGGATATTTCTTCCTGAATTGTTTCCAGTCGAGAGAATTTATCTTGCAACTGCTTGTACAAAGCATTGACTTCATTTTTACTTAAAGTTTTGGTTTCGATTCTGTTGCTAATACCATTACAACACATACTGAATGCTGCTCTCAAAGACTTCCGTTTTGCTTTGAGTATATTGATATCCATATTTAACGAAAGAAATACTCGCGGACGCCACAATATGTTGAACACACAGGGTTACAACAAGCAGGTTCAAGTAATAATCACACCAGGGATTATTCTATATCAACTTTAATACGGATATCAATTCACGAGGGTAGCGTCTACATATACATAACAAATCCCGCGCAATACTAATTTCTTAACAAAGGATTTCTCCGCTAATTCTTTAGTTAACATATAAAAAGTTCTAGAAATAAAATAGTCCAATAGGGAAAAGGCTCTTTTTCGAAGACTCCACTCACGCGTTGCGTCATCGAAAGAGTTCGTTATGGTGGCCTTCAACAGTAATAATACACAAGAATTCAAACAAATCTATATGCAAATAAGACGGTTTTGCTGTCTGTCTGAATAAACTTTCTCTTTCACACTACATCATTTGGACAAATTTTCAAAATTTGTTTGTGTGGTTATACTAATTAATTATAATTCTATAATTTTAATTGAATAGGCAGATATTTATAAAAATAGTTATAACTACTGTACTGTATTTTTTTCAATGATTGAATATCAACGTCGCACTGTTCAGCTACATGAGGGCTTTTGGCGATGGACCACATAATTTTGAACCATGGTCAAGTGACGTGGACGACACCTGAGCTGGCAGAATGGAATGAGGTTGTCTTTACTGACGAGTCACGCATCTCTCTGCAGCACCACGATGGTCGGATTCGAGTCTGGAGACACCGTAGAGAGGATGCTGAACCGCTGCGTTATGCACCACCACACTGGTCCTGCACTGAGTATTATGTTTTTGGGCGGTGTTGGATACATCTCTCGCACTCCTCTAGAATGCATTGCCAGTACTTTAAACAGCCAGAACTACATCTCCGAGGTGTTGGAGCCAGTTGTCCTTCTTTACCTTCAGGGCTTGGCCACCGCCATATTTCAAAAGGATAATGCACGACCACACGACGTGGCCCGCATTGTCCAAAGATTATTTGTCAATCTACAGATTGAATTGCTTTCCTGGTCGGCTCGCTCCCCGGGTCTTTCACCGATAGAAAACATGTTATCCATAGTTGCTCAACGATTGATCCAGATTACATCTCCAGCTGCCACGCCAGATCCACTTTGGTAACGTGTGGAAGCTGCTTGGTCTACTGTACGCTCTCTTTGAATCAATGCCGAGGCGTGTGGCAGCGGTGATCTCCAACAATGACTTCTACTCTGACTGCTAATTCTGGCAGGAACCACACTTCACCGAAGTCAATAATCTTAAGCATTTGATACTTGGTCAACATGTTATTTACAAAATAAATTTTGTTGTGCTATCTCTTGTCTTTCTTGATGTTGAATCTACGGTGACCAGCAGTATATATATATATATATATATATATATATATATATATATATATATATATATATATATATATATATTATATATATTAAATATATATATATATATATATATTATGTATACATACAAAGTAAAATTGAAAATAACAAAAATAGTATCCTTAGCTTCAATGTATTTTCCTCTAATTTTAGATATCAAAATTAAATAAAAAATTAAGTAGTAAAAATAAGTTACATTTATGATAATATATATATATATGTATACATATATATATATATATATATACATATATATATATGTATATATATACATATATATATGTATATATATATATGTATACATATATATATATATATATATATACATATATATATATATATATACATACATATATATGTATATACATATATATGTATACATATATATATATATATATATATATATATATAAACTCTCTTTTTCATAGTGTAAATTATGATACTTACTCATTCAGATTTATCTAAATTTTGCGTTAATATGTTTTAATAATATTTTTCTTTATCGAAATGAATAAGGTTGTATTTCCTTAATTATTACTTTTCCACTTAAAACTGACTATTTATTCCTTATAAATGACTTTTGTAAAGCGTTAGAGAGAGAGGGGGGGAATTATATCTAATTATTTCATAGATTAATGAGGTTTGTTTTAATAAGAAAAAAATTTTAATATGTTTTAACATAAATAAATACCGTGGTATTCAAAATTTAGAGAATCTTCCGATTTGGTCATTTATCACTAGAACTATTGGACAGATTTTATAAAATTTATTTTGTACATACGATAGATATAATCCAAAAAATAGCAATCTAATATTTATAATCCACATGCATAATCGCGCATAACACTCATAGGAGTCGGTAGGTATGAAAAAAATGCAGAATAGAATGAAAAGAAAAAAAATAGGGCTATATATATATATAGTCCTCTTTTTCATATATCTGCGCGCGCGCCCCGCACCATGATTTTATACTGGAAATAAGAACATTTACGAGAGTTCCTGTGGAAGTTAATCTCCAATATTCAGCAAATCTGTACCCACGTCTTGGATGGTTTTACAGAGAGGGATTGTTTGTTCCAATTGCTAACTGCAGAGCGTCCCAGGCATGTTCTACAGGATTGAGCTCTAGAGAGCTAACTGACCAATCCATCCGGCAAATATCCTCACTTTCCAGAATTTCCTAGATCAGATAATCACTATGCAGCCTTGGGTTGTCACATATTAAATTAAAATCAGAGCTAACTGCATACGTGAAAGTTCTATTTTTCACTGCAGCCACATTGCCTCTTTCAAAGACATGGAGGTGTACGTTGTCATTCAGTGAGATGCCTTCCCAGATCTTCAAGACTCCACTGCAGTAATGATACATTTCTGAGACATTGGAAGGAAAGTAGTGTGTCGCTGGTGCTGCACATAGGAATGTAAGGCTGAACCGAGACCTATCAGTGTAGAGCAGGGGTGTGCAACCCAAATGACCTTGCGGGCCACTTCGGAAAAACATTATAATCTCACGGGTGGCTCATAAAAACATGTATCTTTATATCAGATTTGGAAACAAAACAAACATTTATTGGAGTGAACATTTAAAACAGAATGAATTATTATTATTGCTTTCATTATTTTGCATGTATACAGACATAGATAATATAATGATGTTTATATATAATATAATACAATGATCAAATAATGTTTCAAATATTACAATTGTTATTTTCTTGAATATTACGGTGTTCCTTTTGAATTGATCTTTCGTTACTCATTGTTGAAATTTGACAGTGCTGTCATTTGCAAATCATTAAGTATACATTGCCCTTTATCTTAACCGTCCTGAATATTTTTTGTAGCTTTAAAAAACATCTCTGACTGCATCTTGCTTTTTGGGCACTCGAAACAGAAAAGGGGGAGGATAAATGAAAGTCGCACACACAGAGAATCATGTACTATCCATAGTAAAGGATATGCATATTGAAATTCGAAATTTATTAAAAAAGTATATTATTATATACAAATCAAATAAAACTGTTTGATAACATATAATTCTATTTTAATCTAAAGGATATTTCTATTATCAGAAAGGATTTATTTTAAAACAAAAACACAGGAAACCGGTAAATACATTGTAGATTTTTGTATATAATGTAAAAATCCCTTCAAATAAATTTCAAAGGGGAAAAATTTTAAAAACTTGTTATTCAAAAAATTTTTAAGAAGTGTCGGTGGGCCGCAACTTACGTATTAGCGTGCCACATGCGGCCCGCTGGACGCGTATTGGACAGCCCTGGTGTAGAGAATGGAATCCCATTGATCCATTATCCATGTTTTTTGCGCTATATTTAACATACTCTAGCGTTCGCAGAACTTCGAGAGTCACAAACAACAGGGGTTTTTTTTACAAACAGCCGTCTTTTTTAAGGTCTCCTGGAATCAAGATGGAAATTTGGGTACACATATAGTTCTTGAGAAAATGGAGCAGCTGTGTAATCCCTGTTAAGCGTTGATCTTCGCTGTTCATCGGGCTCCTGAATCGCCCTGGCAAGGCTTTCTCTCGATATACCTGATATCCTAAATGTGGTTCTATAAATTCAAAATGACTATGGGTGTTAAGGTATCCGGCTGCGTTCGGAACCGTCATTTTGCAAAAGCGTTTAAATGGATAATATTTATGATATCTCGTGTCACTTGGATTAGAAAACGTATGTAAAATTGTTTAAGAATGCTATAACAATAAAAAAAATATTTAAGTACAATATTTTAACAAAAAAATTAACATAGAAGGACCGATTCTCAAAATAGTCTCCTTTTGTGAAAAATGATTCTATCATAATGATATTTTTCCTGTACATAGCTCATACCTCTGTACAGAGGCTCAACTAGAATTTTTAAAATATATAACTTAGAAGTGGGTTTATCCATGTTTTACGACAACAGAGGGGAGAAATTTTAAGAAAAAAACGCCGATAATTGTTTCAAAAGGTTGTAACTCTGAAAATAATATGAATATTTTAAATATCATAGTTGAGCCTCTGTAGAGATGTCTGAGCTATATACAAACAAAATGGTATTATAATAGAAGCATGTTTCACAAAAGGAGAACATTTTGAAAAAAAAGTTTATTTTAAGTTAATTTTTAGCCAAAATATTGTATTTAAATACTTTTTTTGTCGAAATATCATTCAAACAAATTTATAGATGCAATCTAATCTAAGTTACACTAAACATCATGAATATTATCCATTTATGCGCTTTTTTAAAATCACGGTTCCGCATGTACACTGGTGTGCAAAAATTAAGGACGAAGTCGAAAAACTAGCATATCAGCTGAACGAAGAGGCAGAGTGGACAGAAAGACCAATCAGGAGATTAAGTAAGGTGATGTACGGTAGCACATGCGCAGATATGCAGGTAGACGTAATGGGGGAGTGTCTGAGTAGTATAAAGCATGTTGTCGGTGTAAGATCAGTATTTCTGGCAAAGAGATTGCACGCCGTATAGCAGTTAAAATCACACCGAGTTGCTGCCTCAGCGAGAAATGGCGAATAATCAATCTGTTAGATGACATCTGGATGCTTTTATCTGAGGTCGAATCATTGGGAAGTTGGAGGAAGGCCGCAGTGTGACAAGTGTGGCTGCAGAGTTCGGAATTGCTCAAAGCATCGTTTCACGACTTTGGAGACAATTTCAAACTACAGGAACAGCTATCGGGGGATTCAGTAGTGGTCGTCCACGAGGAACCACACCCGCAGATGACCGGTACATTGTCTTACAGGCCAGAACAAACAGGCGACTGACGACCATTATCGCGTCTTACCGTGGCCAGAAGACTGCACGATGGTGGTCTGTTTGCACGACGCCCTGTACGGTGTGTACCTTTAACGCCTGCCCATCGGAGAAGGCGTTCTCTGTGGTGCCGGGAACACCGGAATTGGAGAGACAATGAATGGGGACGAGTACTCTTTACAGATGAGAGCAGATTTAGTTTGAGTAGCGATTCTCATCGCATACCCATCTGGAGAGAGCGTGGAAGCCGCAATCATCCCTCGAACATCATTGAAAGGGACAGGTATGGAGGTCGCGGTGTTCTCGTTTGGGGAAGCATCATGCTTGGTAGTCGTATAGACCTTCACATCTTCGACGCAGGTTCAGTCAACGGGACCCGTTATTGTAGCGAGATTCTTCTTCCATATGTGCGTCTTTTTTAGAGGTGCTATGGGTCTGCAGTTCCCTTTCATGGACGATAATGCACCATGTCATCGCACAGTAGCAGCCGAACAGCTCTTAGAGAGTGAGGATATTGAACTTATGGATTGGCCGGCACAATCTCCGGATCTCAATCCAATCGAGCATGTATGGGATTTTCTAGACAGACGCTTGGCAGCTCGTACCTTACCACCAGTAATGATTCAGGAGTGTCGATTGGCGCTGCAAGACGAATGGGCAGCAATGCCTCAACAACTCATTGACACCCTCATTCTCAGCATGGGCAGACGCTGTGAAACCTGCCTAGCAGTCATGGGAGATCATATCCTCTACTAAAGACCGGATGTTTCTTGCTGGACACCCATCACAGGGATGTTTCGGCCTTCAGTCGCATTGCGCTCCATGCTACTTTTTCAATCAAGCTTCTTTTTATCCCTCTGATTTTTCTTTTAGTAAGTGTTGCTTACATTACATATGTCCTTACGTATTGGGGATCTTACTGTATTAAATGTGTTGATTTGGAAAGCTTTTGTACAAAGTTATATTGAAAAAACCGTCTCGTTTTTAATTTTTGCACACCTGTGTAGTCGGATACCTAAAACTAGATTCCATACAAATATGGATTGGAGACTGGTAAGCTACTAGTCTATCCAGAAGTTGCTACCTTATTCCATCTTTTAAATATTGGTGATTACTCATTTTCACTTTTTGAATTTTAGTTTAACTGTTTGGTACAACAAAACCACCCAGAAATTCGGTGAGGTTTGCTGGCGAACGAAATGCGGATTGGAGAGCGGGTACTTATATATTCTTGTACTCTTTCACCCCAGCTCGGCCTTCACTTACTCTTACGTTCTCGATGTGTAATATATGCATTTTAGTTTTAACGCAGTATCCTTACATTTCGTGGAAATCGTTTTATTAAATTCGACAAATTATGCAATTATCTTAATTTTGAACACCAGTGTAATAACTAACCACTTCATATAAGAAATGCTTTTGTATTTTTTCAGACTTCCATGTTCCTGAAAGATTCAACTACTGTCTACAAAAAATGCAAAACCCTGAAGGAAGGCCATGTAAAATTTACATCATGTTTTGGCAGCGATGAAATACGCAATTCCTTAGCATTTTTGCGCAGACACACATCACTGGCGCCACCCACAAGCGCTATATAAGGGGACCTAAGGTTGGCAATCTGAAGTACAGCGATAGAATTTTTTTTTGGGGGGGGGGAGGTTGTGCGAGTAAGCTGTTTTCATATGCCTCGCGTAAGACATCAAGCGTATTTTGACCATGTTTCTGAATTTGACTCAAGAAGAACGGTCAGTACTCTATAGGAATTGTGGATTATCCTTCAGAGAAATCAGTGAACATTTTGGACGAAACAAAACTAATCTGTGATGCATATCTGTCATCACTGGATGCAGGAGGAAAAGGAGGACCGAAGGGTTCGATTGCACCCACCTCGTTATACGCTGCCCGTGATGACAGGTTGATTATGCTCATGGAAGTGATGGATCTCCCAGCCACATCATGAACCATGACACAACATATCCAGTCTGTTACGTATCATTTGATAACTGTTTGCACCATTCGACACCATTTTCTGTAAAGTGTAATACCTGCAAGGCCTTCATTGCTTTGTTTACCCTTGACTGCAAACCACAGATGTTTGGATGAACGGTGGATTAGAAAAACGGAATGGAACCACACATTGCATATACAGAAAATCCATTTTCTGCCTGCAACATCACGAGGATAGGACTCAAGTTTGGAGACATCGTGGTGGGAGGCTGCTTAACTGTTGCGTTTTGTATCTCCACACTGGTTCTGCACCCGGTATCATGGTTTGGAAGGATATTGGATTTCACTGCCGTAACTCTCTAATACGCATTACCGTTACACTGAACAACCAGCGCTATATCTCTTAGGTGTTGGAACCTGTGGTCCTCACTTACATTCAGCGCATAGATACATACATCATAAGCTTGCCATCAGCCATATTCAAACAGGATAATGACCACACAAAGTTTCGAGATTCACTCCCCAATGCCCATGCCATCCACATAAGCGTGCTTATGTGATGTATTAGTGGGAGGAAGAACAGAAATAAATAAGCAAATCTGAAATAAGTAAATCCTTCACAAACACTGTCAATGTCTTTTTACTGCATTCCAAAGCTTACACAACAATTTTATGGATAGCGATGTGCAGAAAAAATATACTTTTGAAAGTCATATTTATATGTGAGAGGAAATTATTGCTTTGGCTGAACGAGAAGTTTATGTACGAGAAGGGCACTTAGAGTTTAAAGTCGTATTGTGACTTTACGGAGGAAGTATAGTATCATTGTGTGTGAATTCAAGAAATTTTTATTTTATGAAGGAGGGTGCGATGAAAATTATGATTGAATATCAGGTCGCAAATAAGAAACTTACAGTAGTGCTGGGATAATGACAAGGACTTGTTTGGCTATTACATCCACAAAATTGAGGAAGTTTGCTGTACTCTTTATAAAAGAAAAATATGAATAGAATATTATTTTCTTGAAGTTTCTCTGAAAACTAACTCGAGGTCACAAACTTTTAATGATAATACTGACAATCTCATTGGCAGTTTCGTATTAACATTTAGCAACCAATGTGTCAAACGGAAAAATATCACAACATTCTTGAGTAATTTGATTCCTGATTTCAGAGGCCTTGAATATCTAAAAAAAATTTTAAATGATTGAGTTAGTAATCATTAATAGGGGATGTTCATTATTTTTCAATGTAATTAATAAGGCATGTGGTATTTATAAATAACGTTATAAAGGCAAAAATAAAAAAATATTGTCAATAATTTGATTAATTAAAAATGGTTTAAATTCTAACCTTTATTGTTCCTTTGTATAAAAACAACATGTAAGATTTGATAATATTTTACTATGCTTTTAAATATCTTTTTATGAAAATGAAGAATTCCATTTCATTTATAACTTATTAAGACTTTCCATTAGTAAATGGACTGTAAATTTCGGAAAATTAACTAATTATTTATTACTTTTCAGCATTGTAATTATTTTTTGTTGCAAAATTCTGTATTATATGAAATTGTTATTTTTTAATTTTAAAATTGAATGAAAAATGTACAGTGATAATACTTAAATTTTAGCCTTTTTAAACATTAAATAGACGGGAAAACTCTAATTCAACGCAACTGCATTAATTTCTTATGTTGCTTTTCGTAAACATACGCAGAGAAAATTTAACTGTTTTCAAAATTAAACACTTTTACACAAAGGAAATAATAACCACGTTTAACGTGTATGAGGGTTGAAATATTTCACACTTTACAACGAGGGCAATTATTTTACTTTTGTTTATTATGTTCAACAGCAAATCTACTTTGGTTTTCCTGTGAATAAAATTTCAACTATATACAGGGTGTCCCGAAAATAGCACACAAGTACTGCACTAGCCGTATTAGTCGTTTGAAGTACATAAAAACACTGTACCGGTACGATCTATAGTTTACGACGAAAATACGGTAAATGATAATGATGCAGGATTGTTCATGATGAGGCCCCACTGCATTTATGTGCTCCTGTGTAATTGCCTGAATATGGCATTACCTTCCTCCTAGATCGAACGTATGAATCCGGTACTATGGCATCACGATCATCAGATATCACATTGTTGAACTTTTTTCCTAAGACTCCATCTCAAGAAATTGGTATATCGAAACGAATGAACTACACAAAAGGACTTAGTTGCTTGTCTGCATGCTGCTTGTATTACGATGGACACCGTAATGTTTTTATGTGTGCACTCATCCATTAACGGCACACGCAAGCCTGCCTTGATTCGCACGTAGGAAACTTTGAACATGCCTTTTTAAATATTTACAAACACATCTGCTAATGTGTGTCTAAAATGGTGTTTATTTCCATTCACCTGGTCATACTTTCTTTTCCATGCTGTGCACAGGCACATTTCTTTAGGCTTTTTTATAAGCTCCTAATCTAGAATCTTGCAGGGAAGAGTTTGGGCGCTAATATTGGAATATCCTATATTAACCCCTTATCTACGGCATTATGATTCACTGCAAATTGTTTCATATATTGTACTATATTTTTTTGAATCACTGCATTGAAAGTTAAGGGTTATACATAAATAAAATACTCAACTTTGAGAAATTTAATTTGTTAGAGTTAATTAATTAAATTGGTACTTTATAAAGTACCGTCAGTCCACAATAGTCTCAAATATCCTCATGACACGAAAAGACAGAATGTCTTTTTTAACACAGTTTTAACTTTTAAAAAGGCTAAATAACCTGAGAACAAACACAAATATTTTACAGCACAGAATAATTATTTTTAAAGAATATTAAATTTTTTAAGATCTATTTACTTTTCTCACACATAAACTCAATTTGATAATATTCAAAGAAACATTTTTTTTTATTGAAACCCAAAAATTCATTACACGTTGCGCATTTTGAGAGAGGGTTCGATGGAATGTTTTTTAAAGCACTGAATCCTGGGGTAAGAAGTGCTGTATTTTTTAAACATGAACTACTGCACCTTGAGTTCAATCTCTTGACCCTCATCCCAGGAATCAAGTGAAAATTCAACAGATTCAGACTTCTGAAAAATCATCCGTTAGTACGTACAAGTCTATTGCACTATAGAGATGTCTGCAACACAACAAAAAACAATAATAAGCTACACGGACGGAAAAAAAACTAATTTCTTGCTCCAACACCCAGTGTGATGTCAGAACTTATAAGTACCACAAAGTTATTCAAATATAAAATTAATTACATACACTCTACACTTAAAATAAGTAGTCAAATTGTTTTCTAAGGTCTTCCTTAACGTATAAAAATATTTTGACATTAACTTTTTTTTTTCGGAACTAAAATGTCAATATTCAGAATGCACTGGAAACACCTTCAGATGAAAACTCAATTTCTACTCTAAAATTATTCGCCTTCACCGCTAAAATACTAATCATAAAAACCGTTCAGACATGCATCTTGGAAGAGTGGATTAATACGAATATTCCTGCTAAGTATCGTCACAGCATTCGTGATAATGGTTATATTAAGTAATTTTAAAGTGAGTAATACTTAGAAGTACCGTCGGTAGAAAAAGAGTTAATAAACTAAGTGTTTTGTAAAAATGCATTAAGTATTTTAAAAAATTCAGAGTATCTTTATATTTTAACTACTGCAAAAGTTTTCGTGGACACATATAATTTATATTTTTTATTATAATGACTTTCAATCGTTATACAAAAAATACATAAAATCACAAGTAAAATAACTAAAAAATAAATTTCTGAAATTTCATGGTTTGATAGTGAGCAGAAATCTTAGCATTTGTTACTTTACTTTGTATTATTTTCTACTCTTATGTAATAAATGAACTTACGAAGGTTTTAACATATTCAGAGGCAATAAGTAAAATAGATAGTAATAAATACGATATAAATACGCTTAGTTGTGTAAGAATTCATATTATTTTCAAAAGACAATTGAGAAAATAAATTAATCAAAAAGTGGCAACGCAACTTTTATAAAAGAAATATGTTTATAAAAATTAAAACTGAAAATAGCTTTTAAGGCTTTGAAATAAGAAAAATGCGAAAAAATTTATAATACAGCTACATATTTCAAATTTTTATGGCGTAAATTGTATTTCGATCCACATACATATTCGAAAGAAACGACAAGAAGTATATAACAGCTAAATATATACAAAAAAAGAGATTTTTAGGAAACAGAAATTTAGGTTACAAAATTTTAAATAAATGTAGTTTTTTGAAAAAGAAATTTTTTTACTATAAAAAGTTTTCAATCATATAATTTCTTACGAAATTTAAGTATATCATACGAAAATATAGAGTTTATACACATCATGTAAATATAAATATTTTATCTCTACAAATAATATTTTATTGTTACATTTAAATGAGTAATTTATTTAAAGCAATCATTAATTTATTATTTTAGACAAATAAGCAAATGCTTGTCTTTATTACTTGTATGAAGATATTATTTTTAATTATTGATCTTTGTCTGTATTAAAAATTTAATTAGTGCATTAATTACCATTTACGAAAAAAATCTGTTACACATATAAAAATATTCATTTAAATATTGTTCAGCTTGTAATTCTTCATGGAAATAAAATCTATTGCATAATTAATCGTAGAATTTTAAGAAAATAATGCAATTTGCTCGGATATTTTAACACAGAATTGCTTTTTTTTTTGCTCATTTATTTCTATTTTGGCTTGAAATTCATTCCAACTCTAAAATTTTAAATATTTAAAATGAATTACGTTTAAAATAGTAAATAAAACACGATATAATTTTCTTAAGAGGACACTACACAATTTAATTGAAAAAAAATTGGTCAAAAATTCAAATAAATTTTTTGTCCTAATTTTTTAGTTTTTTCTTCATTTAAAATGCAAAGTCTTTTTTTTTTTTTTACTTGGTCATTCAAATTTTTTTTGTCTACAATATCACATTTTTGACAGCTCTCTGATTAAAAATATCCAGAATTGCAGCAATTTTTGTGTATGATCGTATTCACATTCCAGTGACCAATAAAAACGTTAAAGTGATTTATATCGGAAAGAAAAAAAAACTAGTTTTTCTTCATTTAAAATGCAAAGTCTTTTTTTTTGTGCCAAATGCTTCAATATTTTTCTAACAATTGCTTTTAGTACATGTGACAAAAGGTGGTAAACATTTTTGAATCAAAGTAATACTTATTTTTTAAAAAAATACTACAACATAGAATTTATACACTTTTTCAAGTAATTTTAATAAGCATTCATAAAAAAAGCATTTCATGAATACCAACCGTATTAGTTTAAAATACCATACCCCAACCATTATTATTCACAGTTTGTGGTGCTTTGAAATCAAAATTCATACGTGTTCCTCTATTGCTGTAAAAAGGGGCAACATTTAAAAATACTTTAAATCTTTTAAAATTTTTCTACAAAAAATTAAAGAGCAAGTTTTTAGTAGCATTTTGAGCACGAAAACTTTTTTTCATATTACATATGCATAGATTACAAGCAAAACCGTTATAAAAAACAGTTAAATCAAAGCATAAATAATACCATATCCCCTTACAAGAAAACAATATGAATTACTTGGCAATATATTTTTATTACAATTGCGTATATCCTCTGTTGAAATTAATCAAAACTATTCGTGTTTTCTGAGAAATAAATTACTGACTTAAAAAAATTCTTCTTATATGTCTCATTTACATCTAAAACTGTGACTAAATTTCTCGGTGAATAAATATTGATATTAGAATCCGTAACGTTTGTTGACGTAAAAGTAATTAATAACTCTCCTGCGTTTCTGCTTCTTCTTCCATCTTGGTGCTCACTGGAATAAAAAATAATTTTTCGTGGCTGCCTAATTAAAAGATTTAAAATAATAACATATTTCTTTCGGATATGAGCACAGTTAAGAAAGTTGAGTTATTTCCTATGCTGAGCTGTTGCAAGGAATCAAACATTTTGATAAAATTAAGTAATTACCATCGTCTTCAAATGTAATTTATATGTTCAAATTTGCTTTAGAAAAATATTAGTTAATATTTTCATCATCATATTGTGAAGGAAAAAAGTACTGTTTGTGTTGTAATGTTCAAAATAGGAAATATACAGTTTGTGTGATTTCCTCCAAACTTCTTATAAAATCATTGTTTTACGATTGAATTTTTAAATTTTAAGTGTATGTATTTATATCTAAAAATATCTTAATAGCCAGGAAAAATATCCAAATTTCATATAATTTTCAATGGGATATTAAACGAAGATTTAAGGGATAAAAAATGAAATAAATCATTAAATTACTTTCGTGTTTACATATTTATTTAATTGGCATAACACTTTAATTAAATGTAAATTATTGCAGCATATCATGTATATATATTACAAGAATTAGAAAAATTAATTGAGGGTAAAGTTTTATGAGATAGATCCATTTTTGATATTAAAAATTCTCAGTAGTAATCATTAAAACGTAACACGTTATGCTTGACAGGTTTATTACATTAGTGCTGCGCTAGCAAAATCACTGTTTTAAGCTTGTTGTTGGAATAGAGAGAAGAATACAGTGTTTTAAAAAATAGGAAAACTGGGAAATTCTATCTGAACTGAGATTATTTGCTTAGTGGAAGAATATCTGTCTGCAACCCACAATACATGTATAAATTTGAAAGTTTAGGTTAAATTTTTAGCTTTCTAAAATATAAGCACCTATATTTTCGTTTCTTTAATTTTGTGAGGATAGATATTTTAGTGGTTGATTAAAATTATTGCTTCGGAGAAAAATGATACTTATTTTAATTTCTGCTATTCTAAATATCATTTTGTAACAAATGGTAATATTTATTATTTATTTATTGTAATGAATTAATCATTCAACCCAGCGTGTTAAAAATTGTAATCTTTATTTCTCTCGTGCTTTATATTAATGCTTTCATTAATGCTTTATATTAATGATTGTGCTTTTATTTATAAAAGTTAACTGTAATTATAATTATGGAAAGTTCTGGAACTTCCGATGACAATATATAAGGAGATGGGATATTCAGTTTGAAAAAAAAAGTTGTATGTGGCAAGAGTTGTTGACATTTTTATTTTCGTGTTAAAACTGGTGCCCATTCCTGTGGCCTAAAACTTACGACCTCGTAGAAGCAGAAACTGCCGCTGCGACGAAACGGCGCAGGAAAAAAATGAAAATTTAACCGGCTCTGTAAACCTTACTGTCCCGGAAAAATTTACTGGTGTTGAGCCGCAATCCTTCTAAAGCAAGAGAAACTCCCTGGAAATCGAAAGAGACAAAGTGAATCATCCTGACTTTAATTGTCTGAAGAAAAAAAAAGAAAATCTATTTCCTGTTAAAATTTTTTGCAATACTGTTTTGTGCATTTTTCATATACAAGTGATAGCAATC
The DNA here is from genome assembly GCA_019973935.1 of Trichonephila clavipes. Classification (NCBI taxonomy): domain Eukaryota; kingdom Metazoa; phylum Arthropoda; class Arachnida; order Araneae; family Nephilidae; genus Trichonephila; species Trichonephila clavipes. The sequence continues at coordinate 19,986 of BMAU01015097.1, read as the reverse complement.
CTGCTACAGTGTGATAGTGCTAGGGATAATTTTATTATTTTATTTCATTGATTTTTTGGTATTCTTATGCAATGATAAGTCTTAATTTTGCTGTATATTAATTTATTTCTTGTGAGATAACGTTTCCTGATTAATATTTTGTGAATTGCACATTAATAATTACTATTTTGCTTGATATTTTACTGATTCACTATTGAATTTAGGTAGCATTACATGCTTGATTATTTTAGTTTTGTTTAGTATTTTCATTGCATTGGATTTTTGTATCATTACAACTGATGATTCTTAAATTTTCTTTACATTATTTTATTATTTGAATTAATGTTCCTTGTTGGTATTTTGAATATGTTATTAATTTATTTACCCATTTTAATGGTTTTTTGAAGTGCATAATAATTTATAAAGTTTTAAAGCTAGCCATTTTTTAAAGTGTATTCTCATATCTGTAAGAGCTTTGGTGGACAATCAGGCCTGGACCTTAGTTATTTATTTGCCACTCTTAAATTTCTCAGTCATGTAATTTCTGGGAAAAGGGAAAAAAGGCTGATATCATTAAGCTTGCTATTGAGTTAGGTGAATGTGAGTCGAATGGGGAAGAGCTAAAAATAATTGAATTAAGGACAAAAATTTTATCAAATGATGCTTATAAGGAAGACCCTGAATTTGTGAAATGTATCTTTGAGGGAACCGTATCAAATAGGATAGACGAGAAAAAGAAACAAAAAGAGGAAACATTGCTGAATTTGAGCTGCAGAAAATACGACTACCAAATGAGACTCACAGAGTCGTAATTGTACAAACCCTATCCCAAACAAAAATTGAATTAAAAAAGTTGCTACCAACATTCAATGCTGAAGTTGATAACATGGACCTGTTCCTCACCTTATTCGAACGGCAAATGAAGCTATTGGATCTTGGTGAAGATCTGTGAGTACCCTATCTCATTGGTGCCCTACCTAGTGATGTAACCTCCCTCATTGCCCGTGAGCCTGAGGAAAAATGCAGGGATTACTCCACATTCGAGGAATGCTTCTGCAACGGTTCAAATTAACCGCAGAAAAATTCCGGGAGCTGTTTTCACGTCACAGAAAAAGCCCAAATGAGACGTGGAAGGATTATTATTTTCAAATCTGAGCATATTTTGAAGGTTGGCTCGATGAGCTTAAAATTGATTCATTTGACGGATTGAAGAACTTGATGATTGCCGATCAAATGAAAAAGAGATGCTCTCCAGAGTGTAAGGAACATTACCCGGATATCTGGGAAGAAAATATCTACCCAGAAATGTTAGCAGATAAGCCAGAAGCTTTTGACAACATCCGACGATCCCTACCCAGTGGACCCAGGAGACACGTGAAGGCCAGTGAAACCGTAAATGATGGAAGACAGTTATCATTCAGGAAACCTCTGAACGCCCTCACAAAAGAGAATATTCCCATCAGGTACCAAATGAAATATCCCCTCTCATATGCTATGGCTGTGGGAAACAAGGAGTGATAAAATCTAGGTGCCCCACCTGCAACCTCAATGTCTCACAAAGAACAGACGCAGCAACCAATCACATCAATGCTTACACAGCTCAGAGCAGAAGCCCTCGATTGACCCTAATCAACATAACTTTCTGTGGAATAAAAGGACGCGTATGTGCAGACACAGGATATTCACATTCAATTGCTGAGGAAAGGATGTTTCAGATATTTAAGGATAAGGGACTCCTTTTCCAGGAAACCACATTAGAAATGAGCTTAGCAGATGGTCAACAGACCACAGGTGAGGCCCTCACAACCCAAGTAATGGTAGAAATTGAGGGGAGATCAGTCTTGACCAAATTCATAATTCTCCCAAAGGCAAAGGGAAATAGAACACTTCTAGGAACAGATTTCCTTAGTTCTGTTGGTTTGTTTCTAGATGTGAAGAATACTTGTTGTTACTTCTGGGACAATCCTACCCACAAGTATCCATTTGGTGAAGAATTGGACACCACGTCCATAGTTGAGAAGATATCCAGCAACACCTGCCAATTAAGAGAAGGGGAAGGTGAAAGTTTGGCATCTGTGTGTGTGTGTGTGTGTGTGTGTGTGTGTGCCCCCAGAAGGAGAAAATTAACCTCCTGTGGGAATCCTTCCAAAATGTCTTCGAACCAGGCGGAGAAGCAACAAATATCGTGGAGCACCACATTAACACGGGAAATATTCCTCCTATGTCTGTACATCCATACAGAATGTCTATTGTAAAGAAGGAAATATTGAGAAAGGAAATTGAGGACCTTCTCGAAAAAGATTTAATTAAAGTATGTGAATCTCCTTAAGGAGTCCCTGTTGTACTGATTCCAATGCCAAACAACCAGTTTCACCTGTGTATCGACTACCGGAAGTTGAATGAAGTCACGGTCCCTGATACTTACCCACTTCCACGAAACGATGATTTACTGCAGGAGGCAAAACGTACTGCATACATCTCCACAATTGAATTAAAGTCTGGTTACCACCAAGTGAATGTTAATTCTGCTGATAGGGACAAAACCGCTTTTGTTTGCCGATTTGGAACCTACTGGTTCAAAAGGATGCCCTTCGGACTTAAGAATACACCCGCAACCTTTCAGAGACTGATGGATATTTTCCGAAGAGAGTTACCTGTACTTGCATACCTAGATCATATTATAATTATGTCCCCTACATTCGAACAGCATCTAGCAGACTTGGAGGACGTGTTTATGCGCTTGATGGATTTCAAGTTATGAGCAAACAGGGAGAAGTGCCAATTTTCCTGCTCACGTGTTAAATACCTGGGAATATGGATTACATCCCAAGAAACAGAAGTCGATCATGAGAAGACTTCAACTATTTTAGGGATTCCACCTCCTAAAAATGTGAAACAACTGCAGTCCTTCCTGCAAACCTGCTCATGGTACCGAACATTTATAGCCAATTTTTCTGAGATTGCCCGACCCTTGAACAACCTAACTAAGAAAAAGACTTCCTGAAAATGGTCAGAGGAAGAGGAGAAAGCATTTTAGACCTTGAAGCAATGTTTGGTGTCTCCAACAATTTTGAAGCAAGCAGATTTCTCTAAACATTTCCTGATAAGAACTGATGCCAGTAACTATGCTCTAGGAGCAGTCTTCCTACAAGGAGAAGACAAAGGAGAACCTCCAGTTGAATTTGCTAGCAGGTTGTTAAACCCAGCTGTAAGGAAATACTCGATCACTCAACGAGAAGCTCTAGCTGTGGTTTGGGCCCTCAAAAAGTTTTGGGTCTACATTGATGGGGCGAGCATCACTGTAGCATCTGACCACCAAACCTTAAGGTGGCTCATGAAACTGAAGTCTCCTACTGGAAGACTAGCCTGTTGGGCTCTGCAATTGCAATCTTTCAGCCTCCATATGGAGTACATACCCAGAAAGAGTAATGTGGTTGCAGATATGCTATCTCATCCTGCGTGTCATGAAGAAAATGAAATGTGTGAGGTCTGCACTGTAGCCATTGATGTCCCATCCAAATCTCCCAAGGAGATACGTGATGAACAAATAAAGGATGAGGAACTGGTCAAAATTATTTCTTGCCTCGAAGATCCTGACAAGAATGTTAATTATGTCAATTGGGTCGATTGAGTTATTTAATGAATCAGGGTGTCTTATTCAGATATGTTCCAGACTCTGAGAGTGAAGAGGCCCATTTCTTGGTACCTAGCCATGAAAGAACTTTGATCCTCAAAAGCCATCATGATGCCCCAATGGATATTCATTATGGTGCCGAAGGCACCTATACTCGAATAGCAAATAACTATTATTGGACTGGTATGAGGAAATACATAACTGATTATGTAGAGAACTGTCCTGAGACTGCATTAAATACAAAGCTTCAAATCAGAAACCTTCCGGGCTATTACAGACACCTGTGCCAGCCCAACGTTATGAAACCTTGGCCATTGATCTCTTCGGGCCCTGAGAAAAAAGATGGTAAAAGATGGATCCTCATCATTGGGGATTGTACCACCAATTGGATCGAACGGTTTGCATTACCCAATGCCACAGCTAAAGAATGTGCCATTACCTTCATTGAAGAGGTTCTACTGAGGTATGGCATTACTTGCCGCCTTATCATGTAAATCAATGGAGACCCTAGTATGCGACTTTTGTTAATGACTTTTCAAACATGATAGAATATATATTCATATTTTTTAAAACCAATATCATGTTTTTGGAAACTTCAAACCTTTTGCATTTTTATACTCTATTGAATTTTTACATGAAATATGACACCAGAAATGCAACGGGCAGCCGTTTGTCCTATTATATTTTATTTCAATATTCTTTAAAGAAGTCTGCACTCCAAGCCATGACAAAAACGAGAGCACTTTCAGCGTTGATCAGCAGCGAATGAGTCCTTAGTACACACGTGTCTTATTTCAGTCCGGCGAAAGTAGAAGTCAAAGTTCCTATAAGGGAGATGGATGAGTTGTCCTGGTAGGAAGTTTACCCCAACTGACACTTGGGGGGCTGGGGAGTCATCGCATATATATAAAGGGTGTTTTTTAGAGGAATAGAACTTTAAATTGCAATAAAACAACGATGTATTATTCGATTGACATGAATGTTTTTTATTCGAAAAATAATCTTGTGGCATTACATTTTAAAAATAATTTCTTGCATATGACCGCCACGGCTAGCACGGATGTAGTCCAATCTGGACGTCCAATTTTCGATGACTTTTTCCAACCTTTGTGGCCGTATATCGGCAATAACCCGGCGAATGTTGTCTTCCAAATGGTCAAGCGTTTGTGGCTTATCCCCATAGACCAATGATTTTACATAGCCCCACAAAAAATAGTCTAGCGGTGTTAAATCACAAGATCTTGGAGGCCAATTCACAGGTCAAAAACGTGAAATTAGGTGGTCACCAAACGTGTCTTTCAATAAATCGATTGTGGTACGAGCTGTGTGGTACGTCTTGTTGGAACCACAGCTCCTGGACATCACGATTGTTCAATTCAAGAATGAAAAAGTTAGTAATCAAGACTCTATACCGATCACCATTGACTGTAACGTTGTGGCCTTCATCGTTTTTGAAGAAGTACGGATCAATGATTCCACCAGCCCATAAAGCGCACCAAACAGTCAGTTTTTCTGGATGTAACGGTGTTTCGACATACACTTGTGGATTAGCTTCACTCCAAATGCGGCAGTTTTGTTTGTTGACGTAGCCATTCAACCAGAAGTACGCTTCATCACTAAACAAAATTCGCTTATGAAAATCGGGATAAACGGCAATCTGGTTTTGGGCCCATTCGACGAATCTACGCCTTGCTTGATGATTGTTTTGATGAATTGCCAAACCAAACTGAGAATAAATCACTTGACAGCTGTTAAAGCGGTCGCCATTTTGGAAAGTAATTCCAATTTAAACTTCCATACTTGGAAAAAAGCACGCTTTATATATATATATATATATGTGTGTGTGTTTGTGTGTGTGTATTTTTAAAATTTTAATATACTAACGAATGTGGGGCTCAGTATATTCAAAGTTGGCTCCTGCGCCAAAAATTTATCAATCAATCAACCTACAATTATACCATGTGTTTAAACTGTATGACTATATTAAATGCAATCAGGGTACGTTCGTACCTATGGGTGACACAATTATCATTACGTTGCAAGCAGAGCAGGGACGCGTTGAAAAAGATGACAGGATGTATATATAATTCAGTTATTTGGTACACCACTGTCACCAGATGTTTCTCTGTTGTAGTGTCGAGGAGGAAAATCGCAATAATGGTCGTCTCCTAGCAACTGCAGATGTAACAGCTCTGTCCGTGGGATTATTTGTTCTGCTGTAAATAACCCCACATCCTAGCTCAAAATGTGATGTATGATGCTGGAAAGCGAAGTTGATAATATGTCTGTCCTATTTGACATTAGGAGAGAGAAGACGTTGAGATCTTACCTGGTGTTCAACGTGTTCCTCATGAAGAAACCTTTTTCTATCCATCTTTTTCATATCCATTGAATTCAGACTATTGAGAGTACTAATTTCTCGGAATAATAAGCTGCAGTCTGAATAAATTACAATTCTTCTGCTATTGAAACTCTACATGAGCTGTTTGATGTTTCTTTTTCTTTTCAGGGGCACATAACACGATCCTTTCAAAAACAACGAACATTGAAAAAAGTGATTTTCAAATAAGAAACTCTTTTCTGTAAAGATTGAGACGTTGTTTATTACTTCCACATTATTAAATTACACTTACATTCTTATTTGTGTATCTTACCATTTACTTCATGCGAATGAATCGTTTTTATCATCCTCATGTATGAGGTCTAATTTTAATGGCTAGCAGGTTTTAGGAAGTATTATAATAGGAAGATAATTATTTTGAAATGATAATTCCATATCCTCCATTTTCTCGTTTTGGTTTAGCATGTTTATTCGCTTAATGCTTCAAAGATATCGAAGAGATAATCGAAATGTATAGTACAATCAAGCATAAAAACAAGTGCACTATCCATTGAAAATTCCAAATATATAAGAATATTTTTAAAATCATTTTAATCAATAAGTGAACGTGAAGGAAGCATTCGATTTGATTTAATTTCGCTTGCTTATTTGTGGTAAGAGGTAAAAAAACCTTCATATCCTCTTGAAATTTTACTTTAAAATGGATTATAAAGTAAATAGAAAGGGTTCTAACCATTTGCGGTTAGAAGACAAATAATGATAAGGCAATCTAAGATTCATACGTAACAATTATATATTTTATGTTTTGATTGCGTTTCTTATATAAATTTGTGTATTATTTACTTTTTTAAAAATTAGATAAAAATCGCAATATATTTTTGAACTTTGTCTTAGAGACAGGATTTCTCCCTCTTGCAAACGATGCTGAATTTTATGGGTTTATAGAGTTTGCCATGCAACTAACTCTATTTCTTGCATTACAGTTATCGATGTTGCAGTATAATTCTTCAATGTCATGCGTAGAGCACGCTTGTTCTTCCACTCAGTGATGTGACGAGTAAATGCGGTTATTTCCGCCAGGCGATCTGTTCCCTAAGCGCTCGCCAATTCCATACTTGCATTTCATGGATTTAAATTTTTTTTTTCAATACAACCACCAGCTTTTAGGAAATATAATTCGAAATCTCTGTAATCATAAATCTTCTTTTGTAAAATTGAAATGGGCTGAATAAGCATTGATATTCATAATCGAAACATACTGATGTTTCTCACAATAAAAGATAGCGAGAAAAGAAACATTTGGAGAAAAATTTCGTTTTGCATAGAAATATTGCTCGTTTGCATTTATATATGGCGGTATATCGTGCGCGTTATTTACATATGCACTACAATGCAAATAATGTACACAACTCTTAGAATTAATTATGCAAGTTACGAATTTAGTACCTATTGAATTACGCTTTGACAGGGTTGATACATTATAGCCATCAGAAGGAATGAAAAAGACTTAAATGATGAAGGTAAAAGGTAGTTTAATATTTTTTGAAAATATAGCTCAGATTTTTTTTTCTGATCTTAAATGCATTTCTTTTAAGAGATCAATGAAGGGAATTTTTTAAATTATCACCGGTAAACTTTAAATGATTCTGCGACGGTGCTTTTTTCTGCAAATCACAAACAGCAATGGCAAGAATAAAATACCTAAGAGGTGTTGGAAAGCTAAATTCTTATTTTTTGACAATTTGAGATTTTTACATTTTCAAACTGTATATATTTTAACCTTTCTCTAAAAATACCTTACTTTAGCCTCTAGGATATTTAGAAGCCCTTAAAACGTATTTTTAAATAATCATTGAATTTGGGCCACGACCATTTTAATGGCGAAAATTGTAAACAAATTACTTTGTTTTTGCTTAAAAGTGTAACGACTGATATAAACCAAAACATGTATCTTTTATTTTAAATTGAGCCTTTTATTTTTTTATTTCCTAGCTGATTAGAAGTCTCCCTGTATACATTAAAATCAATTTATCTCAAAATGTAAATTTTAATGTGCGATGTACCTTTTCTGAGAAACTACTGTTCACAGGTATGTAAGTTTCTTATGAATTATTTATAATGATATCTAATATATACTAAAATGAGCTTTTTGTAAAAAACTCAAAAATTTAATTTTTACAATTTTTTTAAGTAAAAAATGGGTCAAATTTCGCAATGTTTGATAAAATATTTCCTAATTTATTAAAAAATTCAAAATTAGCTAAAAGCTCATTTTGGTATAATGAGAGAAGTGTACTTTAATAGGATGAAAAATTTCAAGCATGTACATAAAACAGATTTTGAGAAAAGGCATATCGAAAATAGACAATTTAACATTGTCAGTATAGAGAGAGAGAGAGGTTTCCAACTCCCCTTGATGACTGGTCTAAATAGGAATTCCTTTCGTCTTAGTGGTTTAAAGCATGCACGGCGTAGCTACAGACTGTCAGGTCGTTGGATCAAATAAACACTAATGCCAAGATCTATCACCTAAATTCAAAATTAAAAGCGTAATTTAATCATTGTGGTTAAAGGCTTTATACTGAATGTTGGTAAACATTTTAGTAATATCTTTTTCATTTATTACATTAACTAGAAACAATATACTACATTGTTAACTAATTCAAGTGTACTTTTAATTTTTGCAAAATCTCCTCAATTCTACACTATAAAAAAACTGCATTTTAACTATATCATCTAGTAGACATCATTAATTTTTTATTTATTATGAGTTGTTACAGATATTTTTATATAGCTCTAAATTCATTTATTAATTAGAAAAAGCAAATTTTACACTGAAAAGTTTCACCATCTTGTTTATTACCTTCTTTCTAACACCTTCCATTCTTTCCTTGTTTAAAAAGTAGTATTTGGATTTAAAAGTGCGTTTATTAAATAAAGTTTCAATAAAAAAAAAATTTTCAATTCGTCTCCATTCTTCTTGGTATATTTTTATCACAACGAAGAATTAGGGTACTCATTTGCATATATTTGGAAAATAAAAGCAAATAATGCATGCCATTTATATTTTTAGATCTCTTTAAGGACATCATTTTATGCTTCTTTTATTGTTCTGATATTTTTTGATTTTTACAACGCTAAAATGTATTTCTTATATATTATCACTGGGAATTTTATTTTCCTCTTAATATTTCTGTGCGATTCAGCCTTGGCTGTATACGTAGTTCATTGAGAAAAAGTGACTTCTTGATCGAGTAGCTTTTCTGACTGCGAAAAAGATTTACACAGAAAAATAAACTATGATTTTCACTTCCCTGTACCCAGAAGATATTCCCTCCTGTGTATGTTCTATATTTGTGACAACATTATTATTCGTAATAAATACTTTTCCGTCTCAATATTTCCCAATTTGTAAGTTTTGTCTCGTTGGCTCTTATTTTTGTGGAGCATCTTTTTGTCACTGTGCATTTCCTTTTGTTCTTCTTTTCTACTTTTTTACGGTTTCGGTGTGCTCTGTGCTTTTGAAAATTTATGTATATTTTTATTTATTGTTTTATACCTGCCTTGTATGACCGGTTGTTAACACAAAGCTTTCTGTGAGCGTGAGTACTTGCGAGTAAATAAATACGCAATTATTGCAGCCAGATCAATTGTACTGTAAAATAAACACACATGTACATGGAGTAGTTTATATATATATATAATATGAATATCATGATTTGGCGAGTGTAAATGATTCATTAATTACATAATTTTTATCATGGAGATGTTTCAGTTATTAGCATTAACGAGGAATCCTTTGAAATGGTAAATCCCGTTATTTTACATGTAGAGACACACAGACATATATGGACAACACTACAAAGAAATCACACAACACAGAGATACACACACGCCAGCTGAAGCTGATTACGTTGCGAAGGACAAAGAACAAAACGGCGGACATTCCAGAAGCTTAGGGTTATATACAAAACAGTAAAATAACGTTTAAATCACATGGTCTGTGTGGATAGATTGTCGTAGTTCAAAAGATTTCGTTATGCGGGTAGCTAGTTATAATTTAAATATGAGTCCTAAAGAGTATATCCTCGAGAGAGATAAATAGAACATTATTAAGGATTAAATTAATGAGAATTATATATATATATATATATATATATATATATATATATATAAGAAATATGTATTATATATCAAAAATAAGAAATAATAGATAAAGAACATAACAAGAAATAGCATAATAAATATTATATATATATATATATATATATATAAATTATGTATATATATATTATCTTTCGTTTCGCTACAGAGAACAATTATATAAACGTTTATTTTTTCTCTTCTAAAACTTTAGTTTCTTTTTGGAAGTAGGTGCTTAAATTAGAAAGATTACTGACTTATATAGTGAAAAGAGAAACAGGAGTTTTACACTCTTGGAGCCCAAATTGTGAGGTAAATATTTCTCTATTACGTGCAGGTTAAAAGTCAGAAGCAAAAATTTGTTTTTTTTTTTCTTATAGTTCTGGTGTTAGCTATTTCTCTTTAAGAAATTATATAATTCGTGAAGAAGTTATCACCCTTGCCTTCAAGGTATTTTCAGCAAGCTTACTAGTGCCAATGTATTTTTTTCCTTGATGTTTTTTTCCGCTTAATTTCATAAGAAATTACATTACAGGCTTCTTTTGCATTTTACACAATTTAATTTTTCTTACTACCTTCTAGCAAAAATACAATACGTACAAAAATACTGAAAATAAAATTATAATATGCACAAAAAAGTTCTACAGTATAGGAAACTAAGCGCATCTAGGTGTCATTCATCGCATTTCTTAAAATATATAATGTGGTAAATATCAGTGATGTGAATTGCTGTTACAGCAATTGAAGTAAGACGACATTTTGATTTCTTTTTTTAAATTATAGTTCTACAAACATGCACAAATTTATAAGTTAAACTGTTTATCTATGCTGTCACTAATACTTAAAAAATAAGATACCTTGATTAAGATCAATATATCTCAAGTTATCAAGGATGTCTCAAAGTATTATTGGAGAGAGTGTGATGTTTACCGGTGCCAGATCAAATTTGGGCTAAACAGAGAGTGCCAAACATTTATTAGAATATTAAATTCATAATAACATAGAATTAAATTTTTGTTAATGAACTATTGGTATAAGTCATACATTCTGAACCTTTTTTTGTACTGACGCTCCTTTTTCTAGTGAATATTTAGATACCAACCACCCCCTTCCACTCCAGACAAATAAGAGCGTACATAATGGAGAAAACAAGAATTAAATTTTTTTTAAAAAAATTCTATTACTAATAGAATATATTTTTTTAAAGCCCCGTTTTTTTTTCTTTACTTACAAATCTGAAATAGCTCTTGTGACGAATATACAAATTTAAATACATACAATCAACATATGGTAGCCAGTATTAAAGTTTACTTTCCTTAGTACATGATCAGGTGTATTTTTTAGTCTTTTTTAGACTATATTCGGTTAATCAGCCCTTGCCAATCGATACTATTACAAAACCCTTTCACTTACTCTGGGCCTTTTACAACCCCCTGAATGCCTCAAACACCCACAAGTGGGCATTATCGCCCATGTCTAGAACTTAAGGTATAAGTCAATTGGAGGCCCAAATGCCAAATGGTAGTGTATCGCGCTTCCACACTACAGGCCAGGGTTCTAATTCCGTGTTGGGCAAGTTCAACTCAGCTTTTCATCCTTACTGAAGTTGGACGATAAATGAGTATCAAGCTGGCTTGGAGACTTAAACACTTGGAGTCTCGCATTAGACTAACCACATGCTCGGGACATCTGCTTAAGCACCTCAATTCCCAATGGTCATGTGTACTGTGATGGGCACAATAGGCCCTGATTCTCATAGTTTGTTGCTCCACTGAGTTTTACTTTGAGTATACGTCTATTGAGAAATAAATCACATATAACGATTTATAATTGTAAGATGAATGAATGTATCATTAAATGGGATAAATAAATATACAGGGTGACTCTAAAGAGATAGGAAAACTTCGAAGCCCTACTTAATTCCGCACACTAAGTCCACTAAAAGTCTACTTTGAAAATCCACTAAAAGAGAGTATCTCGCACAAAATTTTATTTGAGGATGTGGCATATTGTAGATCAAACACATGAAAGAGAGATTATGCAAAAAAAGAATAAAATATTCGCTTACAACATCATTACTTTCACCTTTGCAGAAATTTTTACATTAAATTATCAAAATGATGGTCACCAGCAGTGCATGTTTGATAGTGCTAAAGATGAAAGTCAGGACATGTTGAGCCGCTTTTGATCCGAATCATTTGTAAGAAAATTCTTTTGAACCAGAGTTTTTGGGTATCGAGAAATACTTTATAATACTTTATAAATGTTACAAAGACAAACATACTTCTACTTTTTGGTTTATGATCTTAAATACTTGATTATAAATTTTCAAATGCAATGAATTGGATGAGTTGAAGGCGCAATGGCTACCCCAATTGCCAAATATTCCGTGCTTCAAATACCTTTTATAAGTACATCTGTAAATTACGTTGAAAAAGATCCTACAAATGTCCATATAAGAAGTATTTGAAGTAAGATATATTTGACAGTCTACAAAATTGTGAATGAATATCTCCTCCATAGAATCAACTTGACTTTCGTAATTTTGACTCTATGAAGGGACTATTTGTTTAATTATTGTAGAGGTCACTCTATTTCCACACATGCCTAATATTTTGAAAACCATCATCAATAAATACATTGTTGCCAAGCCTTTATTACCATTCGTGGTAGTAATTTTGACCACTTATAATAACATTTCGCTTTGTTGTGGTGTTTGTAGCAAACAATGCTTTTTATGTATCATTTCATTTGGCATCTACATGCCTCTTCCTCACATTAATTCCTTTACTAGATTATTTATTTTACTGAGCTTGACCAACCCTCAAACTTTAATCAATGATATTAAAAACACTCTATATAAATTTCAAAGCTTATTTTCCCATTCTTGAACAGAGTCAACACTCAAATGTTATAAATACTCGTTATCTAATAAATTTATTTTTCATGAAATTCATCTAAATCATTAATAATCTCCTTGTTCATTATAACATTGGCATCATTCCAAAAACTTCATGTAAAATGAGGTATTTGCAATGGAAATTGTCGCGTTTGATAAAGTAGCAGAATTTTGCAAGTATTATTTACTTCACAATAACTATTAGCATCCATGGAATGTGAAATTAACTATTATAACAACATGTAAACTATATATAAAATACAAATGTACTTCATTACTGTAACTCAATTATCAAACTTAAAAAAATTGCAATTAAATGAATGCAATTCTATGGAGCTAATTTATCTGGAATATCAATTAACTTTATTTGAAGTACAGGAATAATAATTATCCAATAAATTAAAAGCAATATCAACATAAGTTACTTTTACTTCATTTGAAATTCATTTGCATATTACTATTCATTTAAGCATGTCTAAAATACTTATTTTAACTATTATAAATGAATTTTTAAATTTAAACTAAAATTAATTGCTTTTAAATGTAAAAATGATTATATGTACTTGTTTCAATTTCATGAAATATACACTTACTGCATATTAATATTCTAATAAATAGCTCGAATTATATGAGAATTCTTATATTACATGCATGTTATCATTGATATTTCATTTACTGAAACCTCTTGATAACATATTCTCAAACGGAACTAATTATTTCATTTTTATATGTTATATCATTTTAATACTTTTTTTTCCTGAATTTTACTTAGACTTAAAGTAACTTAAAAGCATACGTAACCAAATATATTCACTAGCAATATTTCTAGTGTTATATTTTTGCTTGCGTACTCATCTCTGGAAATTTTGATGAACGTTATAGAAATGTTTAAAATAACCATTCAGAAATAATTATTAAATGCAAGAAGCAATTTCACTCGAACATTAAAATGGGCTACTTTTTGGAATTCCTAATACTTTGCCAATATGTTGCTCACTAGCTTTGTATTCAAATGAATCAAAATTCCTGATAAAATAGAACTTCGATGGAGGAAGCTACGTTTCGAGTCTTCTTAAGGGGTGGGATTGATGCAATCCATCATGAATGTCAGTCGTTGGATGGTACCAAATATCAAACATAAAAGAAATTCGGGTGTCAAGCATAGCGATTTGTGGTTGGTCTGGAATAATGTACTACCATTTTTCATCAGCTGATGCCCTTCAAAGTGAGGTTGAATTAGGCCCATTGAAAGGTTGAGGATCGTGTTGGTATTATTTTATTCTATGGATGATGGCTTAGAAACTTTCACTGGATAGTTTCAGAAATATTAAATTGATTAAAATGGAAAAGAATGGTGCGTTCTGGGAAAATAATGCGATGTTTTCAAACACATTTCAAAATATGAAAGCGTAATCTTATTGATGGTTTTCGCTGCTTTCTTAAATTATTATTTGGTAATAGTGTGCCAAAGATCAGTGACATTTATTCATATCCATACACATGATATATATATATATATATATATATATATATATATATATATATATATATATATATATATATATTTCTTATATATATATATATATATATATATATATATAATATATATATATATATATATATATATATATATATATATATATTATACATATATTTCTTAATAATATATATACAAATAGATATAAACCTTATAACTAATCTGTAACAATAAAAAAAATATATGCAACGCTACAAAAATGGCAAACTTTTTGCCTTAGGAACCAAGATCGAAAGTCTAAGGAGACATGGTATGATTTAAGCAAAAATTTTTAGTTTAAGGATTTTCAAAATTTTTTTGGTTGCTTTTCATTTGTGTGTACTATGTAAAACAGATTTTGTGCTCAGATTTTCATAAAAAGCTAGCCATTTAATTTTTAAAGGAAAAAACTTAAAATTTTTGAAGTGATTTTAAAATTCTACTCCTCCCCTACAAAAGTTAATGTACACGCATTAAATTATACTCACAAGTGCGTCAAACTAGGTATATCCAAAGTACGTATGGGTTTTGGGATAACATGATTAGTACTCGTACAATACTTTTTTATGAATGCTTTTTGAAAATTCCTCAAAAAATGTATAAATTCTGAGTTCAATTGTTTTTTTTTTTAGAAAATAAGTATTGCTATGATTGAAAAATGCATATCAACTTTTGTTACATGTACTATTAGCAATAGGTTAAAAATATTCAAAGCATTAGGTACAATAGAAGAAAAGCCTTAGAAATTTAAATGAAGACAAACTAATTGTTTTATTTTCTGAAACAAGTAAGTTTAAAGTTTTGATTTGTCATAAGGATGTGAATAAAATTGAACATAAAAGCAATCATAAGTCTGTATTTTTTTGACTCTAGAAAGACTGAATTTTAGTATATACCTGCATTGCCAAAAAACAGTCAAAATGACTGCATTGTGAAAGAATAACTAATGTGTAAATAAATTTGTTTAAAATTCATTTTTAATATTTTTTTATATTATTTACAGTCATATAACTAGTTATTAGTAAATATTAACAATAAAAAAATTTATTTCATTGGGAAAAAATGTATTCTCTAAAAAAAGTCTAAGAAGTTGTGGCATTATATACACCATTGTTTTTCTAATTGAAATAAAAAATGAGTCAAAATGACTTTATTGGGCAATCTAGTGCTAATTTAGGGCTTTCAAATTTTGTGAGGTTATAGAAAAGTATATAAAGAATAATTTAGGCTAAAAAAATTAGATTTAATTTTTTCACCGATTTTTGTCAATTGAATCGTAATGTGTCCCCTTAAACATGCTGTTTGGCTAGCCAAACTTCACCTGTAATTTGCCTTTACACTGTACCATAGGGAAAGGAAGAAATATTATACACATTGAATTATTACCAAATAAAATATCCTAAGTTTAATAAATAATGGATAACGATGGAATTTAACAGACTACTTACTAGTATAGAGTTGAAACCGTTGTAATAAAAACTAGAAGATGATAAAACTAACCCTGTGAACACAAGATCAGATTAATGTTTCCCGCCAATACAAAGAAAGAATTACTAGTACGCCAGTGCTTCTCAAACTGTGGGGCGCGCCCCACTGGGGGGCGCGATGACCTTACGAGGGGGGCGCGAGCATATCGAAAATAAAAGATTTAAAAAATAATTAGTTTACTGGAATGAATTAAAACAAAATACTTTCATACATAATAAAAAATGCACTTTTACTCTAATATAATTTATAGGCGATATTAAGCCATCAAAAATAAAAACTTCTTCAATACCTAATTATCAATCTTTGATCCTATAACCAAATAAAAAAAACTTTTATTTGATTTGCTGTCATCCCGTGATGAGAGGTTTTTTTATTACGCTTTTTTTTAACCTAACATACTACTGTTTCAGAGGAAAAAACAGATCCTGTGACCCAGAATCGAAAAAACTTTAGGAACATAAAAATTCATCACTGTCATTATTTTTGAAATACTGCACATTATAGCTGTAATCTGCTTGACCTTCTAAATTATTGGTACAGTTAGTTATGACCCCTCTCTTATGTGTTCTCTGTTGCGCTTTTTTTCATGCAAAAGAGTTTTATGATATTTGGAAAACCACGGAGAGAGAGAGCACACACACACACAACAAGCACATGAAGGATTACTTGGCCAAGACATATTTTTATAAATATTTTCAACGTATAAATCATAACGAAAAACGTTTCACACAATTTTTTTAGCAGTAACATAACTATTATAATAAATACACTTTTTACCCGGAAGTGGTCGCGCGGGACGCACAGATTACGAAATCGTTAATTCTGGCAAAACTGTTTATTTGTTACCAAAGAAAAATTGAAAAGTCCTTGAAAGTAGGTAAGTAAACTTTCTCTTAGTTAAATTATTCACTGGAATCATGATTTGTATCGTGTACAATAAAATAATTATTAAAAAAAATGATTGGGGTGACTCAATAACCCCGACCGTATCGAGTGCGCGTCTGCTCCCGGGCTAAAACGTGTTGAAGTCTTTTCGCTTTAAATATTAAAAATAATACAATTATTCTTCATCGATATTTTATACTATTGATCATTATTTAACATCAGTGACGCGCACACAAGGGGGGGGGGTCCGGACTCCCCCCAAAGCCCTTGATTTTTTTTCCGATTGATTATAATTCTAAGTTTATAGTACGCAAAATTTAGTTAAGTATTTGTTATTAATGATTAATTTTATTCATTAATGCTAATTATTTATTCAAGAATTAGTTTTTTACTGTGTTTTGTTCCCGGAAATCGACAAAATCAAAAGGAACCTGATACAAGATTGGTGAACTTTCGACCCCGCCCCCCTTGTAAAATTACTGTGTGCGCTACTGTTTAACATCAATTATAAATGCTAATTCTGTGAGGCTTAAAATTACAATTCGCTTAAAACTAATTATAATTTGAGCAAGGATTTTAAAAAATTCATTTTACGTTTTTGTAAACATTGTCGAGCACTTGGCTTTGCTTCCCTTACAATTCAGCTATTATATGAATAATGTTTTATTTTCTTATAAATGGACTCGTGCAAAGAGCGGGCACTTCAGCCGGTATACTTTTAATGTATCAGTGCTGCACAGAATATTTTATAACTAATTAATTAATACTAAATTAAGAACAAGTTTAATAAGTATTAATGACGTCCATGAGCTTGTCTTGGAAAGCAAAGTTTTATAAGGAATGCTTATGATTAGAAATTGACCCCTCTGAGTTATTTTTCTATATTTAGCATATCTATATTTTTGTCTTCTAAGCAGCTACCGCATTTTGCAATATGTACAATTTAAAAATTAGAGAAAGGAAAAATAACATAATAATTATCGTATTATTTTATTTATTTATTTACTTTGCTTAAAAGTATTATACAAAATTTAATACTTATGTTACTAATTTGTATGGTTTATAATTAAGATCGCCTATTGTAGCTTTAGCGTCAAAGTGCATTATTATTGCATTCAGTACATTATTAATATATAAGGGGGGCGCGAAAAAATTGTGATCGAAAAGGGGGGCGCCAGTATTGAAAGTTTGAGAAGCACTGTAGTACGCCATAAAAGTATAATTTGTAAATTAAGAAAAAATAAAACTAAGTCTATAAATATATATTTAAAAACCTTAAAGATATAGATATAAAATTTATTGGAATTAAAATGACTTCATAACATACACAGTGATACTAATATAAAATAAATTATTATTAATTTTATTAATCGCATTGCTCCATCTTATGAGGAATTGCATAATTAATGAAAACACCTTAATACAAATACTACTACATTTTGTAGGGATGCGGTAGCCCAGTGGTCAAGGTATTGGATCATAGCAGGCATGTCATGAGTTCGAGCCCAGTACCACTAAAGACCCGCCGTGAAGGGCAACGATGCACATCAAATCTGTCGATAGTTGAAGCGTCCTCGTTTTAGCGTGGTGGAGTAGTTAGGAGAGGAGGTGTTAGCTTAAGTGTCGTCTACTTCACTTGACCATGGTTCGAAATTATGTGGTCTGTCACCAGGAGTCCTCGTGTAGCTGAATAGTGCGGCGTTAATATTCACTCACTCACTAATAGGGTATTCATGTTCAATACAATGACTAAAAAAATTAATCTAAGTTGAAGCAAAAGTTAAAAATCTTAAAAATTAAAATCTATGAACTGAGTTCTTATTTTTTTAAAAAAATCCATAATATTTTTACTATTCTTAATTATAGCTTTTATTTTTTGCTTGTTGATGAAGCTTTGTAGAACAGTGGCAGCATTTAACTTGCAGAAGTGATATATGTTTTAAAACTAATTGTTACCGTGCGAAATTTAAGAGACTTTTTTATGAATTTTGGCTTAAAAAATGTAAGGAATTTTTTTAATTTTTTGGAACGCAAATACCCAATTTTTATATGTATAATAATACGATTAATAATTTCTCTGTGTCAAATCTAACTTTTCGAAAGAAACATTTTTTCAAAAAGTGTTCATTTACCATACTATTATAAGAATATTTAAAAATTATAGCATAATTACCAGACACTTTGTCAATTTAAACAATAATAAAATTCTTTTGTAAATCATTATATATATATGTTTTTATCCGTATAACTAAATTCAGAGTTAGATTGGTACTTAAATTTCTTCATGTAAGTTTATATATTGGTAATTTTAAATTCATCAAATGCCTCTATATTCAAACCATTTTTAGCTGCAGATTTTTGTTACAAAGGATTATTTATAACTTTGTTAATTTATTTTACGCGGCAAGTATTGTTGTCATTAAGGAGTGGATTAATCTAAACTAGTGCCTTTATTCATAATTTACGCTTTTAAAATGTTGACTTTGATTATATTTAAGTTACGCTGTATGCTGATGATAATCGCAATAAAATCATAATAGTCTTTAAATTTACAATCATCTATGTTGAGATTGTAAACTATTATTGTAATTAAAAACAAACATCATACTTCTTTGTACTTAGTATTTAAATGCTTTTTTAATAAATTAAGTATCTCAATAAAGGTGGATGTAATATATTAATAAGATAGAAAAACTAACTTTCTTAAACTCTCTTATCCAAATATAAAGTAAAGCCTTATATTATTAATTTCCACCTTAATATTTAATAATCAATAGTAATAATTTAAAAATATTAATATCTCCTTTAATGATGGGTAATATACACACCCATTAAGTAATAATTAGATTAGCAAATGATCATTTAAATAATACATAAATTTCTTATTTAATAAGACTGAACAGCTTTTTAAATATTTGATCTTTTTTTGATACTTCAACTGTTTGAAGCATTGCCTGAAATACATCAGTCTTATCTTCGAAAACATCTCGTTTGATGTCATTCGGTATGACTGCCGCAGGGAAGCACTCTTCACTTAATATTATCCCAAATCAAGAGCAAACAACTGAATTTCGCGATCGATCACTTACAAATGCCACAGC